>CM021110.1:9514771-9986335 GCA_007115665.2 Sequoiadendron giganteum
AATTAGGAGGGGAAAGGGAGAGGGGAAGAGGGGAAGAAGGGGAGAGAGAGGGAGAGATAGAGAGAGGGGGGAAGAGAGAGTGAAAGGGAGAGAGAATTAGGAGGGGGAAGGGAGAGGGGAAGAGGGGAAGGAGAGAGAGAGAGAGAGAGAGAGGGGAAAAGAGAGAGGCAAAGGGAGAGGGGAGAAGAAAGAGAGAGAGAGAGAGAGGAGAGAGAGAGGGGAGAGGAGAGGCAGAGAGGGAGAGGGAGAGAGAGAGGGGGGGAAGGGAGAGGGGAAGAAAGAGGGAGAGGGAGAGGGGGAAAGAGATAATAATTTATATATTAACTTAAAGTAAAATAAATTGGATATCCAATTTGGCTTAGTTAATATAAAGTCAAAAAAGGTCATTCTAAAGTCATTCAAATCAGATAGGGGAAGAGGGGAAGAACGGGAAGAACGGGAGAGAGTGAGAGAGTAAGAGAGAGAGAGAGAATTAGGAGAGGGGAAGAGAGAGAGAGATAATTAGGATGGGGAATGGAGAGGGGATGAGGGGAAGAAGGAGAGAGAGAGGGAGAGAGAATTAGGAGGGGGAAGGGAGAGTGGAATAGAGGAGAGAGAGGGGGAGAGAGTGGGGGAGAGAATTAGGAGGGGGAAGGGAGAGGGGAAGAGAGAGAGGGGGGTAATTAGGAGGGGGGAGGGAGAGGGGAAGAGGGAAAGAAGGGGGGAGAGAGAGATAATTAGGAGGAAGGAGGGAGAGAGACAGAGACATATTGAGAGACAGACAGACAAAGAGACAAAGAGGGAGAGGAGAGGAGGAGGAGAGGGAGAGGGAGAGGGAGAGGGAGAGGGAGAGGGAGAGGGAGAAAGAGATAATATTTAAATTTTATATATTAGTAATATTAATTACTTATAGAATATTTTATATAGTAACTTAAATTAAAATAAATCGGATATCCGATTTGGGTCAGCTAATATAAAGCCAAAAAAGGTCATTTTAAAGTCATTCAAATCAGATAGGGGAAGAGGGGAAGAAGGGGAGAGAGTGAGAGAGAAAGAGAGAGAGAAAGAGAGAATTAGGAGGGGGAAGGGTGAGGGGAAGGGGGGAAGAAGGGGAGACAGAGGGAGATAGAGAGAGAGAGGGAGAGAGAGTGGGAGAAAGAATTAGGAGGGGGAAGGGCGAGGGGAAGGGGGCATCTACAACATTCACCAAAGTGTCCACCTTTTCCAATTTCACATTTCCATCTTCCACCATATCACAAAAAAAATGAAACTGCACATCAATGTGCTTTGTTCTTGTAGAGTAGGGAGATTTTTTGCTTATGAGGGTGATCCCACAATAGTGGGCTACACTTTTGGCCAAACTTGACATTGAAATGAACATTTTGAACTAAATCTTCACTTTCAAAAACCTATAGCTGCTAAACCATGAGGAATTTGAAGATGATGCAAACTAGGTGACTTGTAACATTTTGTTTGTAGATTCTAATATATTTTAAAAAAAAATTGGAATCAAATTGCATTTCTTTTTCCATCTCCTTCGATAATTAGTTTTGGACACTATACACCATTTTTAAAGAGTGATGTTCACTGTGTAATACATAACTTTTTTTCTATGAAGGATAAAATTCTTTTTTTTTTGAATTTAGATTTGTAACTACGATATCTAGCTCCTTCATTTGGTTTTATAGTGTTTTATTGAGTATTTTTTTCTTAATTAAGTTTTGAAATCAAACCAATTACAATTTAGACATAGGTTTACTATGTAAAACAACTTTTTTTGTATGTATCGAATTTTTTTTGTTGGATCAAGACATCAATACCAAGAGCATATATATTTTTCAGATTTTTTTGGTAATCTACTATTTTTCCACATGTGTAGAATAGAGAGCTTGATTTTTGGTGAAAAACCTATGTTTAATTAAATTAAAAATATACATAATAAAACCAAAATATATTAAAACTATACTTGATGGAGAGCTCGTTTTGACGACTATAATCCTCTAGTTGGGTTTGTCAAGTTGATTCCATTTTGATCCTCAACCTGAGCCTCGAAACCCAAAATTCTACATAAAATTCTAGATGGAGGGGGGCAAAGGAAAAAAGGGGGCGTTCTAGCGAACACCCCTTCAAGCATAGGGGGGTTCACTAGAACCCCCTAAAAACAACATTAAAAAAAATTGAAACCATTATTTTATTCAAAAAATGGCTAACTAGGGGTCTGAGTGAACCCATTGAAGGAAAGGAGGTTCGCTTGAATAGGGGGGTTCGAGTGAACCCATAAAGGGGTTTGAACCCCCTTTATAAGTGAACCTCAATTTTTTTTGAGCACTCAAGCAATTTTTGTTCATCAATGCAATTGTAACCCACTTATGTGGGATCACCCACGAGTATCTTGCTTTCCAAGAGAATCCTAGGGAACAATCTTCCCTAAACTACCTCAGGTTTTACTTAATCGAACTGGAAGGTAGAATGAAGAAATTGCAAAGAATAGCCTAACGGTAGAATATCAGAAATGACAATCAGACAAACTACTTCAAGGGATGAAAGAGTAGGATACTGAGATCTCTATCACAAAAGGAATCTTTCAAGCAAAGGACGAAAACACAGTAGCGAGATGCCAGTGCAGTGCGCTGAAGTCCCAAGGGCGCATTGGAATCATGTACGAATGAAGCACTAAACCTCCATGATGAAATAATAAGGACCTATAACTAGCTCAAATTCGAGGTCTATTTATCTAACTAGATTGAAAAAAAAATAGAAATGTTGAAAATACACAAGGAAGGTAGATAACCCACTTACACAAGGTCTTGCATTCAACACCTTCCTCCAAGCTTCACATGAACAATATGCACACAAGACGAACAAGAGAAAATGTTGGGGTTGTTTTGGGGCTTATCGCAGTCAAAACCCTGTTTTGGTGTTCCCACCTCCATGACCAACCAAATAGATAGAGAGAAATAGACACAAAGTAAATATAGACACAAGGTGATAAAAGAAAACCTTGCTCAAAGAGGAGAACCCATATCATGAGATAAATATGCAATCAATGATCTATTCTCAAAGAACACAACATGATCATGCAATGGTCTTCGTCCTCCACTTTCACACCAACAAAACCCAACTATGCAGCAACCATGTTTAAAGCATTCAGGTGGTCTACAATGGATCCTCCTTCCTCCATATTAAGAGAATACAACTTCTTTCATGGGAAAACTTATTACCAAGGATTTCCCTTGATAAATATCCCCAAGTTTCTTTTAAAGACTCATTACAATATTCTCTTCATGGACATTCAGAAGAACGAAATCAACCAAACAAAGTCTTATCAAACCTTTGGCTTTCTGATTCATTAGATCTCAATCATCTTGGGAGGTTGTTGATGGTTTTTTTTGGATATTACATCCCATATATCTCTATCTATGAGCATATCCTCCATTTTGAGTTTCCACAACTCAAAATTGTTGCCATTAAACTTCTCCATCTCTATTTTTTTGGATGTGCTTGCCATCTTAAACCTCCAATAAGATTACAAAAGCTTTTCTTACAAAGCTCCCATTGAAATTAAGACCAATATAAAAAAACCCTTCAATCCAAGAACAAAAACAAAGTTGGCCAAACTCTAATACTAATTGAAATGAAAGCTAGGTGTGGAAACAACTTCTAAGTTCATAGATCTAAGCATAAGAGGGTTGTAAATTTTTTTGTTTCAAATCTTTAACTATTAGAGATTAGATGCACATTTATTAATTTAATTTCAGATTTAGACACTAAATCATAACAAATAAATTTTATGTGGGAAAACCCTTTCGAGAAAAAAACCCACACACTAAAGCACAAATCAATTGTATTATAGTAAAAAACATTTACAATACAACTTCCAAAGTCTATGCCCTTTTAGGTGTTACTACACTATGATACAAAGTCTAGAAATTTGACAACATATTGATGTCTTAGAAAATTACAATAATCAACTCTCTCAATGCACTAAAGTATTAATATATTTATTTCACTCATACATGGGTGCCCAATATTGCCATGTGTCATTCCAAAGATCAATCAAAGATTCAAGAGATCATTCAACACCATGAACAAGCATGTCAAGAACCCAAGGGTCTACCCCCAATCAAAGACCATGATTGTTCCATTGAATGAATAGTAGGAAGCATTATTCATCACGAAAAAAAATCCGATTTATCTTCAATAATTATAATTAAAAAGAAGGATGAGCCATGTAGAATGCACTCACATTACAAGGAGCTCAACAAATTCACCCATAAAGATAAGTTTCATATTCCTATTATTAATGAATTAGTAGATAATTAAAAAACTAACCAGTTTACTTTATTATGTTCCATTTATATTTAGATTATCATCTTCAACTAAAGCAAATGGATATAAATAATTTTTTATTTAAAAGACATGAAGTCCATTATAAATTATTAGGTTATACAATGTGGTGTCAGTCATACCCAATTGAGTTTTCAAATCCTCATAAATTTAGTGTTCCACTCATTTCTTTAAAAATTGGGGTTGGTAATTTTTAATGACATCTTCATTTATGGTAAAATTTGGAATGATAAAAAAATCATAGAAAATATTCTAGAATTGCTAAGCATTGAGGGTGATGATTTTCTAAAGGGGTGGGAATACTATGATATTTATATTCTATAAATTCATAATTAGAATAAGGATAAATAATTATGGCATGCTTAACCTTAATAGTTTTAGTTTTCCCTTATGATGACATAATTAGGATTAAGGGGTATGTCCCTACATAGTTATGCATATAAATAAGGAAGAGAAAGACTATTCTAATCTATCAAAACTTAAAAATACTACATTCATAAATTATTTTTATTATTATTGGAGGCCATCTCTTCAAAGTGGTCTACTATTTTGTTAATTTTCTATATTTATTTTAGGAAATATCATAATAGAGAAGACAAGGTTATCTTCATGGAGTCACATAAATTGGACTCTATCTTAATCATTTTGGACTGTCATGACACATAAGATCTTGTTGGTCACAAGAGATGAGTTTAAGATAGACAAGGAGTAAGTTGATGGTGCAAATGAATGTGTTAAGGAAATGGTTGATGATGTCATCAAAGGATTCATTGGCAATCCATTATTTGATGTGTTAAAAAGAGAAGAATATTTCATAGTCTTAGGGGCATCAATGATATCATATGATTCCTCATCAAGTGACATGTATCCTTGTCCAAATTTGTTATGATTGACTTTGATGGTGATTGATTCAAGGATTCCCTACTCATGGAGTCCTAATCTTTTTCCTTTGTAACTTATATTTTTGAATATAAAGAGGGTTATTGGATAAGCTTCCTATAGAAATAATGGTGCATATTATTCATCCTTATAGTGTAGGAGTTTATGGTGAACCTCTCAACACCCTAGGATCACCTTCAAGACAAAATAACTTCCACAAAAGAGAAATGGTAAGAAAATCATGCTATGATTAAGGATGCAAGAATGTCAAAATAACAACCACATTGAATATATCAATGTACATAGAAGCCTTTCTTATATAGGCAAGGTGAGGAATATGATTAGACAAGATCATGGCAAGTGTCTTAATTCTTTCACATGAGACAACTAACTTGCAACAACCTAGGATAAGATAAGATCTAGAAATGACAACTAAGACTTCTAAAGGGAATCTTATAATCCTAAGTAAACTTAACATGTGAATTTGTCCCCTAAGTCCCTACTGAGTGAATGAACTAGGTATAAGACATTTATTCACACCAACACCCCCCCTTAAGTGCAATTTAGAGAGAAGATTATTATGCAATAGACACAAAGATGGGTCTCGGGTACGAGGCCATGTTAGGTACCCATTTACATATGCAAATGTAATCTATCACAAACAAAGAAAATGAGAAAACCTAGTGGGACAAAACTCCTCTCCAAAAGAGATAAAATATACAACAATTGTCTCCATAAAAAATGAGAGAAAAAACCTCATTTGAGGGGAAAAAAAAACCCCATAATGAGATAACCTACTACAAAGAAGCACTTGAAGCACACTTATGGAGTAACACTAAAATTCTTAATTCGAAAAGCGAAGGAAAGATGATTCTGTTTGCTAGAAACTTTATATAAGTTACTCAAGGACTCAAGTTAGAATCATGATAAAACAATAATAGACTTGATGCCAAGGAACACTGGAAAAATCAAAAACTAGAATAACCCTAGAATCTATGAAGTAACTATTGATTTGTAAATGATTTGGAACTGTTCAAATGAAGTGCAAATATCGAAATTGCATCCTCCCAACTGTCAAAACCATCCAAGTAATCTCCAAGACACCCTTTAGGGAAAAACTAAAAATAATGATCAGTTAGAGATAGATACAAAAAAAAGTGCACTGATGAAAATGTAGAGATCCTCAATACCTTTACAATGCCACAAAAATCATGAAAATAAGAGATTGTGGAAAAAAATTATGAGGTTGGGAGCCAAAAATGGAGATTTGACTTCAACCAACAATAAATGCTATCAAATATCAAAATTCTCAAAAAATTCTTGTACCACTAGAAAATACACATCGCCATCTTTCCCACAATATTTCATTTCAAAAATTTCACCATCTGGATCAAAAGTTATGACAAAGCAAAAAAAAAGGCCTATAAAAAGCACCTGCAGACTAAAATGATGCAAAAAATAGCCCTTGGTCGCTCCATATGACTGCAGGGTCTGTAGGGGGTTGAAAAAAATGACCTCACCACGAACGGCGGCAATGCCACTGGGGAAAATTCGCTTGGGGGGTGGTGGGCTAGTGGCCACGCCACCCCGGGTGCTAAGCCCCCTTGATAGGTGGCCGTTGGTCATTGGGGTTTAAACCCATGACTAGAGTTTTATACACGGAGCTAAAAACAACTTGCTAGCTGATTTAAAACATAGTCAATTTATAATAAATTAGTTTTTAACATTAAAAAGATTATCAAACCTGTTGAATAATTAATATTTGTACCCAATGATAAGAGATTTAAAGCCAATGTGACAACCGTAATTTGACCAAGTATGTAGACCAATGAAGATTGTAGACATACCCGAATATGCCAAGAATATTCCTCTCGAAAACAACGATTGTAGACATTAACGATGTACCAAGGCCGTACTGTACAAATCCATACGGATTCGTACAACCAGCTATTTTTTTTTGCCTAGACCCCAGTAAAAATGTCATAAATTGATGATTTGACAGTCGAGTATTAGGTTCTCGAGCCTTTTGGACGCAATGGTGAGGTCATTTTTTGTATAAACTACATGATATTAGCTAATTTCTCACTGAAGCAATTTTTTTATAAAATAAATTTTCAACTAAAAGGGCCAAACATAAAAACAATGTTGTTTAAAATTTACACAATGGCACAAAATTATAAAAAGATAAAATATGCTTACAGGTAGTTCAACTGATAAGCACCTACGCCTCCATGCAACTTCATCCAGGTCCTCACCCGTTGTCTTCATTCCATGTATCACAGGGACTGCCAACACCATCGAATCTACCATCATTTGGTGGGCTCTTGTTGATTCTTTTAGAAGTGCTACAAAGCCAACCACCTCTTGCATTCGTACCTCCACGTCTTCTTACACACTCCATACCAAAAATGGAGCCCATGGCCCATTGTAGCTTAGAGTGAGTTGTAGCTATATCCCAGTCATGGGTCTCAGACCCCATCCAACCACGACCCACTCCAGAGATCTATCCATTCCTTCTCTCCACTAGGCTTTCATCAGCATCCTCATCAGCCATTTTACCACCCATGTATCTTCCTGCTCATGCAGAAGCCATGCCATGAACATTGATGTGGTATCATTGTTGGAGGCAAGAAAATGGAAGCCCAAAATAGCTTTAATCACATCCAATATCTATGTATATGTGATGTTGAAAACCTTCCACAACCTCTGATCAGTCACTCTTCCTCTGAAGGCCATTTGCCTTTCCTTGACGTCGATACAAATTATAGTATCCATTGCTTAAACTGTCAAATTTTCTTACCTTTGCAAGCTCATAAAGCCTCTTCGCTGCCACCCTCTCTCCCTCATTTATTCCTCTTTGTCAATAACATAAATGCCTCCCATCCTCTAAGTACCTCCTTTATTGACCTTTGCACATTTTATTTCCTTTGAATCTCCTTAGATCACCACCTCATAATTCTTCATCATGTCAATTTTTGTTTTAGATAATTTGTCCGCCTCCTCATTACCTTCATGATATATGCGTGACAATTTGAAATCTTCAAAATGGGCGAGGCTTTCCCAAATTTTGGGGATGAATTTTTAAATTTTCCAATTGGGAGTCTCTTTTCGTGAATGGCATTGAGTATAATCATAAAATATCCTTTTAGATGAAGCTTTTTGAATCTCATTTTTCAACACATATCTATCTCAATCTACATTGTCTGTATTTCGGCTTCATTATTCATTCCTACTAGTAATTTTCTTGTCCCAATCTACATTGTCTGTATTTCGGCTTCATTATTCATTCCCACTAGTAATTTTCTTGTCCTAATCTACATTGTCTATATTTCGGCTTCATTATTCGTTCCCACTGGTAATTTTCTTGTCTCTACTGTAAGTATCATGCATGTTTGGTCTTTTAAAATGCACCCTGCTCTCGAGGACCCTAAGTTTTCCTGGATGCTCCATCGAAGTAGAATTTCACCCAACCTTCATCTAGTGGTTCTCACTTCACATCAATTCTTGGATTGATAGTTGGATTAACCCAACACTTCCCATGAATGAGGGTCACTAAAACAATTTTGAAATACTAGAAAAGGTTAATATTTTAAGGGGGCCACATCAGATGCTATGTTATATTTTTTTGAAAAGGCATAACCATTTTGTGTGGCCCCCCTTTTTAAACATCTTAATCTTGACCATTTAAGAAAAATAGTTCCTAAAGTAGATTAGGAGCACTACGACTCTTGTTTTTGTTGCAACTTCAAATTTTGAATTCAACTATCTTCAACTTCTCATCCAAGATCATTCTTTCTTGATTTCAAAAGAAGAAAAAAGTGATCATTTAAGACTTTTTTTTGATCCCCATCTTTGTGCACTCACAGAGAGAATGAAAATAGTGAAATAGAAATCCTACTAGAGTTCAAACATATAAAATCATAATATATACATCTAAAATACACTCTTGAACATCTTTATGAAAAAACAAAACATTATTAAGAAATTTAATATTAGCATCAAAGTTAAAATAAAAAATTAAGATAAGACACATACACCTACGAACAGGCTATCCCTCTTCTTCAATTTAGCCTCTTCCTTCAAATGATTCACTTGTCTTCCCTTTGATAGGACCCACTTGTGAGCAATGACTTTGTGCCTTGAAAACACTTTAATTTTTATGATGTAAACTCTTAAATTATACATACCAACTAACCACCTTTTATTGTAACTTTCATATATACACTTATATATTTTTTTATAAATAACCATTAAAAAATTAATAAAATGTTAACAATATTTTATCCAAACCAATAAAAATTAAATATTAAATGATATTTATTAAATATGATTTTTTTAAAAAAAATTTTATAGATAAGTACTACCAGAATAGGGGTAGCGCTCAAATACAAGTGCATGTTTTCTCAACATTGATACAATCGACAACTGTCAGACATTGACTAAGGTAAAACCTATCTGCTATTACTAATATTTGCTATAGTGAGCCAAAGATGGCCGCACCAACCACACCCAGTGATTGATAACCTTAGACTACTAGGGATGGGTAAATCACTGCAAGGCACAGACCAAACTGAATGAGTCGATCGAGACTTTGTTCACTTAGCCAACCGCGGCCATGATGCATGTATCTGGCAAATGCACCCAGGTTGTTGTTTATGACCCCTGTTCTGAAAATTTCCCAAGCATTATTCAACTTATCCTCATTGCCACCGCCACTACTCTGATCTGGAAGGTGAACTAGGTTGAAATAGATGCTTAGATAACTGACCAATACATCGTTGTTTAACTCCAATGTGGCACTGGCAACAGTTTGAGCATACAGACAAGGAATCCGTCCTTGAAGCATTTCCACCGTACGAGCCGAGCTACCAACAATGTCTACTAAAGCACTAATGACTGTCTCATAGATTTTGCCATCGCACCAGTGCCCGTGGTCCCTAATTGACCTCCGCACCAGTTGGACCACCGCGACTCTGCATGCCAGATCTTGGATGGAGAAGAGCCGCTCACATTGGTTCACCAGGTTTTCTTCGGTGCACAAACAACTCAAACCAAATGATGAACCATCTCCGAGAGCAACACTCTTTCGGTCACACAAAACAGTCCAAGGTTCAAGACTTATAGTTGTTTCTCCACGTCTTGGGTAGACTCACGAGCCTGATCGGTGATCAAGGCAGCTTCGCATATCTAATTCAAAACTGGCCCATGGTAAATGACGGCTTGTCAGCCCTGAATGGACCACCGCCACATTGTCATTTCAGATCACATGCTAGATCGCTTGACAATACTTCCTGCAACCCTACCCAACACTCAGTACCCAGGTTCGAAATGACCTTCTCTTTTTGGAACGTGCCCCAATTAGCCAAAAAATCTGTCGCGTTATTTGCCCTTTTGTAAGCATGGGATAACGTGTAATCTGTTAATTTGTTTAAAAGCATCTTAATGGTAGGAATCCATTCCCCTATTCGCCAATTTTAAATTTAAATTAAGTTTAATACATAATATTCTTATATTTACTAGGGGCGTGGGTGAAGTTTAATTGGCTAGAGCATCGTGTTACATTTACTAAATATTTTACATCTTTACTATTAATTTATTATTAATGTTTTTAAAAAAAAATGAATGATATATTTTGATTGGTGGAATAGATCAATTTAATTTTGTTGGATAAGTGTTATATGTTTTCCATATTATGTGTCTATTTATATGATTGAATTTTATCAATAATAAAAATTGTACGAGATTTTTTGTGAAAAAAGATTTTAGTGTTTATTATCTTTGCTTTCTATTTATTTTATTATTGTTTTAAATTATATAGCACTATTTCTAATTTTTTTAAAAATGATTAAACACTCTATTCTCAATCTATTAGATCAATCTTAATAAAATTAAACATCTTAATAAAACTATTAAAATATTATTATATTTACTTCAATTTATATCTATCAAAAAATCTTTTATAACCATCTAATTTATGAATTTTACTTCAATTTAAACACTTATTCATAAACAGACCCTTAAAACAAAATAAATTATTATTTCAACTTTTATTTAACAGTTATATATATATTATATTATAGTAGACAATCATTTTAGTTATAAACAAAATCAGTAATACACCCATCTTTTAAGATTCCTTCCAGTTTGGATGAAATTATACGAATCTTTACAGAAAACTTCCTTCTAGTTTGAATCAAAATAGAAAATACTGAATAAAAAGAATCTACCGCTAGCTTGTACTTGTCCTCTTTTCACTATGAAAGAATGTGTGACAATCTGAAATCTTATGTGGCAGGCTGCTCTAGTCTTATATAATCATACAATATGCCATTAAATGGGCCTGTATGGATCCTCTGTGTCAGAAATAATGTATTGCTTCCTGGACTTAACCAAGAATAATCTACTCGTATACTGAAATTTTGGTAAAATCCATGGCTCCCGTGTCGAGCTATTGAATTGTCTTTCCCAATTTGGTGTGTTTCAAAATGAGTCCGCTGTAAATTTGGATTATTAAAGCGTACCTAAAATAGATAGAAAAGAAGATAATATTAGATACAAATCATAAAGCTGGACATGCTCTTAGATAGAAAGAAAAAGAGGTTTTAAAACCTGAAGAGTGGAGTTGAGGATGCTATTGCTATCACCAATGTATAATGTCCATTTTCTATTACTTTATCAACATTAAACTTCACTTGCCATGTTGTTGCTTGGTATGTTCCATCACCTCGCTTTCTGTCAATCAACAAATTTCCTTCAAAATATGAAGTAGAAATTCTGTAAAAGAATACAATCTAGACTGTATACTTACAAATGTGCTACAATTATAGCTTACTGTTTTTTATTATAGTTTGTGAAGCTTACTGTAAAAAATGGTGTATTTCTATGCAGATGTAAGTGAGATGTTATCATTTTGATTGTTAGTTTTTATGGTTCTAAGAAAATTCATTGTCAGCAATTCATCATCAACAATTCATCGCTGTGTAATTCATCACTCTGAAAAATTCACCACCATCAATTCATCATCTGTATAATTCATCGATATTCATCCATGGATATTCATCGCATATACAATTAGGAAAGTTCACCACCACAATTAAGAAATTGCTGGTGGTGAATTTTCCACGGTGATGAATTGCTGGTGCTGAATTTTCCTAGAGATGAATTTGTGATAGCGATGAATTGTTGAAGATGAATTACTAGCTACGATGAATTACTAACTGCGATGAATTACTAATTGTGAATTTGCCTAAAACCAATTTTTAAGTATATGATAGTCACAATATAGACACAGAAAAGAGCAGTAGCTCTGTGTATGTGAGAAAATTTTATTTGAATGAATTAATATAATATCTTATTTTCTGTG
Source organism: Sequoiadendron giganteum (assembly GCA_007115665.2). Classification (NCBI taxonomy): domain Eukaryota; kingdom Viridiplantae; phylum Streptophyta; class Pinopsida; order Cupressales; family Cupressaceae; genus Sequoiadendron; species Sequoiadendron giganteum. The sequence continues at coordinate 9,527,340 of CM021110.1, forward strand.
TCTATTCTGTGTTGAATCAATTTAGTTTTTACTTTGCATCCTCTGCCTCTGGCCTTCAGCCATAACTGTAGCAACATTAATTACTCAACAAAAACATTTATTTATTAAAATAACAAAACAATTTGCAGACCTGGAGAAAGCCTGAGGATTGTCTCGTTCTTGTAATCGCCAACTATATTTGGTACCCATCCGTATAAAGTATATTGATCGGGACGGGTATTATGTATTTGAAAGTTGCCATTTTTATCCGTCTTTGTCCAAAATTGATATCCCTGAAAGACTATTTTCTCAGAAGATTTGTTACAGCCATAAAGATCGATTATTTCCTGAATCATTAGATGAAAAATATTAATCTCTTGAAGAGAAAATGTAGTGACCAAATTACCTTACTTTCGATCTGCCACGATCCATTCTCACCGGGTGCAGCTAACCCTACATGTGCAGAATCAGCCGGAAAGGGTTTTGAAGAAATAAATCTATCATTAACCAACAATCTTCCCATGACGGAACACCTTTCTTCCTTCTTTAGAAAAGCGGGAGAAGCAGGAAATGTGTAAGGCCAAATTCGTTCTTGAAGGAGCTTCTGTGCAAGACCAGAACATAAATCATTGAAGTTTTTCAGAAGATTGCATGTAGTTGTAGTTCAAAGACCTAAGATGAATGTTTTTATAAGCGATTATATTGTTCAGGCCTTTAACTTCGTTAATTCTTTAAACTGAATATAAATCTTGCTGTAAATATAGTGCACCTGTTCTTTTGCATCTTGCCAAAGTGAAGGTTGATCTACAGATGAATTCAAATGAACATAAACTGGACCAAAAACCTTCTTCCAGGCCTCTCCTTCGCCAAATTTGCAGGAGTTGTCACCAATATAATGACTACTGTGAAACATCTGCCAATTTAAAATGAAAGAACTTAAGTAATCTGAAAAAGAAAATATATGAGGCTCAAATTTGCGTTTGTATGGATGTATCTTCTCACCGGTGATATTTGAAAAGTTTAGCATGAGGATACTTTTTCTGTATGTTGGATTTGGTGAACTAGTGGTTACCAGAATTCAGGTCATCTTTATATCAAGATTATTATGGACTATTTTTCGATTTAGAATATATAGGCTTTTTTATTTTAAATTAATTAATATATACAGTGAAATATGCATTTTGAGGCTGTATAGACATTTCTCTATATCGTCTATTCAACTCATTTTTCAATTAACATGAGTTGGTTTAATGATGGAGAGCTTGTACTTTTGAAAGAGAGGTCACAAGTTCAAATCCTACAAGAATAGGGTATGTATCTCTCATATTTGAAACAGCACAGATAGATGTCTCCTACATACTGAAAGTGTAGGGTAGTCCCATATACAGATTGCCTCGATATCATATATTTGAAAAACCTTTCTTTTCTTCTCCTTTTAAGAATGGTTTTTCCTATTGTAACACTCTGAATTATACTTCTGAAAATTGCATAATCAACTTGCATGTGTTGCTTTTTAAAAAAAAAACTCTTGGGTTTACTGCCTTTTCTACTCATTGTTTGTTGGCTTCTGCAGTTGGTTTATGCAAAAATCTTTGCTTTCTTTGGAGGCTAAAAGATGTTTCTGGCTCTTCTACAAACAAAGTTTCTAGTGAAGATTTTTCTGGAGTCTTGAAGAGGCGTATTTATTTTTATATGAGTGTGGATTTTTATTTACAACTAATTAATATATGAAGATTGAAACTTATAAAAGAACTCTCATACTATACTGAATAAAAAATCAAATCACACTGAAAATTAAAAACAATGAACAATGTATCTGCTCACAAAGTGAGCGAACAGCAGAGCTGGAAACAAAATTCTGTATTATTCAACTATCTTTAAGATTCTGGAACAGCGTACATATAAAGGAAAAAGACCACAGAAAAGTAACCGCAGACTGGAGAAATTAAAAGCAATATTTCTCATGCAAACTAAAACTGCGTAGTTCTTTTCTCTAAAAATACTCCATGTCTAACTGCAGTTTATTATGCATTGAAAAACTAAAAGAAACTATTGAAAGAAAGTAAAGTAAAGCAGCGATTGCATGCTGCCGTTGTGAATGCATGTCTTCAATATATACTGTCAAAAGTGCATTCTCGAACTGAATAGACATTTCCATGAGTTTCAGATGTATGAATTGCAACTGATGTAGTATGCCATTGCTCTATGTATAGAGCAAACGGGTTTAAATTTTGAAACGATAATGCATATGTGAAACAAAATTAGAAATTGAGAAAACTTACAGCAAGACAAATAGGTCCAGCATGGAGTGTCAAGTTTTGCTTGGTAGGCCCCCCGTTTCGAAACTCATGACTTGGGAAGATAACCCAAAACCCAATCATTGGATTGGTGTTGGTGCTGCTGCTACTGCTAATCCATCCATATACTCCTCCATCCTTATTCTCCAAAGAATATTGATATTTGCAATCCACCTGTACTCACCCACATAAAACTTTATGTGAAGCTAATGAAAAAACATCTCAACACTGTGAAATCATACACAAATAAGCTCCATCATTATTCTATTTAGCATATTTCTATGTTTTTTTAGAATTTCTCATTATTTTATTTTCTTATAAACAGTTGAATACAACAAAATATCAATATTAGATTATGTTTTTTTAAGATTGCAGGAATTGATCGACCTGTCCTTACTGCAACAAAATATGACCTCTTGCTGCAACATAATGTTTTAGCCAATCCAGCTAGACCCACCACCCACACTTTAAGTGGCAATTTAGTACTACAACACCATAACATGTTAAAAGTCGAGTAAAATTAACTTTTTTTGCTTCATGCGTACAAGCAAAGGGTGAACCCACATAAGTGGTGAACATTTTTGTGGAGGAAAGGAAAAGTCGTTTTTTCTCTCTACACAAAGTGAAGGGGTTCGGTCGAACCAAATTGTTCGCTCGAACCTCTTTTACATGTGAGTGGAAATATTAAAATAAAGGGGTTCGACCGAACTAGGGTTCGCTCGAACCCCCTTTAATAAGGATTTTTAAAAAAAAATCCCGTCATTTTTTCGGACCTCGTGAATTTTTCTCATTATTTTAAAGTGCCTAGGTTCGGTCGAACCCCTTAAAGTAGGTTCAATCGAACCTATGTTCCTATGTTCAGCCAAACACCCTTTTTCCCCTATCTCCTAAAAAAAATGATTCAGCCGAATCCCTTTAAGAGGTTCGACTGAACACCCTTTTTCCCCTATCTTCTAAAAAAAATGATTTTTTTTGTAAAAAATTGTCGTTCGAAGTTCAATTTGAAAATGAAGATGCAGAAAAATTCAGAAACCCAACAAGATAATGATAGTCCTCGGAATGAGCTATCCGTCGAATATAATTTTAATATGATTTGCTTTTATTATGTATTTTATTTTTTAGTTTTATTAAACATAAGTTTTTCACTGAAAATAAAAATCTTTGGTCTGCACATGTGGAAAAATAGAAGATTATCAAAATAAATGTTGAGGCTGGGTATTGATGTCCTTGATCCATTAAAAAAATAAAATTGAATTTCAATTCATACAGAAAAAGTTATGTTGTATACAGTCCGCCTATGTCTAAATTGCAATTGATTTGACTTTAAAACTTGATTAAAGAAAAAATATTCAATAAAAAACTATGAGACCAAATGAAAGTGCTAGATACCGTAGTTACAAATCTAAATTCGAAAAATTAGAATTTTATCTTTCACACAAAAAATAGTTATGTTGTATACGGTGAGCGTCACTTTTTAAAAATGTTGTTTTCTGAAAAAAACCAATTTTCGTGGGAGATGGAAAAAAAAGTGCAATCTAATTTCAAAAATTTTGAAAAAAATATTTTTAGAATCTAGAGACAAAATGTGATGAGACTCTAGTTTGCATCATTTTCAAATTCCTCGTGGTTTAGCCGCTAGAAGAACCCGAAAGTGAAGATTTAATTATAAATAATAATTGCAGTGTCTAGTTTGCCCAAAAATTGTAAACCACTATTGTAAGATCACCCCAAATCTTCTTATCAATATGCTTTTCCACAAACTTAACATATTATCCGTAATCAACATGAAAATAGTTTGAAAGTTGACAATATGCACCAGCTATTTGAGGAAGATAAGATTAATCAAATGGCTAGCCTTCTAGTCAAAATTAATAGCAGGAGATCCTACTTGGAAAAGAGCATGAAGACAAATCAGGCCTGTTTTGTCTTGGTCCCATAGACTGTTTAGTCTCATGAACATCATTAAAATCTTTCATTCATTCAAATTACAATAAGAGACTTATAAAAAAAACCAAATATGTGGTAGAATTGTGGGAGTGTTTTAAAAAACCTTTTAAATTCCAGTATGGCCTAATGAAATCACCTCAAATCTATGTTAACTGGAATATGCGCAGTCCCTTGCAAGGAAAAGTCCCATCTTCGGACAAAAGAAACTTCAGCCTGCTCTTCTGTAGCTGTGACCACACTGAAATGGCTTCTCTCAATCCTGCATTCAAACTCAACTACTTGTAAATCTTAAGTGGCACCTCCTAACTTCAATTAATTGAATTTGATATGAGAATAGTTCTATGATACACTTACAAATCAAGTTTTATTTGACCTCCTACATCCTTCCAGTTAACATCCCAGTACCTGCAGTTGCACTCTTCCATGTTTACATAAATTTATTGTAATTTTCCTTCTCTTAACATATTCCCTACATAGAACTTAGCTAAGATAAAGATAATAATATTCAAAATGTGTGAGAAGGAAATATAGTGTGGGTACCCTCTGTGCGACTCTACATTGAGAGTCTCCATGAGGTTGTTTATGCCACCATATTCAATCTCAGTTACTGCTCCATGCGGTTTGGATAATGTCAGCTTCAGAATACCGTTATCCAAAACCACCTGTATAAAATCATGGAGAGAAAATGGGTAACAAGGAAAGAAAAAGAAGCCGATGCACAGAGATATGTAAAACACATGTACTGTAATGCAATTCAAGAGAACAAGTGAAGAATGATTACATGGTTTTTCATATTGTTCTTGGTCTAAATGAAAATTTGATTACAAATCTAAGTACAAATTGCTGTCAGAGGAAGATTTCATAAAGAATGCGGTTCAAAATATTGATTCAAATAAATATACACAGTTGATTCAAAAATCCATATGTAATTTTCAAACGTAGATTCAAATAAATATACACAGTTAATCCAAAAAATTGCATATAATTCTCATGGACTGTGGAAAAATCATTCCTACTAGAAATCAAACAATCATTCCTACTAGAAGTCAAACAATCAGTTATACCATCTGTGAGAAGCTTTTTACTTAACTTTTAGTTTGAGAATTTTTATAATATTATAAATCTTCTTTAATTAAATAGATATTTTAAATCATTTATTATTTTATATTTAGATGTTTAAATATATTTAGACTTCAGTGGTAGTTATAGAAGTATATGGTTCACTATTTTTTTATTGAAATTCTTTTAATATATTATATTAATATTTAAGTAGAGTTAAATTTTTAGTAAACAATAAAATTATTATTATTAGTATAAAAAATAAAATGCAATTATCAATCCTTATTTAATCATGTTCATAAATTAGAGAGTAAAGCAAATTTACAAATCTTTTGTTAATTTATATATAAAGAAAATATACTTTTATAAAATTATAAGTCACATAATATTTAGTTTAAAACAATAAGTTATACCATCATTTCCCCATTATTATGGTTTGTCACAAATTTTTTAGATGGATTTTTAATTTTAGAATTAATTATTATTTTTCTTTATTATATTATTTGAATATTTCAATAAGTTTACAATTCTAAAAATTATATACTTTAAATTATTTTAATTTGAAATAATCAATTATACATTTTAATTATATAAATACTATAAATATATTATCTAATATTTGTTATTGATTTTTTTCTAAATATATCCTATTAATATTCAAGTGGAACTACATTTTCATGAACAATAAAATTATCATTTTAGTCCAAAAAAATAAAGTGACAACTTGTCCCACTCATCTTGAGCTAGTTGTAGAGTCCCCTTCTCAACTATAGTTGTGATGTTGAGAAGTAGAAGTCAGCTCTTGTATTAATATCAATTCAATATTATGTCATTTAAAAGTACCAAAATATTGATCTAAAACATATTATTTGAAGGGTTTGAACCCTAACCTAAATTAATCTAGCTACATTTATAGTAAACATGCAAATCAGAATAAAATTAAGAATAAAAAATATTAAAAAACTATTATTCTAATTTGAAATGCAAATCTCCAATAGAGCATTATGTGGATATGCTCTAAATTTTGATAGTCTAATGCATGTTTCTTGTTCAGTCAACATCTACTCCTCAAAACAAGATCATGATTATTTTAACTTAAAGAATTTGATTTTAATTTATAAGATTTTGTGAAGATAAGTGAATGTCTAGGATTAAATCTTAAATCATGAGCTTATCCCATTAAAGATGGAGTCATATCTTTAATTTGATTGTCTAAGATTATTAACTATTTTGATCAAAGAGTTAATTTTTTGGTACCATGGGTTTGGGGTGAGACTAGACCTTGTGACCTCTTGCCTACAACAAGATGCTTTTGCCAATCGAGTTAGGCCCCCCGCCCCAAAGAGTTAATTGATTTGATTTATCATGTTTTATTTTATATTTTTAATTATTTTTATGAATAATAAATTATTTTACTATTTTGAATGTTTTTCAAAAATGATTTATTAAAGTAAATAAATAATAAATATTATCTGATTAATTTAATTTTGATTAAAGTAGGTCAATTAATGCAAGATGATTTTTTTTAATGAATGAATGGTGTTAGGTGTTAAGATGGGGGTGATGATATGAAAATCAGAATTAGTAAGATTTTTCTATTTATATTTTACCTATCTTCATAATGGTAATGTGATTACAAGAAGCAATATCATTTCAAAGAAAGTAGATATAGTCACTTGTGATCAAACATGAGCCAATCATCAAAGATTAAGGGCTAATTGATTTGACAACATTGTTGATATGAGAACAATATATCTTGATAGAAATATGAGGATTGGTTGAGATTGAATTTGAATGATGCTTCAAAATTTGGAGAGGCTTTAGATTTGGGCTTGGATAAATTTGGGATTGAATCAGATGATAATATGTCCCCTCAAGAGGATGGATGGGTTTTAAAAACATGGTTGTGCCCTCGAAATGGATGAAACTAAAATTAATAAACAGATGCATATCTATGGATTGGGTGGGGATAATGGAGAAATTAGATGAGGTTATTTTATTATGGCTTAAGATGTAAAAATTGGATATCTAGTATGAGATCTTACAATATTTGAGCATATGTGGATTTTAGGAATCTATAAAGATATTTTATATAATTAAGCAACATTTTTTATTTGTTTATAAACATTATTTATCATGATATAATGGACCATGATGATGATGCACCATATACATAAAGGACTAACTCAAAATAATAAATCACAAGATCAAAGAAAATAAAGACACACAAAGATACATGAAATGCAACAATAAAGATAAAAGATAAGATAAGACTCATGCCCCAATGATCATAATCTCAAGACACGACATAGTATAAATAACTATGGTGTCTTGGGGAATATGTCATCGGAACTAAATGAAACAAGATATGCATTTTTTATTTTTATATAGTAAATGCAAAAAAGAAAAGAAAATACACAGACAAGCAAGAAAGTGTGCATAAAATATCAAGAAAAATAAATAATAATTTTCCCCTAATTAAGTTGAAAGCCAAAATTGATTGATTTAATGATGATGATGATATCGTTGATGTGTGAATGATATATGTCAAAAATAACATGAGGACTAGGAATGGTATATCTTAGTGATGATGACTAGTCACTTAAAAAAGGTTTGGATTTAAAAGCAAGACCAAGGATGAAGTTTATGGATTATTTTAGATTTGTGTTGGGATGTATGGTTAGATTTAGAAAGATTATTCTATGATGTTGCTTGTCTTTTGTGCGGATAATTAGGAGCTTTGTATTAATGGATTGGATGCGTGCACAAGATTTAAAGGTAATTAGTGACTTGGATTAGATATTAGGTATGAGATCCCAATATTTAAAGTTTAATCTAGAATGAAGGATTATGTATTTTGTGTTCAACTTAGATGTAATATGTGGTATACTTAGGATTAGCCAAATTTCAAACCATTTAAGTGAATAAAATATTTCTAGAACCAAGGGTGAAGGTTTTGGGAAGATAGAAGGATGTGATTGCTAATGGAGATAATGAATAGAAGGATGATATTGGATATGGAAAGGAGGAGGGGATGTAAGATGGAATTTTCAAGGGTTACATCACATAGAATGATATGCTCATGCACTACGTATGTTACTATGTATTACATGTTGGGAAAGGTGTCTCAACCTTTCTCTTGATGTTAAGATTACAAAAATTATAATTTTTATATTTAAAATGAAAAAATAATTTTTTGGGCTATAGATTTTGTTTTTACCCAAAACAAACATTCCCAATTGCTCATCATAGCTTATGATGGTGCATATTGCATATATCTCTTTTATTACTTCAATTTAAAAAACGTATCAATCCACCCATCGAAACAAAAGGTGTGGTCTTTGAAATTTTGCATAGGAAATTTTAAAAGTTATTGGACACATAAAAGAGTTATAAAAGCGAGTTACACCTATTAACCAAATTGTGATGCATGTTATGACACATCATAAGGAATCTTTGATTGGGGGGTACTTTTGGTGCCACTTCTTTGGTGGTTTTATCTAATGGGTTTCTAGTTACCAAATTTGATGGTTTCAAGTTTTGTATCTCCTAAATATTAGGTCCTTGAGATGGAGCTTGAGATTATATTTTTGTAGATATATTGTTAAGCAGTAATAATTCTTCTAAATCTCTAGTTGGTGATACTTCTAGAAATATTTCCTTACAAGTGTATTGTAATCATAGTTTATTAAGTTAATACATTGAGCTACTTTGTAGTGCGAGGTTTTCTCCTAAAAGGGTTTTCCCCACGTACACCTATATTATAGTATATATTTTTATTTTATGTTTAAATACTTTACTACTTTCTATAATTATTAAAATATTGAAATTTATAACACACTAGATCCTTAGAATAATAGTGTAGGAATAAATTCTACATACTCTAATTCCTTTCATTTGTTATCAGAGGTTGATCACCTCATATTCTAAGTTTTGGGCAGAGGTTTTTTTGTACTAATCTTAGTTTGAGTGGGAGGTTACATAGAGAGGGTTTTGATCTTATTGTAGGAAGAGATGGAAAACACATCAAGGATAGAGATGGGGAAGTTCTCAAGCACAAAATTTGAGTTGTGGAAGCTCTAAATAGAGGATATTCTTGTAGACCTAGATCTAAGGGTTGTAACTTATTCCAATGCAAACCGACAACTACATCACATGAAGACTGGGAGAAGATGCATAAAAAATAAAAGGGTTTTATTAGACTCAGTTTGAATTATTCAATGTTGTTGAATATGTATGAAGGGGATCTTATAGTTAATATTTTAAAGAATATTGGATAAATTTATTAGGATAAATCCAAGGTGAATAAGATATTATTGAGAAAGAGGTTGTGTACCCTCAAGAAGGAAGATGGTGGGTTTATGGTTGAACACCTAAATACCTCTAATATGGTAGTTACCTAGTTACACTCCATGGGAGTGAAAATGGAGGAGGTTCAATGTATTACTTTTCCCATACTCTTTTCCAAATTCATAGGAACACCTTGTTATGGCCATTAGGATCATGCCACCAAGATAAATATGGATGAATTGGTTTCATCTTTTCTTTTAGAATAAATGAGAATAAATAGCTTTAAGTCAACTAAGGAATCCCTCCAGTTTGTGGAAGATCTAAATAAAAAGGTAAGAAGGACAAGAAGAAAGACAATTCTAGATCTCAAATGTCCTAATAAGTTCAAGGAAAAATGTTGGAACTACATAAAAATAGACATATAAGAAGAGGCTATAAGGAGGAGGAGAAGAATAAAAAGGTGGATTTCGATGATGATTCTAATAGATCCTCCTAGGATGAAGGTGGTGCTTTTTTAATTCCTTGGCTACTCATGCATCAAAAGGTGCGTGGTTGAAAGGTTTTAGTGCCTCTTTCCACATGATCTCAAAATAATGTTATTTTATCAAATATATAGAATATGATGGTGGGAAGGTGTACCTTGGATATGATTCTTGTATCAATATTATTGGTCATGGTAGAGTCTTTATTCGACTCCCTGATGAACAAGTGAAGGGGATCAATGGTGTACTACATAGCCCTGGTTTGGAATGGAACCCACTTTCTATAAGTAAACTAAATGATGTAAGTATGCATGTTTTATTAATTGGAGGGTGCAATATGGTCAAAAAATTTATGGTTCTTTCCAAGGGTATTTGGGTTGTCACTCTGTTTTAGCTAGATGCGTGCATATTTTAGTGAATGATCATTCAAGTCATGCAACGAAGAGATCTATAGAATATTCACCTTCACCATTGGAACCGACAATGAAATATGTGTTGTGTCTACTTTTGATGGTCATTAATTTTGGGTTCCTAAAGGGGCTCACACTTTCAAAACTAAGCCAGGGTAAAAGTACAAAGCTATGTCACACTTTTGGCCAACTTATCAACATAAGTGAATTTTAGTATTTATAACTAAAAATCAATTTTGGTCAAACATATGATCTAGTAAGATTCATTCTAAATAAGTTAAATACTTCCACAAATTTTCCAACTAAAATTGTTGGCTAAATGCATATGTAGCACCACTTTTAGGCCAATTTACTAAAAAAATGACATTACTTGAAAATTTTAATTTTTCAACAACTCCTACTCATATAAATAACATTTTTTTAAATGTAAAAATACCCTTTTGTAGATCCATAAGTGTAGTTTTAAAATATATTTTATTTTAATATTTCAATTATTATTTTTATTTTTCACTAAAAGTAGGTTATCAACACAAAAATATTAGGTTGATTATCTGCCAAGAAAAATACTAAAACTTATTTTAAAAAATAAAAAAAATATGATGCCCTAGATAAAAGAATCAAGATTAAGATAACATAATTTGTTTTCTATTTTAGATAAATATTTAATATGAAAGTTAACGTTGACTGGAAACAGTCATGTTTTAATTCACGCACATTTAAATATTTATTTAAAAATATCTATTTATTAAAATTGCAAAAAGAAAAAATCCATGCCCTAAAGTTTCCAGTCATAAATATACACAAAAAATTTAAAGGAAAAAAAAATTACTATATAAAGCTTGACGTCTCATGTAACGTCATTTTTCAACATGTTATCAGCAACTAAATTATAGTGTTAATTTATTAAAAACTATATTCAAATAATTTTTTAATTTTTTCAAAAAAATAGAAACATAAAATATACTAAAAAATACACATTTTATTATTTTACATCATTTCAAAATTCAAAACATATATGCCACTTTCTAGTGATTGAAGTCTAAAAGTTAGATCAGTGTTGGTCATTTCCTTTATAAAAGTGTGACACAACTTTATACTTTTACCCACCAACAATAGAGAAAAAAATGTTAGTATGGCACCAAAGGATGGGTCACATCAGTGAAAAGGGTTTAAGGAACCTGAAAAAATAAAAAATCATGTTGATGGGTTAAATGATTATAATCTTGAATCTAATTTCTATGAGCATTGTGTATATGGAAAATAAAACCACATCCAATTTTACTCTAGTTCTCATAAATATTCTAGGATGTTAGATTTAATCCATTATATTATATATTTGGACCTATTAATTTTTCCTCAATTTTTAAATATATACTGTGTTTCTTTTATCTATGATTACAATAGAAGGAAAAGAGTATATTTCCTTAGAAGTAAATCTAAAATTTTCGTTCATTTTAAAGAGTTTAAGGCTCTTGTAGAGAATTTAAATAGTAGGAAGATTAATATTTTGAGGATTGATAATGGGGATGAGTTATTTTAGGATAATTTGATAGATTATGTAAGGGTCATTGAATAGAAATACATAATGTTGTAACTTTGTACACCCCTTGAAATAGAATGAATTTGTAAGAAGAATGAATAGGATGTTGATGGAGATAGAAGCATGCTAAGTGAGGTTAGATTGGAATAGAATTTTCAGGTAGAAGTGTCTGCCATAACTTGTTACCTAGTCAATAGGTCTTCTAAATTGTCTCTTATTAATAAGACACCTATGGAGGAGTGGTTCAAAAAAAATCCCTAATCAAGATTTCTTCAAGTCTTGGGTTGGGAGGTATATGTGCATGTGCCTAGTAGGTAGTAATCAAAGTTGAAGAACAAGAATGTAAAATGTATCTTCATTGGTTATGATGTTGGTGTTAAAGGATACAAGATTTGGGACCCTATAGTTGAGAGATTTTTGTATAGTAAAAGTGTTATCTTTACCAAAGTTAAGTCTTTTTGCATTGTATTACAACTAGAGAAGGATAGAAAGAAATATATGGTTCAACTAACCCCAAATAACAAAGAGTTTGAACCAAAAGCCCATGAAGTACCTAAAGAAGAAGAGAGGTCATGGTTCTGAAAAAAAAGATAAAACCTCCACCTCAATCATTGAGGAGGTCCATCCGACAAAGACAACAATCAAAAAGGTATACTCTCTCTTATTGGAGATGTCTTTTTTCTTTGATTACAAACATTGATGAGCCATAGACTATAAAGGAGGCTACATATATGGATGATGTAGAGTCCTTTGAAGAAAAATAACACATGGGACCTAGTATCTATGCCTAATGGACAAAATCCCATTTGAAGCAAATAGGTGTTTAAAAAAAGGTTTGGTGGCAGTGTTAGAAGTACAAGGTTAGATTGTTGTGAAGGGTTATTCCTAGGTTGAGGGAATATATTATGGTAATATTTTCTCTCCAATAGAAAATATGACATCCATTTGATTTCTATTGTTTTATTGCAACATATGATCTTGAAATTAAGAAAATGGATTTTGTAATGTAGGAGATTTGACTCTGACAAAAAGAAATCTAGGTTCCTTTAAGAGTAAATTCCACTACATACACTCAGATTAAATAAACTAGTTAAAAATTATTGAAATGAAATAAACTAGTGAAAATATCTACTAATAGGTATTAGAATTGTGAATAACATGAGATGCAGGATCAAACAACAAATAAAAACACCTTCCACTCAAGAGAGCTACAAAGAATAATCTATTATATCCTCAACTAGAAAAACTTACATAATGAAATAATACAATGAGGGAGAGTGCTTTATAAAAGAAACCCTAAATGATAAAAGGATTAGATCAAGACAAGTTTTGTCATCCTATGTAATGAGGTAGAATGATCTAATAATAGCTAACTCTAGTTAATAAAAAACACTCCTAAGTTAAACTTAAGTGCATGAAGATTAATTAGTATAGTAATTAATTAATTATTAGCTAATGCACAATTACTCTAACAACCCCTTAAGTGTAACTTAGGGAGTAGCTAAAAACTCTAAAAATCCAATGCATAAAAAGAAAATAAAGCATGAATGGGTCATGACAACAAGGCTTGATGAGGTACCCATGTACAATCAAATAAATCTCTCATAACTAGAGAAAGGGAGAAAATATCATGGGAAAAAATCCTCTTCTAAAGAGATATGAAAGCATGTAAAAAGACATTAAGGAAGGAGGCCTCATGAAGACCCCCAAGGATAAATTTATTCACCCAAGCATCGATCAAAATTGGAGGTAACGAGGCGATGATAAAGTTTTCATGAAGATGTCTTCAACCCACTCCTCTACAGTCATATACTCCAAGGTGAGAAAACCTTCTTGAATCAACTGTCGTATGAAGTGCATGTGGATCTCTATGTGCTTAGTATGTTGATGCTCCATCAAGTTGCAAGAAATGTGAATGGAACTTTGATTGTCGCACCAAAGAATAGTGTGACTATCAAGGGGAAATTGAACTTACTCAATGACTAATGAAGCCACAAAACCTCTTGATTGGACAAAACCGCTACACAATACTCAACCTCCATGGATGATAATGCAATAGAAAATTTCTTCTTGTAAAACTATGTAATGGGGCCAAATCCAAGGAAAAAATAAATCCAGAAGTGGAATTTCTATCAATGACATCACCAACCCAATTTGAGTTAGTGAAGCCAACTATCCAAGAATCTCATGATGTATACTGAATACCATAAAGTGAGGTGCCCTGAATATATATCAAAATATGTTTAGAATCTTTCCAATGACTCTCATGTGGATCATGTGAGAACCAAGAGACAAGACCAACCATAAAATAAATATCAAGGTATGAATGTGTGAGGTACAAAAGACTACCAACCAACTACCTATATAATGTAGCATCTACTGAAGGAGTAGCACAAGTTGAAGATAACACAACACCTAATTGAAATGGTGTGGGGGAAGAATTGAAATCAAACATGAAAAATATATGAAGCATGTCGAGAGTATACTTCTACTGGAATATGGAAATCCCATTCCAATGTTGAATAACCTATAAACCAAGAAAGTAGTGCAAAAGGTTGAGATCTTTCATCTCAAACTACCCCATCAAATCTCATTGAACACTTTGGATCATGGAGGAAGAACCACCCGTGAGGATCAAATCATCTACATATAGGACAAGGATCAAAATATTACTCTCATATCATTGAATGCACATTATAGGATTGAAATGACATCGTGTGAAGCCAAAAGAAAGCAAAAAAGCATTCATATTCTCATACCAAGCTCAAGGGGCTTATTTGAGACCATATAAAAAACAATGAAGACTGTAAACCAGTGAAGAGTCCTGGACAAAACAATGTGGTTGCTCCATATAAATCTCCTCACGAAGATCACTATGAAGGAAATCAATCTTCACATCCATATGGTATATTTTCCATCCCTGTGAGGCTATAAGTGAAATTCCAAGGAAAATATAATTCATCCTAGAAACAAGGGAAAAGTTCTCAGAATATTCAATGCCTTCAACCTAATAAAACCCCTTTGCGACAAGAAAATCCTTGAACTTATCAATGAAACCATCTATAGCATATTTTATGCATGGTACACCCACTTGCATGGAACCAAATTTCTTATCTTAGGAAGATGAACAAGATCCCAAATATTATTCTTTATCAATGAAAATACTCATCTACCATAGGATTATCCCACTCAAGAATACCAATCACCTCTAAAAAATTATGAGGATCATCTGAAATGGAATGAATCAAAAGACTAACACTTGATGTTTGTGCACGAGTACAATGGGAGTCTGGAGGATCGCCTACTAAAGATCGAACTGCATCCATAGTAAATTGTGAGCCCACTTGGGTAAGGGAGCTAAATATATAGAGGTGGAGGGATAGCTTGGGCATCATCCTCATCCACAAGAGTTAAGGAATCCCCAAGAGATGAAGAGAGAGTAGTAGGTAATGAGGGAGAAGTTGGTGATGAAGAATCCATCTTAGGAAAGTGTTCATCAAACTAGAAATCTCGTCGAAACAAGGCATATTTTTAATCAAGATCAAACTACCTATACACCTTAACATCCTCATAGCAGCCAAAAAATATGAGTGGTTGAATTTTCCTCTCCATGGATTTTCACTAATCTTTACAAATGAATGCCCAAGCCTCACTACCAAAGACATTGAATGAAGATAAATTGGGTGTGAAATGGGACCAAGCCTCCTCAAGAGTCATATGTTGCAATGCCTTGTGAGGCATATGATCCTAAATATAATTGGCACAATTAACTACCTCAACCCAAAAATAAGAAAGCAGATCTTGTGACTGAATCATATAGTTGGCCATCTCTTGTAAAGTTATGTTCTTTGGCTCAACAACACCATTTTTTGGATGGGTGTATGAAACTATAAGTTGAATATGTAGACCATTCTCATAAAAAAATTCCTTTAAATTCTAATTGATATACTCCCTCCATTGTCTATGTGTATTTGCCTAATAGAAAGACTAGATTTCTTCTCCAAAAATGTCTTAAAAATATACTGAAAGAATCAAAGACATCACTTTTGTATTTAAGAAAGTACACCCATGTACGTGTGGAGAAGTCATCAATAAATGTGAGCACATATTTGCCCCTTGAAAATGAAGTAGTCAAAAATAACATTAGGTCATTATGTACCAAATCTAAGTGTTTCTTAGTACGTGTGGCTCTACCCGTAGGAAAAAAATCTTGGTGATGTTTTCCAAGATCATATCCTTGATAAAAACCAATAGTACAAGAAATCATAGGGAGCCCTAACACCAATGCTTATGTACTCGTCTACTAGAGATATCTATAATTGACATGACCAAAAGTTCATGCCAAATCTTACTCATAGTGTTTGTATGTGCTATAAAAGATGAACTTGAACTAGCTGAACTCTCAAAACAATCAAATTAGTATAAATGAGAAGAAGAATCAACACTCCCAATGGCCACAATAATAGCAAAAGCATGAAGGTTATGAATAACTACATCATGTGGGGTAAACTTGATTATCCTACTAGTGCTATATTTACAAATATGATCTACACTAAAAGAAGGTTGGTGAACATATCAAGAAAAAAAAGAACCTCCTAACTTAGAAAACCATCCTCAAGTGTGACAACACTTGAGCCCAAAAGTGAAATCTGTGTAGAATCCCCTATTAGAATCTGAGTAGTGCTACAATCTAAAAGGGATGAGACCAAATCTTGAGCATGAGTCATGTGATGTGTCACACTAGAATCAAGTATCCATGGAGCTATAGAATGTAAGGCTCGTGTAGAAAGAGCATGATCGTTACCTGTAAATTATGAAGAAGACTTGGGGGTTGAGATGTTATGTTTTTGCATGAATTCCTGTAAAGCCTCTAATATCTTCTAACATTGAGTGATTAGTTGTCCCTCCTTACCACAAAAAGTACAAGGTTTACCTGATTTCTTCTTCATCTTAAAGGAAGACTCACCAAACTTAGAAGATTTATCATATCAAGGAGTAATTTGAGGTTTCTATTCTGACTTCTGAGATGGTTTGGATGAATTCTCACTACCTGATGAATTATTTATCTTGGGATTTTAATTATTCTTGTCTTTCTGTTTGGATGTTTGTGCTACCAATTCTTGGGTTTTAGTTCACTGGAAAGAGAATCAAATTGAATCAAATTTTCCTATTCTTGAGTCAAACACTCACAAAAAACCTCAAAAGTTGGCATGGTAAATGCAGTGCCCAACACATCCATATTACAATATAAATTAGAAGAGAAGACTTGAAATGGCCCTCTAAGCTTAGACATAATCAAGAAAACACTATTTTGTTAGTTTTATTCTTCCCACAACCCTACAAAAGATGTCTAAATGACTTAAACTTCTAAAAAATTCCTTAATGGAGAGGAAAGAATCAAGTACAAGTGATGTCAATTTTTCCTCAATATGTAGAGCTCAAAACTCATTGATGGTGCCAAAAAGATATTTGAAATTCTCTCACATATCCATAAGAGAGGTGAGAGACTCAATATGAAACAAGAGATTATCTTAAACATGCAGTGAAATCAGTATCATAGTCGCGTCCATCTTGTTCTTATACTAAAGTATCTCAAATCAATGTGTTAATAATGGTTGTACTTCATCCAAAGTAGATCATAAATCCTTTGACATGAGCAATTTGGTCAATTGAGATTTCCAGATATGATAGTTGTTTGGCGTAAGATGTTCAACTAAAGAGGTATCTTCCATGATGGTTGGTATTTTTAAAACAATGTGTGGAAAAGAGTTGGTGTGCTCTAATGTATATAGATATTGAAAGAAAGAAATATACCCCCCACAATAAGAAAAACCAAACCCTAATGCAACTTTGAGAGTATAAAATCTTAAGAAAGAAAAAACATCAAATAAATCTTTGTGTACTTGGGTAAATTTTATGGAAAAATAGGATACATGGTTGTGCACAGCATTGAAGCACCTTTATAATGCATATTCATTCACAAAAAATAGATTTTATATGCCCAAGTATGACCCCCAAAGCATAAAAAAGTAGATTTGAATTCAATGGAATGTAGATAATTCCTAGAGAAAAATATGGAAAAATCGACTACATTAATGGAACATGCTCAAAACTAGCTTTTCAACAATATCTTGTTTGCAAAAAACTAACAAGCAAGGCAAAATTTATGCTCAATTTTGTAAAAGTTGCTCAATCTACACTACAAGTCACACTAGGGGCTAAAAACATTTGGCCCCTAATGACATGGGTGACCTACCTCTGGGAATTGGGGATAATGCTTGAGCCCCTAGTCACTTATGTGATTGAAGGGGGTGTTAGGTCTTACATAGGGGCTAGCAATTAGCTTGCAATTGTTAATGGGACTAGGGCAAGGATTGGCATTGACCCGCAAGGGCTAGAGTCAAAATGTCTAGACGTCAATGTGATTGAGGTCCTAGCTAAGATCCTACATGGGGGTTGATATGTAGGTAGTGAGCATTGAAGGCTGGTAGGAGCTATTGTTCAACGAGGCCACTATCGCCACCAACATCGACACTACTCTGAGTAGTCCACTGAAGAAGTGCCAACAAAGCCTTTTTATAAGTGTTGTGTGCTATTTATAAAGTGCAACAACAATTTTTTATTTTTTTATTTTTGTTTTGAAATAAATCCATATTGTGTGGATTTTTGGGGATTGTACAACCTCCCAATAAAAAATTCCTCAAAAGATCTCGTCAATGAAATAGGAAAAATATATAATCAAAATTCATCAATTCAACCTCCTAAACGCAATGGTGAGGTCCTTTTTGTGCCAAAGTGCACCAAAAAATTATCCAACTCCAAAATTACAATTTAAATAAATGAAGATTCCATATTTTCTCCTAGAACCCTAGTTAAGAAAAAAATAAAAAATGGAGAAGCCTTGTTTGCTAAATCCACGCTTTGATACTATGTTAGAATTGTAAATAATACTAAAAAAGCTTACATAATGAAATAATCACTGAGGGAGATTGATTTATAAGAGCAACCCTAAATGATAAAGGGATTAGATCAAGACAAGTTTCATCATCCTATGTGATGAGAAAAAATGATCTAATAATAGCTTACTCTAGTTAATAGAAAAAAGCACTCCTAATTTTAGCTTAAGTGCATTGAGATTAATTAGCATAATAATTAAATAAATATTAATTAATTATTAGCCAATGCATGATTACTCTAACAATAAGAAAATAAATAAAATATAGTAATTATAGAGATGGAAAATACAAATAATAAGGCACCTAAGGTCAAAATATTGAGGTATTTGTCTTAGACACCAGTGTGTCATGCAAATGTCCTCACATCATGTTGTCTTTTGAGAGTTGTACAAGAAACTCTCAGAATACACAACTCAAGTTTTAGAATCCACCTAACCTACAAACACAAGAAGATAATAAAAATGTTTGGGGTTGTTTGAGGATTTGCCTCAATCAAATCCTTGGTTTAGTGTTTCCACCTCCACAATATCCAAGATTGATAGATAAAAATAAATAGATAGTGTGTGTTCTTATTCTAAGTGCATCTAGAAGTAAGAAAATGATTAAAATAAGATGATTTGATAACGGATGTGATAATCCCCAAGTACTTAGGGGCACAAAAAAATAGAATGATATTACCTACAAGGCTTGATGAAGCCAAAGCGAATAAGAGAGCTATGAGATAATGTTGTGAGAGTGTTGTGACAAGCTATAGAGATTTATGTTTGAGCTTCAGAGTGAAAGAGAGCAAAGAGAGAGAGCAAAGAGAGAGAGCAAAGAGAGAGAGAGAGAGAGAGATCCAAGAGTGTTTTCAAAATAAAAATTAGTTTCAAATGTGAGAAAAGGAGGGAAGTGGAAGATGCAGATGAGCCATCATGAATCACTCAAGTTGTTGCCACTTATCTAAGAAGGTGACAAGTGGAAAATTTCCCAAAATGAACCTTTGAATGATAAATTGTCGCAATATGCTAGCACTATGTATGGACATTTGTGCTAGGCACTAGTGTTCAAATAATTTACACTTAAAAATGACACGAGACAAGAAGAATATAAGGGAAACAAAAAAGTAACATGAAAGTGACTAGCTTCCCTTGATCTCTCTTATAATGCCCCCTACAGTTGTATCCCCAAGGTTTCGCTTGGAGCAATCGTCAAAATTGAGCTTAGCCCACCCTTTACAAGTAGGGATCATTTTTTCGATTTGTCTAGCTAAGATATTAACCCAATTAAGATTGGTTAGGCTATGGGATATTCCCCAATTATGTTTCATCCTTATCTCTGTATAATTAGGCATTCTCTTAGAGGTTATGAAAGATAGAGAAGTTAAGTTATCCTAAATATTGTTTTTGATGATCTAGAATTTTTTTTGTTGTTTCTTGACTGGTCCCTAAAATCCCTATTGTTAATTTATTTCCATAGCTTCCAAGAGACAAGATAGGCAATTTGGTTCTAGTTTTCACAAATAACAGGGTGTTTGAAAGGAGAGCCCAAACACCAAGAAGTAAGGAATTCATTAAGATGGAGGGGGAAAGTTCAAGGAATTAAAGGAGGGTTAAAACCTCCTCCTAGACCTCTCTAGCAAACATGCAATGGAGGAGGATATGGTTAAACATTTCTTCCATTTTATAATAAAGGTTACATATGTTAACAAGGTGGAAGCCCCATTGGTTTAGGTTATCAATGGTAAGGATCTTGTCATGCATGGTTGCCCACCATAAATAGCTAACTTTAGGTAAAACCTTATTATTCCAAACCATATTCCAATTAAACCAAGAGTCCTCTTTATCATCAACAATGAGAGTCTAGGAAGATTTAATAGAGAAGCACCCTAAAGGGTTAGGGAGACAACAACAAACATCCTTCGAACCAGTCCTAAATAGGTTGCAAGAACCAATGTGCTTGTAGAGGTGATCCACCGATCCTTTTCAATCCAGTTGATCCCAAGTATTATAATTTCTTCTTGTTAGTTGATACTCAAAATATTTCCAAGAGATTTTGGGGCCATTCCAATTGATATACTCATGGATTTTAGTACCAAATAGACGAGAGAGGGGCTCCCTAAGTCTGTCCAGCCTTTGGTCAAAATAAAGGCGACCCCCCTCAACCCATTTTTCAAACCAAAAGTCCATAGATATACCATTTCCCACACTCCAACCAATCCCCTATCTTAGGAAATCATGAGTTTTCAAAATTTGGTTCCAAATAGAAAAGCTCGGGGGTAAAGCAGTAGAAGAGATAAAAAACAAGGATTATTATTATTGAGGTATTAGCACAGAGGATGTGAGAAAACTCCTTGTTTCCAACAATCAAATTCTAGCCACATTTAGTGAGAAGTGCTTTATTGAACTACTTTAGTCAACAAAGACCTAATCACCAAGGTGCTTTGGTTTATAGACCTTGTCCCATTTGACCAAAGAGATTTTGTTTTTATCCTACACATCTTCCCAAATAAATTTCCTTTGGATCTTTTCAATTTTCTTAGCCATGGCCACGAGGATTATAAAAAGAGATATAAATAATAGGGATGCTTTGGATGGAGGATATAAGAAGAAAAAATTTGCCAGCTTGGCTAATAATCTTACGTTTCCATCCAGTAAGCTTACGTTGTGCTCTTTCAACATTATTGTTCTAGTAGGTATTGGACAACAATTTAGTGGTCAGGGGGAGACTAAGATAGGAAGCAAGAAGGCAGTCCTATTTGTAGCCCAAGATGCAAATTTTTTTATCCTTTAGAATATTCTCTAAGTTAAAGAAGTAAAGCTTAATTTTGTTGTAATTGATATTTTGCTTAGCAACATTGGTGTAATATTCCAAGGTATTCTTCTAAATTTTGGCTTCCACAATAGAGGTAGCACCAAACAGAATGGTATTGTCAACAAATTGTTGATGAGAAGTAAGGGAAAGTTGGGAAGAAGCTTTGGCCCCCATAAGTTTGTTAGAGACTGTAAGTTTTTCAAAGTGATGCCCTAGATCTTTTGTTTCCAAGATGAAGAGGTAAGGAGAAAGGAAATCCTCGTGTCTTAAACCTCTACAACCAAATAATTTACCATAGGGGACATTATTCACCAACACCGAATAGGTTGGGTAAGAAATGCAAGAGTGAATAATTTTTAGAACCTTCACTCCAAACCTGAATTTATTGAGAATATAAAAAATGAAAGGCCAAAGCAATCTATCAAAGGCCTTAGAAACATAAAATTTGAGGGGCATGTTGGGCCTTTTTTTGTTATTTTCCATAGAGTGAATGAGCTCATGGGTTGTGAGAATAGTATCAAGGATATGGTTTGCCAAGAACGAAGCATTTTTGACAAAGGAAATGAGATTGTGAAGGAGGGGTTTGATTTTATTAACCAACACCTTGGAGAAAATTTTGTAAACAATATTGCACAAACTAATAGGCGTGAAATCTGATACATGTTATTGTTTATGACTATTATGACAATCATATTAGCTATTATAGATAACCTTTCTAGGGTTCTTGACAATATTCATTATATGAAATTAATAATTTTTATCACATACTTTCCCCTTGTTTATATCTTACCTTGAAACCTTATTGAAAAATTATGACTTTCAATCCATAATCTTCCAAAGTTTATGAGAATTATTGTCCCAATAGTTTAGGCATGGCATTCAACATCTTGGATGTTTATTGAGGTTTTAAAAAAAAATAATGCACTTAGGGTTTGATAGGTATCTGTCTTATACTAATCCTTTCATAGTGAATGAGAAATAAATATCAAAGACTATAGTACCCAATCCACCAAGATTTAATGTTCTTTTGACTATCCATCATTTGTGAGGGTTTAAAAGATAAAATTTGGTAACTAAAGTTTTGAATTGTTAATGCTAAACTATTATGCCAACATGTCTAGGTGAGTGGGTGAATTCTAGGGGAGGACTTCATTTGTTTCTCAAGTCTCCCAATTTTTCCAAGCTAAATTATTTTAGTTCCATCCCTTAAGAGCCCTAAGAGAGAAAAACTTGTCAAACTATGGCATAATAGTTCTCAAAGTTTGTGGCATCCAGAAATATTTTTTCTCAACCTAAAGGTAGATATAGGGTCCCTCCACATGTAAATCTCTCAATTCAGGTCAAATCAACATCATTTGACCATGCTAGCAACAACTTTCTTGTAAAAAGTGTTAGTTAAGAGTAGTGTAAATGTGGCAAGAAGAGTATTTTGCATTCCATGTGTGGTGGGGCCAAATAAACTATGCCAACACATCCAAGTGGGTTGGTGAATGTTATAGGAGGCCTCTATTCATTTTTGGATTCTTTTTATCATTCCAGTCTACACAATTTTGGTATTTCCTTTTACGAGCCCTAAGAGAAAAAAATTGCCAAACTATGATGAAGTAGTTCTCAAATTTTATGGCACCTAGGAATGTTTTGTATGGACCTACTAGTGGATATGGGGTATCTCTACATCAAATATTATCATTTTTTGTCAACTCAGCACCATTCTACCATGTCAATAATGAGTGCATTCTTACAAAAAGCGTCATTTGAGAGTAGTGAAAATGTGGAAAAAAGAATATATTATGTTTCGTGCATGGTGGGTCCAACTCGACTATGCCAATATATCTAGGTGGGTTGTTAAATTCTATAGGATTCATTTATTTGTTCCCTATGTCACTCAATCCTTCCAAAAATACACTATTGTAAAGCAGTGTCTTAAGAGCCCTATGAGAAAAAACCTACCAAGCTATAACATAATAGTTATTAGATTTTATGGCACCTAGGAATGTTTTGTCTAGATCTATAGGTGGATATGGGGTCATTCCACATATGCCTCTGTCTATTCTATTCAAATCAACACCATTTGATTGTTTCAACAATGAATGCATTCTTGCAAAAAGCATCAATTAAGAGCAATACAAATGTGGAAATGAACATATCTTGTGTTCCTTCCATGGTGGGGCAGAACCAATTATGCCAACACATCCAAGTGGGTGAGTGAGTTCTAATAGATGCATTCATTTGTTCCCTTGGTCACCTAATCCTTGCAAGCTATATTATTTCAACACAGTCTCTTAAGAGCCTTAAGAGAAAAAAATACCAATTAATGAAAAATTAGTTCTCAAAGATCATGCAACCTATGAATTTTCTATCTAGATATATAGGTGGATATGGGGTCCCTCCACATTAACCTCTCTTAGTTCTGGTCAAATCAACACTATTTTACCATGTCAACAATGAATGTTTTCTTGTAAAAAGTATCATTTTAGAGTAGTGCAAATGTGGAAATAGGCATATCTTGTGTTCCATGTGTGGTGGGGCCAAACTGACTGCACCAACACATCTAGGTGGGTGATTTAATATTATCTTAAGCATCCATTTTTCCCCAAGTAACCCAAACCTTGTAGGCTACACTATTCTGACACAATGTCTTAAGAGCCTTAAGATAAAAAATAATGCCAAACTATTATGGAGTAGTTCATGGAGCTCATGGCACATAGGAATTTTCTATCTATATATAGGTGGATATGGGGTCCCTCTACATTAACCTCTCTCTATTCTAGTCAACTCTACATTGTTTGACCATGCCAACAATGAATGCATTCTTACAAAAAGTGTCATTTGAGAGTAGTTCAAATGTGGAAACAAACATATCTTTTGTTTCTTGTAAAAAAATTTACCCAATCCTTTTAGGCTACAGTATTTTGACATAGTCTCTTAAGATCCCTAAGAGAAAAAAAACTATCAAGTCATGATGAAGTAGTTCTCAAATCTTGTGGAACCCAGGAGTTTTTTATCTAGACTTTGAAACAAAGAAAAATAGAACCCTAGGTCTAATGTGTAAACCTAGGATTCAAATTTTATGGTGGGTTTGTGTGTGTGAGTGTTCTTTTTCTAATGTTTCATTAAGATGGAGACCAACAAGGTGATTAGATTGAATTTCAACCATGAAGGTGAGCCAATCAGACATAGATCTACATCTTTTAGGATCTTGGAATGGATTGGAGTTGATTTGCTTAGATTGACCTAATTAGACTATGTTCCCTAATATGAAAATACAATGTTTTGACAACTAACAAACTAAAATAGAGATTTACAGGTAGATATGGGAAAGGCAGAATACTATGTACTTGTCCTAAAAGTTTGATGTCAATTTGAATATAAGGATAGATTCACCCAAGGGCTTATGAGTCCTTGTAGGGGTGTCTTGCTCTTCTTTTTTAGTCATTTGATGTTAGATCTGAGATCCATTCTTTTTCTTGCACATTTGTCTGATCATTATCGAATAATTTTGTAGGTGAGTTTTCATGAGTTGACAAGGTGTAGGGATTTGAATGCAACAATTGATAAATGATCTACAAAATTCCTTCAATCCTCTTCGAACCTAAAATATGCACATTCAAAAAGAGAGGAAACGTTGTGCCATTTAGGGGCTTGCCTTAGTCAAACCATGTGTTAGTGTTTCCACTTCCACAATGGTAATGACAATGATAAAAGGATAAACGATAAGAAGGAATGATGAATCCATAATTAGTATTGCAACTCACCACCCTTCAATTGCTTCCTTGAAGGATTGAAGTCATGCACATCACTTCAAGGTCCTAGATCTAGTTTTCTTGATTGCTTAAATTGTTTAGAGACCTACAACAAGGGTTAGCCTTCATAAACAATGATAACATAAACATGCACAAACTCACATAGAATTTGATATGATGTTTGGATCTACAATTATTGTAATAAAGCTCTGAAATGCTACTCTTGAATTTATTGATAGTGCTCTTGATCATAATTCTTGCTCATAAATTCTCCTTAGATTTGAAATGATGCAATAACTAGGTATTTATGGGCATTTATTCAATTTCCCGTAAATTAGATTCCAACAATCAATATTTACAATTTGAATTTTAAATGTTAAAATGTCAACAAAAATATATTCAAATTTGAATCTCGACAAAATAGGGGGACTCAGATGCCCAAGGGCATCCCAGTCTTGGCCCTATTTTCCAGAAAATAGGGTGTCGAGGGCAAGACATTAAATGAATGTATTTATCCCATGCTTGCAATTTCTTGGAAAAAGATAAAAATAGGCTATAGAATGCATAATTTAGGAAATTAGGTGCTTGATTAGGCTCAATAATTTAGGTGGACAAAACATAGTGTGAAATTGTCAAGGGTGACAATTTACAATGGTACAAACCTATAGGTGGATATGCGGTCCCTCCACATTAACCTCTCTGGGTTATGGTCAACTCAACATTGTTTGACCTTGCCAGCAATAAATGCATTGTTGTAAAAGAATCAATCAAGAGCAATGCAAATGTGAAAACAAGCATATTTTATGTTATATGTGTGGTGGGGCCAAACCTACTACAAAAAAATATAATCATCATCTAGATTGGTAGTTGTGGTATGACAAGAGGCATCATTGCTAAGGGGGTAGGTGACAATAACAACAAAATAAAATTTCATCGAAAATGGTAACCTCACCATCAAGTGCTATATAAAAATAGATAGCCAAGTCTTGCTATTGAAAAGTAAAAATTGGTAGCTACAAACCTTGAAAAACATCAATGGATATCTATTAATTAATATAACTAACACTAGAATACACAAAAAAGTGGTCATCACTAGTGAGTATTTCTTCTAATTAATTGTGTAGGTTGACCAAAATTTCCTACAAAGATTACATAGACTTTGTACATTGATATATGGTCATATGGATCTCATATGACTATATGGATTTATTGTCTTAAGATCTATGTATCCCTAAAAAAATTGTATTTAAATATTCTAGTATCTAATTTTAGGGTTTGGACAGGTGATCTTAAGGTTTTTGAGCCTTCTAATTGTAATAATGATGTCTATTTTTCTCCATGATGCACCATTTGATCACTCAAAGCCAAAAATATCAAAATCATCTTCTTGTTCCCTTTTCTTCTTCTGTTTGGTGATCTTAGAGTGTTCGGAGATAGTACCCATCATTGACTTGTGTATAATTCCCTAAGTAAGCATTATAATCTTGGGTAAGGCATTGTCTGAATGAGAAATTCTAGCATTGCATCTATTGAAGACAAGTTTCTCCAACTCAATCATCTTAGCCTGCAGTTCTTTATGGTAGCATTGTCTTTGTCCTTAGTGTTTTGAGAAAGAATGTAGGGAGGGAAATTCTCCTCAATGTCATTTGTGGTCTCTTGGGGCTCAAAATGAGGAGGGGTTAATAATTCCTCCTCTAGAAGCACATCAACATTCTGGTTATAGTCTACATCAACCTCAATACCTTCTTCATCCTGAATAGGATTCCTCGTTATTATCATTATCATGTATCTCGTTGGACTCGTTACTTATAGTAACAAGAAGGATATAAAATTAGGGACTTAAAATTATAGTATTCTATATAGTTTGATATGAAGGACTTGGGGGCTACTAATTTTATTATAGAAGTGAAGATTAGACAATATGAAACCAACATAAAACTTTGGGTAAGCCAAAAATGTGTGTTAATTTTGTTTTACGACAATTCAGCTTGGTAGATCACATACCAATGAGTGTTCCTATTTCTATGGAAACTAAATTATCAATCAAGTAGTATCCATCTACTTCTAGTGAGATAGAGAACATATCTCATGTTCCTTATGCTAGTGTAGTTGATATCCTTATGTATGAACTATGGAATACACTAGACTAAACATTGTCCAAGGAGTGGGAGGTCTTGAGTCATGTCAAGGCTAATCTTAATAAGGATCCTATGGTAGCAACAAATAAGGTCTTCAAATATCTGTGGGGTGCCTTAGAGTACTCTTTATGTTATCAAGGAGGCAATAGCTCTTAGGACCTACAACACTATGAATATTAAGGGATGTGTGGATTTAGATTGGATGAGATGTCAAAAATAGGAGATTTTCCAGTGGCTATGTATTTAACCTATTTAGAGATGTCGTGGGTTAGATGAGTAAGAAATAGCCTATGGTCACTTTAGGAATAATAGATGCATGCTATCTATCAATGCATATAAGGAGGTCATTTGGCTTCATAAACTATGTTTAGATATTGGACCAAGTCAAGGAATAGGTAGAGTTTCTATGGTTGTTAGAGTGTCATCAACTCGGTAAAGAAATTGACTCTTCATGCATTCACAAAGAAAGTTGATATTTTGTATTATTTTTTCATAAAATAGAGGATGGAAGAGTGATGCTTTAAATTTTTTGACACTTTAGTGAATGCTATAGATGCATTGATGATTTTGATGACCACATAGAAGTTTATATGGTGAAGTGAGTCTAGGGGTATCACAACCCCTATATAATAGTTCATTTTTTGTATAATTTCCTTTTTTATCTTGCACGATATACAAGAGAATGTTGGTATATATGGCATACATAATCCTATTATTCATATTTATTAATTATTTTTTATTTATTTATTATGCACCCACATATTTTATATATTCTACTCAGAGTGTGTTAAGTGCAAGATCATGATGGGCCAAACTATGCCTCTAAGTGGCAACAAAAATATAAAAAAACAAACTTAAACAACTTCACATAAAAATTTGAATAGGTTATTAACATAATTTGGAAATATGTAGGAATATAATTTGTAGAAAATTGAATGTAGTTTGTAGGCTACTAGGATTTTTTTGAAAAAAAGT
Source organism: Sequoiadendron giganteum (assembly GCA_007115665.2). Taxonomy (NCBI): domain Eukaryota; kingdom Viridiplantae; phylum Streptophyta; class Pinopsida; order Cupressales; family Cupressaceae; genus Sequoiadendron; species Sequoiadendron giganteum. The sequence goes on from CM021110.1 coordinate 9,555,949, forward strand.
AAATTTATATGGTAAAAATTTGAAATTTCAATGTAGCAGTACTTCGATTTTTGAAAAAATAGAAATAAAAAGCATGTGTCTACCTCCAACCTAAATATGAGCAAAAAATAATAATAATATTTCAATATAAGTAGAGGACACATACCTAGATGTGACACATATTTTTTTGTAACTTTTTTGCAAGTAAATAATTAGTTATAATTTTTAATAGGAATTTTTACAAATATTAAAAGCTATTTGTTTGGCCACCCTAACTTGGTCAAAAATTTATGAAATTAAAAAAAATGAACCTATATTTTTTGAAGCATAGAATTTGACACATCTTCTGGATTTAAAAATTGTGTAACCATTTAAAAGATATGTGTTTTACAATCAGCCTATTAATCAAGACTTTACACATAGTGCATGTAGAAAATCAATAATAACTATCTATTAAATTCAAAATAAAGCATATCCTATATTGGTAGAATGCTGACAATTTATTGAATAAACCATTTTCATTTCATCAAATTCAGATTAAAAAAAATTCATCAATATGAAGGGTGAAGTCCCAAAAAGAGGATGAAACCTCTAAACACATTGGAATAGTTGACCTTTTAGGCTTGACACTCCCAAGCATAATTCCAAAGCTTTCTCGAGTAAAAAATGGAGGGGAAAAAAATATGTAAAAAAAAATGGATATTCGTTTTTAGAAATGGATATCCAATACCTAAAGGCCCTTTTATCAATTTATGTCTTCAAAATGGATATTTGTTTTGACAAACAAAACGGATTATCCATTATTGCAAAATGGATATTTGTTACTTAAAAGCCCAAAAATCCCTCTTCAATGAAATGGGCATAAATTTTGTGTTTCTAATCAAAACTTTGATTTTTCATAAGCATTGGAAAGGTGATTTAGAGATCTACGCAATGGACTAGAAGTAGTGTTTCTAGATTATACACAAAAAATTAATTATAATCATTTGAACTTCATCCTTCATTTTGAAACATCAAATGCTCACAACTTTCACATATGAAATCCCTTTTTCATTTATTTTTTTTAAATCATCTCAAAATACTTGAAACATTAGAGAAGTAATTAATAATAAAATATTTAGGATTTTTGTAGTAAGGAGAGGAGAAATTTTTTATAAATCGTCATATCTCTTTGTCCCTTCCTCTATCTCTCTCTATTTCACTCTCTCTCCCCTGAACTATAAACCTATCTCTCCACCTCTCTCTCTCCCTCCATCCCTCTTTTTCCCTCTTTAGACCTCTCTCTCAATATATTGAGCTCTAGACCTATCTCTCTACCTCTCCATCCCTCTCTCCTTCCCTCTCTCTTTGTCCCTCTTTAGACCTCTCTCTATACCTCCCTCTCTCATTCTCTCTCCCCTTGAGCTCTATTCCTATCTCTCTACCTCTCCCTCCATCCCTCCTTCCCTCTCTCATTGTCCCTCTTTAGAACTCTCTCTTTCTCTCTAGACCTATCTCTCTACCTCTCCCTCTCTCCCTCCTTCCCACTCTACTCTCTCTCCCTATCCCTCTAGCTTTCTCTCTATATCTCTCCCTCTCCCCTCTCACTCTCTTTATACCTACCTCTCCCTCCCTCCATCCATATATCTCCATCTCTCTCTCACAAGATCTAGATGGGTGATCCCACAATACTGGTTTACAATTTTTGGCCAAACTAGACACTGAACTAATTTTTTCTAACTAAATCTTCACTTTTGGACACCTATAGCGGCTAAACCGTGAGGAATTTGAAGATGATGCATACTAGTGATTTGTGACATTTTGTCTGTAAATTCTAAATATATTTTTTTCAAAAATTTTGGAATCAGATTGCACTTCTTTTTTTTCCATCTCCTTCGAAAACTAGTTTTTTTTCAGTAAACACCATTTTGAAGGAGTGACGTTCACCGTATAACACATAACTTTTTTTCCATGAAGAATAAAATTCTATTTTTTTCGAATTTAGATTTGTAACTACGATATCTAGTGCTTCCAATTGGTTTCATAGTGTTTTATTGAATATTTTTTCCTTAATCAAGTTTCAAAGTCAAACCAATTACAATTCAGACATAGGCAAACTAGGCAGACCGTACAACACATAACTTTTTTTGTATGTATCGAAATTTAATTTTTTTTTTATTGGATTAAGGACTTCAATATTTGGTGCAATCATATTTTTGAAATATATTTTTTTTATAATCTTCTATTTTTCCACATGTGCAAAACAAAGAGCTTGATTTTTGGTGAAAAACCTACATTCACAAGAAATAAAAAATAAATATAATAATTAAATTAAATTTATTTAAAATTATACTTTTTGGGAAGATTATAATAAGGACTACATACTTACAAAAAATAAATTTTAAATTAATTCATTTGATCCCCCAAAAGGTAAATCAAAAGTGGTTTTTTATCAACATTTTGATAAGTTTAAACGAGACTCCATTATAGGTATGGTTTAAAACTAGCAGGGTTCTATCCAAGGGGGTTTGATCAAACCCTCTTCAATTGGAATCCTTCAAATGGAAATTTTTAAGGCTTAAATCATTATATTTTCTAAAAATATGTGATTTTAGCAAAAATCAGAATCTCACAGAAATTGTAAACCAACATTGTGGGATCACCCATACCTATATGTCTACCTCTCCCTCTATTTCCTATATGTTTGTCCCTCTTTAGACCTCTTTGTATTTTAGTAAACCCAATCAATCCTATACAACCTAGTCTTATTCTATGGTTTCTTATTCATATTAGGGTTTCTTAGATCTATACTTTTATGATAATTACATCTCAATTTTATATTTAAAACTCTTTGCATGAACAATTCTTCATTTATTTTATATTGTTACATCTTTCTCTATTATCTTGATTGTGAAATGGATTTAATTACCCTATCCATCCTTAGCAACCACATTAGGGTTTCATTTTCCCATTTGATACATCATTGGTATTTCTATTTTTAATATAAAAGTGTACCTTTTGGATTTAATATCTCTCTCTCTCTCTCTCTCTCTCTCTCTCTCTCTCTCTCTCTCTTTATATACTTATCTAGATTTCTCCCTCCCCACTCCCACTCCCCCTCCCACTCCCTCTCCCTCTACCTATCTCTCTCCCTTTTTCTTCCCCCTCTATCTTTCCCAAGTAATATCTATCTATCTACCTACCTCTCTCTACCTACCTCTCCATTTATCCCTCCCACCTTACCTCTCTCTCTCTCTCTCTACTTATCTTTATCTCCCATATCTATCTTCCTCTCTTTCTAACTACCTCTCCCTATATCCCTCCCACCCTACCTCTCTATCTCTACCTCTTCCTCCGTCCCTCCGTCCCTCTCTACTTATTTATATTTCCCACCTTCATCACTCTCTCTCCCTACCTCTCACTCGATACCTCCCTCATTCCCCCTCTCCCTCCCTTTAACTATCTCTCTTCACCCTCTCTCTCTCTCTCCTATCTACCTCTCTCTCACCTTCCCTCTCTACTTCTCACTATCTCTACTCACACTCTCTCTCTCTACCTACCTCTCCATCTATCCCTCCCACCCTACTTCTCTCTCATTACCTACCTCTCCCTCCCTCCCTATATCTCCTTCTCGCGCTCTCTCCCCCTCTCCCTCTCTATACCTCTCTCTCCCCTTTCTTCACTACTCTCTATCTTCCCTCACCCTCTCTCTCCTTACCTACCTATCACTCTATCCCTCCCAGCTTACCTCTCTCCTCTTCCCTCTCTACTTTTCTCTATATCCCCTCACCCTCCCTCTCTCTACTTACCTCTCCCTCTATCCCTCCCACCTTACATGTCTCTCTATCTCTACTTCTCTTTATCTCCCATCTCCACCTTCCTCTCTATCTACCTACCTCTTCCTATATCCCTCACACCCTACCTCTCTATCTCTACCTCTCCCTTCCTTCCTCCCTCTCTACTTCTCTCTATCTCCCATCTTTGTATCTCTCTACCTACCTCTCACTCCATCCCTCCCTCATTCCCCCTCTCTCTCCCTTTAGATATATCTATATACCTCTCTTCTCTCTCTCTCCTCTCTACCTCTCTCTCACCTTCCCTCTCTACTTCCATCTATCTCCACTCACCCTCTCTCTATAGAAAGGAAAAGAGGAAGTTAGAGGGAGAGGGAGAGAATAGATGTAGAGATAGGGAGAGGTAAAGGGAGAGATAAATATATAGAGAGACATGGAGTTAGCAATAGAGAGGGAGAGATAGAGAGATATAGAGGAAGATGGAGAGAGATATAGAGATAGATAGGAAGATGGAGAAAGAGATAGAGGTATACAAGGTCTCACTATATAGAGAGAGATATCATGATCCTGCACTCATCCAATGGTTCTATATGTCACTTATAGTTCATAAATAAGAATTTTTACAAGTCTCACTTAATTTCATGGAAGTTGTTAAATGCAACTATGTTAACTTGTAATGTGTGTAAGAATCGTTAGAATGAAAGGAGCGTGTAGAAAGGGGAGTTAAGTGTGGAATAGAAAAAAATAAAGAAAGACCTTTAGTTCTCATAAGTATGTTTCCAAATAAGCATATAAAATAAAAATAGAGCATGCAAATTTGATAGAGGTAGTTTTTATTTGATCATAGTAAAATCACCATGATTTTGTACATTGGATTTTGTGCTTAATTTGGGCACCTAATTTAGCTTATAGTTTTAAACACATACTTTTAGAAATAACTAATGATTTGAAGTTTTGGTCTTAGCTATATATTGGATTCACAAGATGGTTTTTTTTTCATACAAAATTATATGTATCATTATGTTGTTGGATTTTCTCTAGATTGAGTTGATGTATTATGTTGCTTTAAAGGCTTGAACCTATCATAGTATTATAAACATTATAATTCGTGTGAATATAATTGGTTTGACATTTGAAAATTATGTTTTTTTTGCTATTAAGATTTTAGCAATATAAATAATTTATCATATGTGTCTTCTTATGAGTTGCATGTTTATGTATGTTAATACATATGTTATATTACTTTCTAAAATTGTTAAATCTAATTCTCTTTGCATTATCTCTCCTTATAAATTAGTGTAGGAACTATTTCCATCATCTCTCTTCCTTTCATATGATATTACAACCTACTTAAATCAAAACTTAAACGTTAAGAAAATTAATTATTAAAGTAATATTAATTTGAGTGGCAAACTTTTTTATATTTTGTTAAAATAAATTTAAAATAAATAAAAAGAATACACAAATATTAATAATTTACTTATAAATAACTTCATTTTTCTAAGATTTTATTTTTATTTTAAAATATTTTATTTACTATATCTTTATTTTATTATAAATTTATTTTATTTATATTTTGTACATTTAAAAATAAATATTAACTTTTTAATATAATTATACCATCATACTACACTCCCTATTGCCTCTCATAGTAATGACAAAATTTTAGAATTTAATTTGATCGTATAAAAAAAATCTTTGTATTGAATAAATGGTTATCCCCTGCCTACCAAAGACGAATAATAAAAAGCCCATTAAGCAAATCAACAATTATTCAACACCTTTGAACATACTCATTGAATATATTCAACAACTTTGAATATACTCATTGAATATATTCAACAAAATCGGTATTTAAGCCACGCGCCTCCCACGCGGACGTTGGTATCTTCCAGAATGAATGAATTAAAATCCGACCTGATCAAGTCATAAGAAGCTTCCAATAGAGCCCAACAAGTCAAATCTCCTGACAAACGGCAGAAGAAAATGACTTAGTATGCAAAACAAAGTAAGAGGATCTAATTTTGAAAATGGGGGACTGTCCTTCGCTGAAGCACCATAGAATTTCTTCCTTCTGCAATGTTTTATTCAAAGAGTAAGAGCCCTAACCCTGAAGTTCGGTAATTTCCTGCGTACCTTCTAACCGTCAAATAGTTTTGTTCAAAGAGTAATAGCCCAGGAATCTTCTGCCGGTAAAATTCAACTCTCGTGCGAAATCTAAAGTTCCCAAGTCCAATTGCTTCCTCCTTATAATAAGTCCGAGAGTTTTGGGGAAGAACCAGAAGCCATAAGCCAAACAGTCTCAACTTCGGGCTTCAATTTGTCGAAAAATGACGGAGACAAACGGGCAGAAGATGGAGGGAAAGGAAGCACAACCCAAGTCCATTAACGGAAGCCTAAGCCACAAGGAAGAAGAGCGGCTGTCGAGAGAGCCTCTGCGAGTAGAAGCCCCCCCTTCGCCCTTCGACGCCCCAAATCCACGGAAACGCCGACGGTGGCTGCGCGGTTGCTGCCTCTCCTGCGGCGCCTTCGTGGTGGCCCTGGCCATAGTGATACTCGCCCTGGCCTTGACGGTGTTCAAGTCCAAGGATCCCAAGATAACCCTCAATTCCATCGCAATTGGCGATCTTAGCTCCGGTGTGAATGCGGGCTCTTTGACGGTCCACCTGAACTTGACGCTCACAGCGGACATGTCGATCAAGAACCCTAACAAGGCGGCCAGTTTCAAGTATGGCAACAGCACAACCGTGATGATGTACAGTGGCGAGACGGTGGGGCAGGCCGTCTTGCCCCCGGGCAAAATAAAGGCCGACAAGACCAGCAGGATGAATGTTACCGTGACGATCTATCTTGACAGCTTGGCGGCAAGTGGTACTCAATTAATCGGAGATGGGCTTACAGGGAGCCTGAATTTGAGCACCAGTACTAAGATTTCTGGGAGGGTTACTGTGTTACGTCTTATAAAAAAGCATGTCACGGTGTTCGCTCTATGTGATATTAACGTTGAGATCTCTTCAAGGAATATTGAGATACTGCGCTGTACAAAGAGCTTGAAGCTATGACAACATTTCTGCTTTAGAGGGGGAAATTTCTCCAGTTTGTTTACTTAGTTTTCCAGTGGGTTTTTACAGTTTTTGTTTCACTTTATGATAGATCAGAGTGTGATCTGAAAGTTGATATAAAAAAACTGCACACAGTTAAATTCAGGAAAAAGCATTCTTCTTAATTTTTATTATTTTTAATTAATAATTTTTTATTGTTGTTATGAAATAAGTTTTTAAGTGGTCACTCAAATTTCTTATTTTATTTGTCATGACCAAGGAATTTTTTTTTTGTCAAATTTTCTAGAAGGATGTGAGTTTGTATCCAATTTGCATTTGTACCCAATAAGTTATATATTCTTTACTCAATTTTAATATTTTAATGTATTTTCACAAAATAAAATAAAATATTATTATTGTGTGATATTTATTGTAATTTTTTTATGATGAATATTTTTCTATTTAACTTTGTATCAGAAGGATAATAGTATTTTTTTTCTTTTAAAGGGTGGGGTGGTAGAGGCACACTCATAAAATTTCATTGGACTAAGTCCAAACAAAGACGAACAATAAAGTCTAACAAGGTCAAACCTAATAAAAACTACTAAGGTAATATCCGAAGGAGGAGTGTCCTAATCATCAAGATAGCCCCAAACATATTTGGGGACAAAATCATTAATCATCTCCCAACCAATGAGAACACCTTCTTCTTCAAGAGGGTCATCTGAGGGTTGCTAAGCATGAACTAAACAAATGACCAACTCCGAACAAGGGAACTTGCCTAAGTCAATCCAACCAAGAGAATCACCCTTCCATGAGAAGAGGCTAAAGGCAACCGAGAAAGCTAGGACTAGCCACCATGATCAACATTAGCTCTAGAGACTAGAGATTGAGAGCCACGTGAGCCACAAGAATAGGAACCACTATCATGCCTAACATGCTAGCTTCACACACACTAAGATCCTTAAGAAACTAAGGAGGAATCAAACATAACTCAAGAAATAGTACAAGAGACATTCCCTGAAATGTCTAGTAGCCCTTGCAGGTGTGCAACTTTGCTAGTTTGTACCTAAATCTACATGAGTATATTAGGATAAGATCATGGCTTTAGTATATAAAGAAAAGTAAACATCAATAGAACAACTATAAAAGAGGTGTGTTTCTATCTTTCTTGATACTAAATTGTCACCTTAAAAGCATGCCAATTCTAAGTATACTTGAGAAGAAGATAAGGCCAATGTCCAAGAAAAACCATATGACAAGAAAATAGAGCAAGTCTAAAAGGCATGAAGAAAACATAAATCCAATTCCAAGTTTCCTAAGCTCTAAGATAAAACCAAAAAAGGTGTTTGAAGGTCTCTATCTATCCACATAATAGACAACAAGGATTGGGAATACCTAAAGAGGTTAGAAAAGATTGAAGGAAAACAAAAGGAAGATAAAAGCAATACAAAATAACACTACCTTCACCTAGAATCTTTGCTTCTTTCCTTCACGAACGGAAATAGAGTGCACCCTTATTCCATTTGATTTGCTCTTGATGTTGATATGTGGATTGCTCAATGCTCTAGCATAACCTTGATGATTGATAGTGATTGCAAGATAAGAGATCAAAATGACAACATATAAGTATGATATGTGGATTGCTCAATGCTCTAGCATAACCTTGATGATTAATAGTGATTGCAAGATAATAGATCAAAATAAATAAAAAGAATATACAAATATTAATAATTTACTTATAAATTACTTCATTTTTCTAAGATTTTATTTTTATTTTAAAATATTTTATTTACTATATCTTTATTTTATTTATATTTTGTACATTTAAAAATAAATACTAACTTTTTAATATAATTATACCATCATACTACACTCCTTTTTGCCTCTCATAGTAATGACAAAATTTTAGAATTTAATTTAATCGTATAAAAAAAATCTTTGTATCGAATAAATAGTTATCCCCCTGCCTACCAAAGACAAATAATAAAAGGCCCATTAAGCAAATCAACAATTATTCAACACCTTTGAACATACTCATTGAATATATTCAACTTTGAATATACTCATTGAATATATTCAACAAAATCGGTATTTAAGCCACGCACCTCCCACGTGGACGTTGGTATCTTCCAGAATGAATGAATTAAAAGGCGACCTGATCAAGTCATAAGAAGCTTCCAATAGAATGAATGAATGAATGAGATTTTACTAACGTCCACAAGACCGAAACGGTCTAAGGGACCAAGAATCACAAAAATAAACTACGCAAACTCCAAATTCCTCTCGATGTTGGACCTTCTGTTATGAATTTTGACCAAAAAGCTGGCAATCATGTTGATCTTCTCCTCATCGAATAACTCGTGTAGATTGTCAATCCTTAAGTGGTCCACATACTGAGTACGAAGATCCTCGTAGGTTGTGCACTCCTTGATAAAGTGTCATTTTGTCTCCACTGCTCCTTTGCTACAAAACTTGCAAATTCTGTCCTCCCATGCTTCTTTAGGAATAATCCACCTTCCGGTCTCACACCTAAGATGATGAGACCCGGTCCTCAACTGAGCAATTAACAACCTTGTTTTCCCTTTAATATCTGCCCCTAAATAAGTTTTTTCACTGTGTTCCCAAGTTGGGTTGAACTTTTTGACATAGTGTGTTTTTTTCCGCCCAATCTGCTTTGACCACATGGCAGTCATGAATATTTTAGTAACATAATTTTTAATTTCCTCATTGGTGTTAGGACACTCATGCAAGACGATGCCCCCATTTACTCAGCCAATTGACATTTTGTTTCATCCACATTTTCTTCCTACGGTTTAAGGCCTCCTTCACAACTATTTTGGGTCAGCGGTGGTTATCCATATTTTCAACCTTCTTTAAGTAGTTTAGCAAGCGAATTATAGCCGAAGCCTCCAATGGAAAGGTTCCCGATTCAGCCAAGAGAATATCATAAGGGATCAAGGTTTTGACTTTAAGGTTGCAGGTGATGGTATATTTTTGAATTCTTTCAAGTTGTCTCCACCGATACTTTGACATGCTGCTACCCCACATTTCGCAGCCATAAAGAACCACCGGAGTGACCAACAAACCAAAGAGAGTTTTCTTCATCTTCCAATCCCAAAGTTCAGCTTTCTTGCACCTATTTTGAAGTAAGAAAGAAGTTTTCCAACCTCCTTGTATCCTTTTGGTTCTACTAGTCTCCCAGCTGAACTTATAGTGAAAGTCAATTCCAAGGTATTTGTATTCTTTTACTATCTCCAAAGGGTTGCCTTCAAAAAGGAAGTCATCATGATTCCTTTTCTTCTTTAGGGAAAAGATCATGATTTTAGTCTTTGTGGTATTCACTTGCATTCCCACTTCCTGGCAGAATAGATCTAAGGCCTTCAAAAGTTCTTTCAAACCATGTGCAGATTTTGAGATCAAAATAAGATCATCGGCATAAAGCAACAACTTCACCACATACCCAGCCAAATGAATACCCCCTTCTTTGCTCATTTCATTTAACCAATCTTCTAGCTTGTCAATGTATAGCCCAAAAAGAGTGGGTGATAGAGGACAACCCTGTTTGACCCCGATATTGCTGCCAAAACACTCAGACATACCTTCACTTGTTCTGATTTTAGCTCTAACCTACTCATAAAGCCTATGGACTGCAGCCCTGTATTTGTCTGGTATATTTAATTCAACCATTTTGTTCCACAATTTGTCTCTAGGTACCGTATCAAAGGCTTTTTTAAAGTTAACGAAGCAACAAAAGGCTTCTTCACCTTGAGTGTCCCATATTTTCTCAATCATATGCCTAAGAGTGATGCAGTGATCAATGGTAGAGTACTTAGGTCTAAAACCAACTTGCCCTTTTGCTCTTTTTCCCTCTTTTTCTGCCCAACTGTTGATTCTACGCTCTAACATTCTCCCAAAAAGCTTGCCAAAATAGGATTGACCATAATGGTGCGATAGTTGGATGGGTTATTAATGTCACCACTTTTGTAGAGAGGGATGACGACACTAGTTGTCCATTTCGATGGAAAACCATCCCGAGTAACGTCGTTGAACAATCTTTTGATGTGTGGAGCAAGGGTTTCCACTCCCCACTTTAGGAATTCAGCTTGCAGCCCATCAATGTCCATCGCTTTACCATTTGCTAAATTTTTTATACCTTGCTTGATATCCTCAATCGTGAAAAGCTCTCTTGACGTGCTAACCATGGGAGGGGAGTTTTTCCCCTGGGTTCTCTCATAAAGGTGTTTTGCATATTTTAACCATTGAATATCTGTTATGTTATTCTCAAGTTGTTTTCTCTTTTGTTGCAGCTCCCTCCAAAAACCCTTGGGGTTGTGTTTTCCAAGAGAAATTAACTCTTTCCTCCTTGTATTGACATACGTCTCTTTTTTTGTTTGCACCAACTTCTCGTATTTCTTCTTGTTTTCTTTGCTCATTCCACCCTCTTTCAAAGTTCTCTTGGTTGTCTTACACTCTTCATCATACCATGGGTTAGTCGGGAAAGTGTTTGCAACCCCTTTCCTCGAACGAGATCGTTTGCACGCATCCAAAGCCTTGTGAATTATCGGAATCAGATTATTGCTGCAAATATGGCCCTCAGCCCCATTGACAGCCTTGTCTCCTATGTTATTCTCTATTGTGTGAAACTGTTGTTTTAAAATCTCACTAAAGAGACCCTGGTTTTCCCGATTTATGAGTATTTTACCTTTGGGAATAGTTTCATTTTGTTTGTGTTGGTCTTGCTTGTCGTGATGATTGTTTGATACCATGCTAAGGGTAACGAACAAAGGTGCATGATCAAAATTCAACTCAGGGAGACAATCTTCGATTTCAAACTCCAGAATCCTAGAAACAAAACTCTGAGAGCAAATTACATAGTCTACCACACTTTGCTTGTTATACGTTTTGCATGTGATATTACCCGAACTTGGCCAGCGTTTCAAGCCATTACAGATAACCAAACTATATAAACTACATATCCCGAATAATTCTGCCCCAAAGTGTGAGACATTCTCATTTTTGTCTTGTGATGTTCTTTCCCATCCCACGGTTGATCATCTTCCTCTTCTAACCATAAAGGATTATTGTTTCCCCTATCCTCATTATTCAACTGGAAAAATTGATTGTTAGCTGTTCTTGCATTGAAGTCACCAATTAAAATTATTTTTCCCAAAGTGCTAAATATAGATATGTCTTTTTTTAATGAAGCATATGTCTTAGAACCCAACAAAACAAGTCAAACTCCTGATAAACGGCAGAAGAAAATGACTTAGTATTCAAAACAAAGTAAGAGTATATAATTTTGAAAACGGGGGACTGTCCTTCGCTGAAGCATCAAAAGAATTTCTTCCTTCTGTAATGTTTTATTCAAAGAGTAAGAGCCCTAACCCTGAAGTTCGTTAATTTCCTGCGTACCTTCTAACCGTCAAATAGTTTTGTTCAAAGAGTAACAGCCCAGGAATCTTCTGCTGGTAAAATTCAACTCTCGTGCAAAATCTAAAGTTCCCAAGTCCAATTGCTTCCTCCTTATAATAAGTCCAAGAGTTTTGGTGAAGAACCAGAAGCCATAAGCCAAACAGTCTCAACTTCGGGCTTCAATTTGTCGAAAAATGACGCAGACAAACGGGCAGAAGATGGAGGGAAAGGAAGCACAACCCAAGTCCATTAACGGCAGCCTAAGCCACAAGGAAGAAGAGCGGCTGTCGAGAGAGCCTCTGCGAGTAGAAGCCCCCCCTTCGCCCTTCGACGCCCCAAATCCACGCAAACGCCGACGGTGGCTGTGCGGTTGCTGCCTCTCCTGCGGCGCCTTCGTGGTTGCCCTGGCCATAGTGATACTCGTCCTGGCCTTGACGGTGTTCAAGTCCAAGGATCCCAAGATAACCCTCAATTCCATCGCAATTGGCGATCTTAGCTCCGGTGTGAATGCGGGCTCTTTGACGGTCCACCTGAACTTGACGCTCATAGCGGACATGTCGATCAAGAACCCCAACAAGGCGGCCAGTTTCAAGTATGGCAACAGCACAACCGTGATGATGTACAGTGGCGAGACGGTGGGGCAGGCCGTCTTGCCCCCGGGCAAAATAAAGGCCGACAAGACCAGCAGGATGAATGTTACCGTGACGGTCTATCTTGACAGCTTGGCGGCAAGTGCTTCTGAATTAATCAGAGATGCGTTTGCAGGTAGTCTGAATCTGACCACCAGTACTGAGATTTCTGGGAGGGTTACTGTACTACGTCTTATAAAAAAGCATGTCACGGTGTTCGCTTTATGTGATATTAATGTTGATATCTCTTCAAGGAATATTGAGATACTGCACTGTACAAAGAGCTTGAAGCTATGACAACACTTCTGCTTTAGAGGGGGAGATTTTTCCAGTTTGTTTACTTAGTTTTCTGGTGGATTCTTACAGTTCTTGTTTCATTCTGATGATGGATCACAGAGTGTGATCCAAAGTTGACGAAAATTAAAAAAAAAACATTTTTCTTAGTTTTTATTATTTTTAATTAATAAGTTGTATACCTTATTTATTCAATTTTAATATTCTAATTTATTTTCAATAAAAAAAATTATTACGTTGAAAGCGTTATACAATGAAAGCAACAAGGAATATTTTGTAAACTTTTTGAAGCTTCATTAAAATGAAGCAGGTGGAAGTATGTGTTGTTTAAGAATAAGAACCACATTAAATGAATTTTATTTTTCTATTTTTTGAAAAATATTTAAATTAAAAACTTCCCAATAAATAGTTTTTAATTTAAGTAGTTTTGGATTAAAATTAAAAACTAATATATGTATGCTTAAATAGTTTTTTATATATATTATTAGTTTTTCATATATTTTATTAATTAATATTATAATAAACAATGTTAAGTATTGATAACTTTCATTGTTCTTTATATATATTATTAATTAATATATGTATATTAGTTATTATTGTATGATATTTATCGTAAATTTTTTATGATGAATATTTTTCTATTTAACTTTATATCAAAAGGATAATAGTACAATTTTTTTTAAAGAGTAGGGTGGTAGAGGCACACTCATCAAATTTAATTGGACTAAGTCCAAAACAAAGACGAACAATAAAGTCTAACAAAATCAAACCTAATAAAAACTAACTAATACCAGGAGGAGCGTCCTTATCATCAAGATAGCCCCAAACATATTTGGGTACAAAATTGTTAATCATCTCCCAACCAATTAGAACACCTCCTTCTTCAAGAGGGCCATCTGAGGGTTGTTGAACACAAACTAGACAAATGGCCAACTCTAGACGAGGCAGCTTGCCTGAGTCAAGCCAACTAGGAGAACCACCCTACCCATGAGAAGAGGTTAAAGGCAACCAAGAAGGCTAGGACTAGCCACCATGAGCAACATTAGCTCTAGAGACTAGAGACTGAGAGCCACGTGAGCCACAAGAGTAGGAACAAATATCATACCTAATAGGCTAGCTTCACCCACACTAAGATCCTTAAGAAACTAAGGAGGAATCGAATATAACTCAAGAAATAGTGCAAAGGGCTTTCCCCCAAATGTCTAATAGCTCTTGCATGTGTGCAACTTTGCTAGTTTGCATCTCAATCTACATGAGTATATTAGAATAAGATCGTGGCTTTAGTATATAAGAAAAGTGAATATCAATAGAACAACTATAAAAGAGTTGTATTTCTATCTTTCTTGATACTAAAGAGAATTGTCACCCTAAAAGCATGCCAAATCTAAGTATACTTGAGAAGGAAATAAAGTCAATCTCCAAGAAGAACCATATGCCAAGAAAATAGAGTAAATTTGAAAGGCATGAAGAAATCATAAATCCAACTCCAAGTTTCCTAAGCTCTAAGATAAAACCAAAAAAGGTGTTTGAAGGTCTCTATCTATCTACATAATAGACAACAAGGATTGGGAATACTTGAAAAGGTTAGAAAAAATTGAAGGCAAACGAAAGGAAGATAAAAGCAATACAAAAGCACAATACCTTTACCTAGAATCTTTGCTTCTCTTTTTGATGAGAAGAAATAGAGTGTACCCTTATTCCATTTGATTTGCTCTTGACGTTGATATGTGTATTGCCCAATGCTCTAGCATAACCTTGATGATTGATAGTGATTGCAAGATAGGAGATCAAAAGGATAGCATGTAAGTATGATAGCTCAAGATTGGATGAAAAGGAAGGATGAGATCCTCTAGATATAGTTTTCAAGAGGAAAAATCAATGGCTAGAAATGATTGATGATGGATGACTAAGATTGAAGAGGGATTAGGGTTTGGATGAATGATACAATCATATGACAAGTGTCAAATAATAGATATAATCTAGGTTTAGGATAGGGATAAAGACAAAAATCCTTATGGAAATGGCTAGGATTAAGAGGTTAAATGAGATGAGTGGATAAGATTAAAAGATAGTTTGACTTTTGGGTAGGTGTCTAGGTTCATTGGATCTAGGCAATGAGTTAGTTAGACATGTGAAGGGGACATTTCTCACATGAGGACAAATTTAGATTATGATCCATGTGAACAAGATGAAGGGCTAGGATTAGATGGACAAGAATAATAGATAAAAGGGTAATTAATTAAATATTTATTTAATTAATGGGATCATGATGGGATAATAATTAAATAAATAGTAAATATTTATTTAATTAAAGGATTATGACAATGGATATTAATTAAATAAATAACAAATATTTATTTAATTAATGGATTAGGATAAGAGATATTATTAAATAAATGATAAATATTTATTTAATTAATGGATTGGGATAAGGGTGGGAAAGGATAGGATTAATTAAATAAATAATAAATATTTAATTAATTAATGGCTAAGGATAGGTTGAAATGAGGTATGGTTTGGTAAGGTCATATTTTAGGTGTCTACAATACCCATGTGAGCCAAATGGCCACCTAAAGGAAGGCCTTGATAGAGAATGCACTAAGAAAAGTAATCCAACTTAGGCTCTAGAATCATTGACCAAATGCATTGGAACCAACAATGCTAGATCCCAACAAAAGACTATAGCTACCATTGAAGATTTAGTTGATCCATCATAGAAAGATGGGGGGACAACCACAAGTAGTCTTTGCAAGGCCAATAATTTCAAAATGGTGTATCTAGGTACCTTTTCTATCCATTACACCAAATTTTAAGAGACCTAACCTCAATTTTATGAAGCATCTAGGGGGGTTACATCAAGCAAAAACTAAAAAGTCTCTTGGTATGGATCGACAAGCTTGAATTTTAATTTTAATTCAGGATAAGAAAAAAATTCTTAGTGACTCTATTGATCAAATCTAGCAACACATAAAGTTCTCTCTTGAATAATTTAAAGGCATGGTCCATGACACTTTGGCCATTGAGTAGTCTTAACAAGAGACAATCAAAAACCACCAAATAAATTATTGATTGATAGAAAGGATGTTGTGAAGATCATTTCTTGCCCATTAACAAAGCCAAGGCTTGATAGTTTCCCAAGCTTTCCAAATACTCTTGATAATAAATGTGCCCTAAATATTGATGTTTTCCTAGATGGTGAGAGTAGTACCAAATTCTAGGCCCTTCCAAAGTGAACATCCTAAAGGACCACTAGAACTAATATATTACTTGACAATAATTTTCTAGGCTTCATTGCCCTCTAATGCTCTAATAATCCATTTAGCACATAGGAAAAACCTATTTGTAGATGAAAATAGAACCTAAACCTTCATAATCATGAGGTGGACAATAAAAATCCTAGGTCACGTGATGGACTTCTTGATGCCCTTCACTAGAAGCCTAGAGAAAATTTTTGAGGAGTTTTTTAATTCCTAAATATGAAGGCTTGGAAGTAACTTGATAGGAAGAGTAATTTACACATGTGTGGTAGCTAATTTTTTGAGCATATTTAGAATCTATTAGCCAAAAAAGAGTCTTGGAAATCTAATATTTGAGTTTTTTTCAATTTGATTGATCACAACTTGTCATAGCATGGAGGGTGTGGCTTGGAAAGTAAAGGGCGTGTCCAGAAAATGAAAATATTCCCCATGATCAATCCACTTCTAGTGAAAATGGTCAAGACAATTTGGTCTAAGAAGAAAGGATTACCTATAACACTTTCTTTTTCCATTGATTTCTCAAACTAAAATCTTGGAAAAAGATATCTGGGAACTAAAGAGATTGAATGAACATTATTTTCTTCCTCAATAATAGTGAGAAAAGAGTCATAAAAAAAATGACCATTAACTATCTATTGGGAATAGATATCCCCTTGACCAAGGATTGTGAGACCACATGAGCCAAGAGATAACCAAATCCATCAACAACAATAACTTAAAGTGTTGGGACACGAGGATAGACTTGAAAAATGGACTTGTGAAGCCTAAAGGATGAAGATTGCTAGCTAGAAATATTGATACAATCTAAAGCCTCTATAAAAAAAATCCATAGACTAGTGAAATGAGGCCCAAATCCAAGCACCTAAAACATGGGGAGGATAAATGGCCATTTAATTTGGTCATAAGCCTTGGAAAAATCAATCTTGAGAAAAATGGTAGGCTATTGAGAGCTACAAGTTGATTCCATTCCTTCCCTTGAATAATAATATATTATCAAGAATAAATTTGGATTTAATGAAACCCATCTTCTCAGAAGAAACAATGTGAGGAAGTATAGGGTGGATCTTGAGAGATAGGGCTTTGGAAATGATTTTACAAGAAACATTCAACAAGGTGATTGGCTACCAGTTACAAATTTCTTCAAGATAGCCAACTTTAGGTATGAACTTAAAATTCCTTTGGCTGATTAAATTTCAAAGGGACTTGAAATGAAATGCTTCAATATAGACCTTATGAAGGTCATCTCCCACTATATCCCAAAAGGATCTATAAAAGTCACAAGGAACTCATCCATACCAAGAGCTTGTTATTAGACATTGGGAAGGCAACTTCCTTTAAGACATCTTTGGTAAGAATTTGGTCGCAAAGAACAAACTAGGAATTAAAAACTTAGCATGGGACCACATTGAAGCATTTTTTGTAAAACAACCATCCAATTCAAAGTATACTCTTAGTTAGAAAAAAATTGCTTATAGTGCCAAATAAAATCCTATAGAATATCAAGAAGCTCTTTCAAGATTTGTTTCCCTTCTCTAATTTGCAAGTGATGGATTGGGAAGAATGACAAACATGCAAGACCTATAAAAAATTCTTTCAAACTTTCTCCTCAATCTTGAGCTAGTGAAGCCTAGCCTTGATTTAAGCCTCTTTGTGTTGTATGAGCATCTACAACTTGTTTATCATGGCAATGTTGAGCCACATAAAGAAGGTGGATAAATTGAAGGGTTGTGCTTCCAAATTGGTGATGGCTTGGTAGAGGTCAAAGGTGTTGGCCTTATAAGAGTGAGAAAAAGCAGGCTAACTAGAACCCATAAATGTGGAGAAAATTATTAGTATAAATTATGGCATCATTCCACTAAAATATCTATTGGTTCCATTTATGGGGCATCGTTCTAAATTTCAGGCATGTTGAATGTGAGTTGATGTAGCTTTGTGATTGAGAAATGACATGTTAAGTAAGGAAAAACTACATCTTCATGACCTTAGACTTAGCAACTTTCCATTCAATATGAAACCATATTAGAAATTAGTTTGAAAGTACAACATTTGGAAAGGGCTTTACTAGAAAGAAATAACAGTTGGAAAAATAGAAAAAAGATTGAGTTAACAGATTCAAAAAAAATTCAAACCTAACTCATAAATTGCTCCAAGTATGCACATCATATGATCTTAGTGGTGTTCAATATTGGGATCAAAGAGTCCCAATCTATTGTGCATGAAAACCTAGGCTTATCCTTCACCATTTGTTCAACAGATAGGCAAGGTCCCAAATTTATCAAATGTCATTTCCATAATATTAAAATATCCACATATAACCCTAGTGGTTGTTGGCATGGAATTAACAATCCATCTTTAGAGTGTAGATCTCTGAACATCATCATTTAAAGCATAAACATTAATAACACTACAAGTTCCCATAGCACTTAGTTGGTGGGATCACATCTCTAAATAAATAAATATTGATGTCATGTAGGAGACAAAAAGGTGAAAACACCACCTTGAACTACATCATGATGACTACACTTGACACATGACTAGAAGGAAAAATCACACGGCAAGCAGTAGAAAGAAAAAAATTAAAGACTTTAACCTCTTGTAAATAGAGAATTTCTAAACCTAGGAATTATATATAAACATCATGAATGAAGTATTTCCATGGGAGGTGTAACAACCTTGGTTTTCTTCATAGTAAAATGTCCAATGTTTTCACCATAAGTGAATAAAACATGACGCCATGACATAGCAATAAAAAAATTTCTTCCAATAATGTAAATTATACACATAATTGAAATAACACTAATTCCAATTTTTCATTGCAATCCAAAGTAATTATACAAATCTTCCCAAAACATAGATATCATATTAAGCAAAGATGTCATATAATATTCAATAAGGATTCCATTCTAATATAATAATTTCACAAACTACAATATTTCAAGAATGTACGTGTGTAATTACAAACACAACTCCACTAAGCTTCAGATCATAAGATATAGATGGTCCAAGAATCCACCTTTCAAAACCTTGGTCTTTTGTTGCCCGATGATGAGGAGAAGCATCACTCAAACACTTTTTCACCAACCACAAACTCATATGTGGTCTCCCACACATCTATCAATGATAGATGGCCCTACCCTTTGACGAAGAGATTGGTTGGCTAACCTTGTATGACATACCACACTAAGCTTAGTGTTGTTCCCTACATGACTAGGATTTATAACCCTACATTAGGTAACCCTCGTGCATTTAAATGGACATGATGAATTAACAGTGGATTCCCAAGAAATTACACTACCTTGGCCAAAGTGTTCTCACTCAGTACTTTGAGTGAAGGTCTACCATTCACTTACACTTTAGCAATCTCGTTTTGACTTAAGGCCATTATATCTATGCTTAGGTAATCCCTCTCCATGGGTAAGGTTAATCCCGAGGATAACCTATCTCCTTTAACACAAACTTAAGGTATCTCTACTCAATAAGAAAAAGTACTAGTTCCCTCTCTTAAATGGACAACAATCCCAAGAGTAACCTACTAGATTTCTATCATAATCAAATAACTAGATATGATTAACCCTAAGCTACCCTTGTTTAATCACATCTAATATAATAATAATAATACATATGACAAACAATCCCTCCTATCATGGAGTAATTACAAACACAATGCATGACCTCAATTGAAGAAGTGTCATAACAATAGATAATTCCATTCGAGAGTATCACCTCTTTGACTAAGAGGGTTTAAGCTATGAATAAGCCTTATGCTTCCCATGTTTATTCATATCTAGTATGTAATACCTATGATAAACATAATCCTCCTATTATGGAGTAATTACAAGTATTTCAAAAACAATATATACAACTTTTACTTTCTTATAAAGTAAACAATAATTTTCTCTCAATGCATGTATTCACAATAGACTAGATAAAGCAAAAAAAAAAAGTCTTTCAAAAGCTAAGACAATTAAAGGAAGATTATCCTCATGCCTGTAATGCGCTTTCCAATTGACTGGTTGCAACACAACTCTCCTAGAACAAAAGCTAGCTTAGTCTTGTTCTCTCCAACAAAGTCAAAATAACCTCTAACTCTGAAGTTGGAAAAATAATTCTCTCACAATAATAATAAACTCTCTCTAATGCTCAAAGCTCTTACTCACTGTATTAAGAAAAAAAATGCAAATAGGAATGTAAATAGAATGCAAAAACTTTCTCAAGGAATGCATCCCAAACAAGTAAACTAGCTCCACTATTTATACAACAATTTAGAGACTACTTAGCCTACAATTTAGGCATGATTTCTGACATCAATTGGCATGCACAACAACACATATACCACAACTAAAAGGTGGCGCATATATCAGCTCTTACTCAGCTAAAAAAACCTACAAATCGACTTGTGGATTGACAACAATATAAGACTAATTCAAATCATCACATGACTGAATTTGACTTGCATTCATAATGGAAATCTATAGAAAAGGTGGCACCAAAGAATCAATAATCTTCTATAGAGTTGGTGTGGTTTCCTATTGTGGAATCATTCACTCATCAAGTATGAAACACATAGCATACATCGACTTGGTCTCCCATGACTCGACTTCTCTTCATTTATTACATAGACTCAGTCATTGACCTATTGTTCGATATACAAGCATGTATTTATTTTCTATAGATATTAATCAAATGACAAAGCGTCATATGGTTTACTAAGTCAAAGACATACCATAATATGGCATTGACCAAGTCTCCTCTTTTATATCGACTTATTATTGTGTATGGGTTTGCAGAACATTCACCTTTATGGTGTTGGCCAACATGCTAACAATTCGGCCTTTTATGCACAATCATAAGTATCTCATAGTTGGCCTCTCAAGCGTAGTCCCAAATACTTCATAATCAACCTAGGATTTAGTTATAAATTAGCCTATAATTATATCTATTGATAATCAATCTCAAAAAAAAAAAAATTTAAATATATATATATAACATATACGTACATATACATACATACATACATATATATATATTGACACACATAAATATATGTGTATATGTATATATATATGTTAATATATATCCATATTTATCATATGTCAATAAAGCATGTATATATAATCGATATACAAATGAATGCATATGAGTAAACATTCACACACAACAATAATATTATATATATATATAAATATATATATACACACTCCTCTATTAAGATTTTATGCTTATGTGTGTATTTGTATATATATATATATATTATATAGCAACATGTTTAGACAAATGATCCATTCAATATCCAAATGATTATGACCACGTGATTACAGCATCATAATAATCATTTATATACATATATGCATCTCTATACATATGTCGTCATACTCGTATGGACATCCCATTATATCCATCGTACACGTATACCGACATATACATATATATGCATATATCCCAATACTCAGTCAACCACACAAACAAGCACAATAACATGAGGAAGGACTCTCGAGCTCAAACAAATAACATCACCCAATAATGCACTCAATAGTGAACAAGACCCTTAATAATGCAGACACATCAAACTAAGGATGACTTACCTACTTCCCACATAATAACCCGACTCAATTATTCTACTGTGGTGTGTGTAAGCTCACATAAGTTACGTTACTGGTTACCCGACCAAGATCTTCTCCTAAGTGATACTTCCCCTCCACCTAGAGGAATGAACATATACCTGCATCCAACTATCACAAGCACATGGTAGTTAGTTATTCACAAAACGTACATTACACATAATACATCTCCATAGTTAGAATACTAATTCAATAACCATCCATTTCACACATATGCATTTCTTCATATAACATTAATGAAATAAATTTCATTCATAATGCATTGATAACAAAGTGCAAGCACATTTTATTCACCATCTGAATACAAATTACATTCACATTTACCCTACATAGTAATAGTAAATAGTAATTACATAATTGGGGTGTAACATACTTCCCCCTTGTGAATCATCGTCCATGGTGATCTATAACACTTTAACATACAGATAAAGTCAAATAAAGTTTTACTTACAATTCTAAAAATACGTAAGATTTATAAAACATTCATCCTATGTAGTATCACTCCTCGCAACGTTGTCCTTATTGGACCTTGCATTGAGTGTCCTTGCTATCGCATAGGAAAAACTTGTATGCCTCACACATACTTACTCTCACAAAGAGCTTATGTGTTGTATTCATAATATCTCTTATGTATATCCCATGTACAATAATATTTGAATAACACATGACACCTATACTATAGTGACTGGAAAGCATGTTCTTATAGGCCCACAAATTTATCTTTACTATAATCCAAATAAAAAAGGAATGCCGATGCGTTATGCACTACATCGTGGGTCCCATCCTTCCCTTTGGTATTTACACTTCAAATAACTCAGAAGTCGAGTCCATTCATCACTTCTACATCCATTTTCTTTAACCAAAAGTAATGGCCTTGATCACTCATCTGTCTTGAGCACAATATTGCTTTTGGACATCTATCAATTCTGATGTTGCTTCATACTTAAGCTTTGTATTGGCAAATTTTTATTGATCTCTTTGATCTATTACTCCTTATGACAAACTGTCAAGTCTAAGGCTAACCCTATTTCTCAGCCTATTTCAGCCTAATAGAGTTTCCAACCTTTCTTTCCATATAATGGATCAAACCTCAATGTTAGAAGTTTACAAGTACTCAACAAATCATTCAAGATTAGGTTTTCCTCTTTTTCCTGTTTAGCTAAAATAATATATTGCTCATTCATTCAATTGAATGTCCCGTAGTATGATCGTGGTCCATACAACCTTATCATTATTTTCTCATTTTCTATCGAGACAACCTTCTTAGGATTACTAAGCAACTACCTCACACAATATATTATTTAGGACCAAAATCATGTAAATCAAGCTTCCAACCACGTTGGTTACCTTGGTGAGTTTTTCCACCACAAAATTATGTCAGTTCCGCTGACATAGACATGTTAAACTGTCTTGCATTCTGCCAATACCCCTTTGGAATCTCAAGAGTGCACATATCCTGCCAATGACAATATCTTGTCTTCATTTTCTGGCACACTATACATTATCTTGCTATATACTCAACAACATATTACTCCATATTTTATAGGTTTTAGTGGTTACTCACCTGACAAATAACTATGTCACCCTAATGTCCTACCTCTGACATCAACTTTCTCATTCCATCCCTTAATTCTCCAAAATTTTGGGTACATAGGCTCTTTTATATTCTATATTAGTCTATTCTTTGATTAAGTGAAAACCTATTTTGTGGTCTCATTCCACATTTAATTCCCAAGTAATAATGGTTAGGAGTTTTGCAGAGATAAATCCCAAATATCTTAAGACATCCATATCGTAGATT
The DNA here is from genome assembly GCA_007115665.2 of Sequoiadendron giganteum. Lineage (NCBI taxonomy): Eukaryota > Viridiplantae > Streptophyta > Pinopsida > Cupressales > Cupressaceae > Sequoiadendron > Sequoiadendron giganteum. The sequence continues at coordinate 9,579,756 of CM021110.1, forward strand.
TCTTCTATCCTCAGATTATTTTCAAAGATGTAATCCATATTTCAACTCAATCTAATTTTCCTGATATGAATTGGTACTAATTTTGAGTATTAAGCCTCGTTCAATCATGTTGATTCCTAGAAGATATAAAATTTAATTGCATACCTAATTACCAAGCATGAACTTTTCTCGTTAGCTCAAGTGATTTACTTAATCACATAGGTGAGTCTCAACCTCAGTATACCCTAATCTTTAGATTAAGTCATCAACCAATGGTTAGTCCGATTATATAGGTTATTCTAACCCTATATGTTCCAATCAAGATCAAATGTACAACTCAACCGAGTTATTCCCAACCTATAGGTGTTAATGAGTAGTCCAGTACATATTCCAACCCAATAGGTAAAACTTAACCTAAGGTTTATCTTTTTATTTGAATGAACTTCTCGTCCTAATTAGGTTATTCTAAACCTAGTGTTTCATTCGAGTATAAAGTATGATCAATTAGTCATTCCAGTAAATATATTTTGATGTGGTTCACATAAATCACATTGTATCTTACATACCTTCTATATGGCTTTATAGATAAATCTTATCATCCCCAAATTTTTCTATCATAGTTAGATAATAGTGCCAAGTCACTTCATGACATTGTTGGGAATAGGATGCCATTTAATTGCAATCCTAAACATATTTCATGTATCTCCTAAGTCCTTGGAAAGTGTTCCCCAACACTAGGATTAGAAAGAGATTAAATTTGCATGAAATGAAAATGTAAATTGACATTTGTATTTATTCCTAAATAATAGGAACATGTGGGGATGTCCAAGAAGAGCTCCTACAAGATAGGCGTGCATGGGGTGCCCACATGGAAGGTGGAACTCACCTTGCTTCAGTTAACTATTTGGAGGATTGATAACACTTCAGTAATGCATGTCTTGTTCCTAAAAAATAGGGATTGATATTTACAAGAGTGGGGTGATACTATCAGTTCAGTATCAGTTCAGTTCAGTTCATTTCAGTTCAGTTTAGTTCAATTTTGTTCAGTTTAGTTCAGTTCAATTCAGTTCAGTTCAGTTCATTTCAGTTCAGTTTAGTTATGGTTCAGTTATCTTGAGTTGCATATAGTTATTTTTAGTTACATGCTAGTTGACTTGAGTTGCATGCTAGTTGACTTGAGTTGCATGCAGTTATTTTGAGTTGCATTCTAGTTGACTTGAGTTGCATGTTAGTTGACTTGAGTTGCATGACAAATAACAGGTGGATACTTTCAGTTAAGTGAGGATGATCAATCATGCATGTTGTTTGCTTAAATTGATGGAGAGATATGTTTCAATTAACCAAGATTCACTTGGGTCCACCTTGGGCGCCCAAGTTGATATCTTTCAGTTAACACCTTTTGCATGAGAAGATATTTACAAGGCTCTATTAAGTGGGCCCATTATTGGGCGCCAAATTTGAGGTGATGCTTGCAAGATATTTTCTTGACCAATGATCAGTTAAGTGTTTAGTTTGGGGCACCTAAATTGAGGAGACGATTTTGACTTCATGTTACAGTGTGGAACTCTACTTGCACAATCTAGGCATGGTTTTTTGTGAGGAGCTTTATGCTCTTGTATTTGATAACTCTTATGAGCTTACATGCTCATTAATTGTCTATTTATAGCAGCAATTGCATCAAAGTTTGAAGCAGGTTAGCAGGTTGAGCTTGTGCATGTGTGAGGGTTTGAAGCATGGCATGGGATGTGTGGATTCATGCTTGGTCACATGGAATGCATGGATAGATTGTGTTGCAGAAAGTGTATGAGAGTTTATTGTAGGTTGTGAAGAAGCATTGTTGAAGAAAAAGGAAGCACATCAATCAAGGATTGATACAATATTATTGTAATCTTGTTCTAAGGTTAAATAATACAAGCACTATTGATTCTGGTGGAGTTTTTTCCCGAAAGGGTTTCTCCACGTATATGTTGTGTCACTTCTATCTTTTGTCTCATTCTTCTACAATCTTTTGTCTATTTCTACAATTGGTAAAATTGATCTAAACAGAATAATCATATACAAAGAGTTGATTTAAATAGATTAATTATGCACAAAGAATTGTGACAAAGAACACTTAATTAAATCTACAGTCACATAGGTTTACAAGTTTTAAGCTACAATTTCACCTTCATTTTCAACATTTGGTATCAGAGCTAATGGTTGGGTAGAGTTTGGGACACCTTTCTCTTAAAATTTTGAAGGTTTTTTGGCTGTAGTGGGAGCTTGTACTATTGTGATATTACAGATTTGTAAAAGAAGTGTGTTTTAATCTTCTTGGTTTAGAGATTATGGTTATGCTTGAACTTTTGGGAGTTGCGTCGTTAACAACAGTTTCTTTGATTGTTTTGAGGCCATGGATGATCCTCATTTAGGAGATGGTTATCACGATGTCATGGATAGCTTGGTTACATGTTTCAATGGGAGTTTTTGACAGTGATGGTTTGATGTTTATCTTGTTGCCATGTATAGCTCAGTATCACAGTTCAGTGGGAGCTTTGGTAGGATATGCTTATATTCATGTAATTTGAACAGGTTTTAACATCTTGTTTTATGGAGGACCCTTAGAGTCTTTGGTAAAGGTGTTATTGTTCTTCCTTTGGAGAGGATGTAGATCTTTTTGGTTTTGAGTATTAATCATTTTCTTGGAGCTTCATGATTATGCAGGTTGCATTTGAAGTTGGCATGGATTGATTGGTGGGTGCTCATGGATACTAAAGAGACTTAGGTTAGGTTGGATATTTCTTATGTTAAGAGATATGTGTTGGAATGGTTACTTGTTATAAAAGTTTTTCAATAGTAAAGACTGAGGAGCCTACACCTGGAAATGGATGTGAGTCCATCATAGACCTAATGAGAAGGTTGTCTTTATTGAAAGCCTATATTGCTTGGTGTTGTATGCATAGGACAATCTTGTATCCCACTCTTGGTCTACTCGGCAGGTAAATGATCTAAGAGGTGTTGCCCGCCTGATTATTAGATGTATTATTTATATGTATCTTGACTTCTCTTATGCATTAGTCTTTAAAATTGAGTTCTAAGGGATTGTTGAGAAGTAGATGCATGATTTTATATATTTCCATTGTTCTCCTTGCAATATTGAACTTGAGTTAGTTTTGAGGATTTGGGTAGGAGAGGTACGGTTGATATTTAGTGGCTTTGGGCATATTCCCTTTTGTTGTGGGAATGTTTGGCTAAGTTTGATCTACTTTCTGTGAGAGGTTTACATCTAATTTCTGCCATGTTTCATTATAAGTTGAATGGTTATATGTTGATATCCTTTCAATTTGGGAGTGTTGAAGGAGATCTCACTTTACATAGTTTGGCACATGTTAGTGTGGTATAAGAACATGGTTTGATTTTTAGGTTCTCTCTTTATGTGAATATTGTCTTCTTCTTGAAGGTTCTTGTGTTAAGAGAGATGTATTTTTCATATCATTGTATGCTTCTTTGACACTATGATAGAGGAGTTAGCCACATCCTCTATGTGAAAGTGCTATAGGAGGACTTGTTAATGTTGTGATCTTGTTTTCAGATTTGACATTACTTGTGCAGTGGGAGTTCCAGAAGGTATATGTGTTTTGTATGAGAGGGGCACCTCTCTTGGACTGGTTACACTTTACTACAGTGAGTTACTTCAGAGGTTTTTTTATCGCATGTCTATGTGTGTTATTACCTTGAAGTATTATTTTGCAAAATGGTGGATATACAAGGACTTGTTTGCAGATTTGGGTTGTTATGTTGATAGCATGAAGTTCTACCTATGATAGTTTGGTTACAAAGACTTGGGAAAGGTATTGATTGAGAAAGTTGACACTTTGATCAATGTTGCAGATAAGTTCTCTTGGTGCAGGAAGGCCATTGGCCTTGAGTCTTGTACTTCATTTATAATAACGATTCTTTGTTTAGAATAATTGAAATGTATAATGTCAAGTGGGAGAATGTTGGGAATAGGATGTTATTTAATTGCAATCCTAAACATATTTCATGTATCTCCTAAGGCCTTGGAAAGTGTTCCCCAACACTAGGATTAGAAAGAGATTAAATTCGAATGAAATGAACATGTAAATTGACATTTTCAATTATTCCTAACTAATAGGGACATGTGGGGATGTCCAACAAGAGCTCCTACAAGATAGGAGCGCATGAGGTGCCCAAATGGAAGGTGGAACCCATCTTGCTTCAGTTAACTATTTGGAGGATTGATAACACTTCAGTAATGCATGTATTGTTCCTACAAAATAGGGATTGATATTTACAAGAGTGGAGTGGCATTATCAGTTCAGTATTAGTTTAGTTTAGTTTAGTTCAGTTCAGTTCAATTATGGTTCAGTTATCTTGAGTTGCATATAGCTATTTTGAGTTGCATGCTAGTTGACTTGAGTTGCATGTAGTTATTTTGAGTTGCATGTTAGTTGAATTGAGTTGCATGTTAGATGACTTGAGTTGCATGACTAATGACTTCAGTTGCATGACAAATAATAGGTGGATACTTTCAATTAAGTGGGGATGATCAATTATGCATGTTGTTTGCATAAATTAATGGAGAGATATGTTTCAGTTAACCAAGATTGACTTGGGTCCACCTTGGGTGCCCAAGTTGACATCTTTCAGTTAACACCTTTTGAATCAGAATATATTTACAAGGATCAGTTAAGCGGGCCCATTCTTGGGTGCCAACTTTGAGGTGATGTTGCAAGATATTTTCTTGACCAACAATTAGTTAAGTGTTCAGTTTGGGTCACCTGAATTGAGGAGACTTTGGTTTTGACTTCATGTTATAGTGTGGAACTCTACTTTCACAATCTAGGCATGGTTTTTTGTGAGGAGATTTATGCTCTTGTATTTGATAAATCTTATGATTTTACATGCTCATTAATTGTCTATTTATTGCAGCAATTGCATCAGATTTTGAAGTAGGTTAGTAGGTTGAACTTGTGCATGTGTGAGGGTTTGAAGCATGGCATGGGATGTGTGGATTCATGCTTGGTCACATGGAATGAATGGATATCTTGTGTTGTAGAAAGTGTATGAGAGTTTATTGCAGGTTGTGAAGAAGCATTGTTGAAGAAAAAGGGAGCATATCAATCAAGGATTGATACATTATTATTGTAATATTTCTCTAAGGTTAAATAATACAAGAACTATTTATTCTAGTGGAGTTTTCTCTTGAAAGGTTTTCTCCACGTATATTTTGTGTCACTTCTATCTTTTGTATCATTCTTCTACAATCTTCTGTCTATTTCTGCAATTGGTAAAATTGATCTAAATAGAATAATCATATACAAAGAATTGATCTAAACAAATTAATCATGCACAAATAATTGTGACAAAGAACACTTAATTAAATCTATATTCACATAGGTTTACAAGTTTTAAGCTACAATTTCACCTTCATTTTCAACAAACATTGACATATCTCACACTATACACATAGTATAACTATCTAAGAATAGATCAACAATATCTATTCCTCATAAGGCAATAGGAGTAGTAAGACACTTTCTTACAAATCATGAGTAATCTAGATCTTCCCTTGATAAATTTCATAGGCAATGATCTTCCCTTTCATGATCAAATTATCCACCTATCCTTTTCTAAGGCATTAATGATAATTCCATTTGATCTTTCAATCAAATAAATATAGGGTATGGGATGATAGTAGGTCACAATCCTTGACCTTTCCATTTATCTTTCTACATTTTTTTTTTTCCTATATCTTATCCTTTTGGTCATGGTATACATGACTTAATGGACACCATGACTTACAAAGAATTCAAAATTTCTTCCAAATCGAAAACATATCCACGTTTTTCGTTGGGTGGGGTACTTAATCTAAGTCAATCCACTCTCTTCCTTCCCCCCTTAGTGTTTTCAAAACATTCGTTCGACTCAAAGTTGAACTCCTAGCAAATATTTGCTTTCATGAAATGATTTTTCATTCCTTGTTGTTGACTTTCTATTTCCTTTTTCTTGCCTCAATGGCATACCTTGAATATACTTTTTCCCAGAGTTAGATTCATTGTGGATTTCTATCTCATAAATTAAATAATTGGATTGTTAATAAAAGATCTATTGAATAACTAGCAACCTTACAAGCTAAGAGGTTCTCTATTATTCCAATTCTCTTTCCAATATCCTTTTTGGTGGAGGAATATCCATACTCACAAGCCTTTTTGGTTGATGTAATTTTCAACTTAGAGTTTTGTTTCCTTACAACTTCTAGATTGATTTGACACATAATGTCACACTGTATTCCATTTCCTTTTGGAACCTCTACACATATGTTGGTTTTTGTTGACACATTAGTGAGTTCTACTTATACTCCAACCAATCTATGTACTATCCAAGCCTTTTCCAAGTTGACCCAATTTACCTTTTTGGGTTTCTTTTTCTCATCTCAATCAAAACTCCAAATTGTTCTCTTCAATTTTGGTTGGTGGAACCATGCCCACTTTGTTGATTACTTCTTTTCTGACCATTCAGGTCTTTCCCCTTATTCCTAAGGTAATATATTCTTTCTTACAAGTCTCTAACCTTGCACAAAAATTAGATTCAAGTCAAGAGTTTTCCAACCTCTTGGATACCTCCTTCGTTGAATTTCTACTTCAATCTATATTATGCCAACAATGCATACTCACGGATTCGTAGTATTTTTCCTAAATCCAAGAATCCTTGACTCTTTGAAGCTATAGTTTTATATCAATAAGGGAGATTCTCTCAATATTCTTTATCCCTCAAATTTTTATATCTATTTCGTAGGATGATGGTGATCCGGTGGACATTTTTTAGTGAAAATTGAAGTGTCTCATTTTTCTCCAAAATCTGCACCATCAGAAAGAGCTCGGTGTCCTGGTTCCAACGCAACTCGAACGGAGCAAAAAGGAGTCTGTTTGCACGAGTTATGGCCAGTCAAACCTTGGGTCAAACTGGGATCAGGATCATCCAGATGGCAGAAAAAATGGCGTCGTCAAAAATCAATGAAACCAGCGTCATCACGAAGAGCTCGTCACAAGCGTTCCAACGCAACTCGTTTTGTCAAAATTCGGCATCGGACGTGAGAGTTATCAGCGGTCAAAGCTCCTGGTTGATTTGGTGACCGGAAGGTGAATGATGACGTCAGCGTCCGTACAAGATGACGTCAACAGTCCGTACAAATCCGAAGTGGACCAACCAGATGTTGACACGTGTCAAGTCCGTACAGGTGACGTGGCATGTGAGTCAGATGGTACGGACCTATCGGCGGCCGACACGTGGCATCGAGGTGGCATCTGAGTCAGCGGGACACGTCATCGTCTAGTCGGCAGATGAGTCAGTCTACACGTCACCTCCACGTCGGCACCTGTCGACACGGTCGGCATACAGGTCATCGCACACGTCAGAGTTATTGGCGAATTATCGCGGGACACATGGCAGTTGATGTGGAAACTGTTGACTCTTCCGACGAATCTTTGTTAGACACGTGGCACCCTCCTGGTGCGGCACGTGGGTCTCTCTTCTCTCCCCGCGGACTAACGACTTTCTTTGTTTGTTTAAAAGTTTGTTAGTCGGAAATCTCGAACCCGCGACCTCCGGGCAGTTAGCCAGCCCGTCCACCGTTCCACCAAAGCCGGCGGTCATTACCATATGTTGCGACGGGTTCTTTTTGTTGTATAACGGCCGAAAATTGGCTATATAAAGCCAGCGGCCGGGGTTGAACCCCGACCGCCGGCCCAATAAAAGGAAGTGCCACCGATACACCCCGCGAGCAATCTAAGATATGTATGGCATCGATGTCTTTTGATGAGTTATCAAAGCCGATTGCCTTATAAAAATCAAAACAAACTCCTTATTCAAAGTAAAAAAAAAAAAACAAACAAGAATCCTTGTAGGGATTAAATCAAACCTCCAAAACCTCCTAAGCCCGGGAGTAGATAATTTAAAGGGGTTTAAATTGATTTAAGAGATTATTAGGAATATTTTATTAAGATTTTATATGCAAATATGGGAGATTCATAAGGATTTTTATGTATTTGGAGAGATAAGGGAAATATTCTCAAATCAATTGGTTAAAGGCCAAATTGAGAAAATTCTTTGTATAAAAAGGGGGCTTGAGGTGAGAATTGGAAGATCAAGTTTTTTTTCAGGTAATGAAGTCCTGATGTTGAGGTGACGAAAGAGAGGCCTTGTTGGAGAGTTTTCAAATCATTCTTGCATGACAGAGTGTTGTTACGCTGCCGAAATGCTTGGAGAATGGTTATGGTGCTATTGTAATTGATTTTTGGAGTTAATCGGATCGGTCTCTCTATTGGAGTGGACCCGGAGACGTAGTCACGTTGTGACGAACTCCGTTATCAACTGTTTGCACTTCTCTTCTTCTCTCTCTCATCTTCTATCAGTTTTGTTAATTTCTGTTATGATCACCTTGATATTACTTTCATTCTGTTATTTCCTTAAGTTAATTTCGTTTTAATTAACTTGAAATAATCATTGTAAAAGCATTGTAAAAGTTAAGCATTTAAATACTGCAATCTAGTCTAGATCCTATACAGATCAAGTGGTATCAGAGCTCAGTTGACTATTATTGCAGTTGTTTTCTTGAATGCTAACGAGATCCAGGATTCAGAAGGGCGAAGGCAAGCTCGAAGACTTTGATCCTGAGATCGGAAAGCGTAGATCATTTCCAAAGATGTCAGTTTTTGGAATGGAGGTTCCTGAAGAAATCAGTCAGCAGGAATTTCGAAGAGCATTCCTTGAGATGAAGGCTAAGGTGGATATTCTTTTTCAGGAGAGACAAGAACGGAAGGAACGTGAAGAAGGTTCGTCGAAGCAAGAAGATCGCAAAGACATGAAAGGGAAACATCATGAAGATGGTGGCAAGAAACCAAATCATCCCTTTTCTTCTTCTCCTCCCTCTTCTCCTTCTCCTTCTTCTCCATCTTCTCCTCATTCTATTTCTTCTAATCCTTTCAAGAGTGGGTATAAGCCTAAAATTAAATTGGATGTAAAATTTGAACTACCTAAGTATTGTGGTGAATTAGATGCTGAAAAAACTAGATGATTGGATTCAGCAAGTAGAAGTTTATTGTAGAGTTCAAAACCTCTTTGATGATGCTTCTAGGATCCAGTTAGCCACTCTTCGGTTGGGAGGTACAGCTCTTACCTGGTGGGAGAGTAGGACTAGAGCAGAAATTTCACAGCATGGTAGAGTCAATTTAACTTGGGCAGAATTTATTAATGCTCTTAAAAAGCAATTTTATCCCTTAGGACATATGCAACAGTTAATGATGGACTGGCAAATGTTTAGGCAAGGGAAGGGTCAATCTGTCCAGGAGTACACCCATGAATTTAGAAAAAGGGCTATTGCTTTGAATGTTCCTTTGTACACCCAAGATACCTTGTTAAAGTACATAGGAGGTCTTCATTCATATCTTAGACATTCCATTTTGGTATTGAACCCTTGTAATTTGGATGAAGTGTCTGTTCAAGCTACACACTTAGAGTCAAGGGGAAAGGGTTCTTTCATTGATAATGATAACTTTGTAAAGAAATCTTCTAAGGTTGCAGAGACAGGGAAAGGAAAGAAGGCAGCTACAGTCAAGAAGGATGAGAAACTTTCTTGCACTCATTTTGACAAGGAAGGTCATGATGAAAATCACTGCTGGAAGTTACATCCTGAACTGAGGCCTAAGTGGGCTCAAAGACGTAATCAGAAACAGAAGGGTAAGGATAAATCCATGAATGTTGTTATGGATCTTGGCTCAGATTCAGATGATGAGACTAAGATAACAGCGATGGGTCTAAAAGGTAAAACCCCTATTTCTGGTGTTTCTGTTGCTAGTTGTGTTTCTTCTTCTACAGCTAATGGTTTCTCTGAAGATGTAAAAAGGAATGAGTTGTTTCATTTAAGGGTTATGGCTAAGAACAGTAAAATTGATGCACTCATAGATAGTGGATCTCAGGTGAATTTAATTTCAGAAAGTGTTGTAAATAACTTGGGAATAAAAACTACACCACATAAGAGACCTTATCCACTAGGCTGGATTTGTGAAAATGATAAGCTGCAAGTAACAAAACAATGCACCTTAAGGTTCACAATCACTAGTAAATTTGTGGATGAAGTACAATTTGATGTAGTTCCACTGGATATCTGTGGGGTAGTGCTTGGTAGCCCTTATTTATATGACAGGAAAGCTATTTTCTACAAGGAAAAGAATCATTATCACTTGTTTAAAGATGGCATTCAGTATATTGTACATTCTCACAGGATTAAGACTGATCGTTCTTTTGCAAACACAGGGCAGTTAAAGAGGGTAATTAATGCAAGTAAAGAATTAACTCTTATGTCTGTCAACACAGGTGGTTCTAAACTTGAACTTGGAGTAGCTAACCAGGGTCAGATGTTGCAGGATGCACTTGCAGTACAGCATGAGAAAAAGATGATTGAAAGCATCGATGGATCCTTGGGTAAAAATGTTCCTGTTGTAAAGGATCGACTTGTTGTTAACTTATTCTCTTTCATTTATGCATTGTTGTTCAGCTTGATGCTAGTCAATTTTTGTTGGTTAGTGGCTATGGCAATTGATGTAGATGTCTATGGAAGTGATAACATTATGTTTATGTTCAACAACATTGTTGCAGTCTTTATTGTGCTTGTGAGTCAGGTTTTTAGATGTACAGAGGATACAGGACAAGTGGGGAGGCCAAGTCCTCACTTAATGTCAGAGTAAATGTCACTTTTGGAGGTCCAAAAGGTCTTCAGTGGGGAGGCCTGATCCGGTGGACATTTTTCAGTGAAAATTGAAGTGTCTCATTTTTCTCCAAAATCTGCACCATCAGAAAGAGCTCGGTGTCCTTGTTCCAACGCAACTCGAACGGAGCAAAAAGGAGTCCGTTTGCACGAGTTATGGCTAGTCAAACCTTGGGTCAAACTGGGATCAGGATCATCCAGATGGCGGAAAAAATGGCGTCGTCAAAAATCAATGAAACTAGTGTCATCGCGAAGAGCTCGTCACAAGCGTTCCAACGTAACTCGTTTCGTCAAAATCCGGCATCGGACGCGAGAGTTATCAGCGGTCAAAGCTCCTGGTTGACTTGGTGACCGGAAGGTGAATGATGACGTCAGCGTCCGTACAAGATGACGTCAACAGTCCGTACAAATCCGAAGTGGACCAACCAGATGTTGACACGTGTCAAGTCCGTACAGGTGATGTGGCATGTGAGTCAGATGGTACGGACCTATCGGCGGCCGACACGTGGCATCCAGGTGGCATCTGAGTCAACGGGACACGTCATCGTCTAGTCGGCAGATGAGTCAGTCTACACGTCACCTCCACGTCGGCACCTGTCGACACGGTCGGCATACAGGTCATCGCACACGTCAGAGTTATTGGCGAATTATCGCGGGACACATGGCAGTTGATGTGGAAACTGTTGACTCTTCCGGCGAATCTTCGTTAGACACGTGGCACCCTCCTGGTGCGGCACGTGGGTCTCTCTTCTCTCCCCACGGACTGACGACTTTCTTTGTTTGTTTAAAAGTTTTTTAGTCGGAAATCTCGAACCCGCGACCTCCGGGCAGTTAGCCAGCCCGTCCACCGTTCCACCAAAGCCGGCGGTCATTACCATATGTTGCGACGGGTTCTTTTTGTTGTATAACGGCCGAAAATTGGCTATATAAAGCCAGCGGCCGGGGTTGAACCCCGACCGCCGGCCCAATAAAAGGAAGTGCCACCGATACACCCCGCGAGCAATCTAAGATATGTATGGCATCGATGTCTTTTGATGAGTTATCAAAGCCGATTGCCTTATAAAAATCAAAACAAACTCCTTATTCAAAGTAAAAAAAAAACAAACAAGAATCCTTGTAGGGATTAAATCAAACCTCCAAAACCTCCTAAGCCCGGGAGTAGATAATTTAAAGGGGTTTAAATTGATTTAAGAGATTATTAGGAATATTTTATTAAGATTTTATATGCAAATATGGGAGATTCATAAGGATTTTTATGTATTTGGAGAGATAAGGGAAATATTCTCAAATCAATTGGTTAAAGGCCAAATTGAGAAAATTCTTTGTATAAAAATGGGGCTTGAGGTGAGAATTGGAAGATCAAGTTTTTTTTCAGGTAATGAAGTCCTGATGCTGAGGTGACGAAAGAGAGGCCTTGTTGGAGAGTTTTCAAATCATTCTTGCATGACAGAGTGTTGTTACGCTGCCGAAATGCTTGGAGAATGGTTATGGTGCTATTGTAATTGATTTTTGGAGTTAATCAGATCGGTCTCTCTATTGGAGTGGACCCGGAGACGTAGTCACGTTGTGACGAACTCCGTTATCAACTGTTTGCACTTCTCTTCTTCTCTCTCTCATCTTCTATCAGTTTTGTTAATTTCTGTTATGATCACCTTGATATTACTTTCATTCTGTTATTTCCTTAAGTTAATTTCGTTTTAATTAACTTGAAATAATAATTGTAAAAGCATTGTAAAAGTTAAGCATTTAAATACTGCAATCTAGTCTAGATCCTATACAGATCATATGGTATATATGGTTATTCTTCCTAACCTTCCTACATAATCTAGTTGTATAATCTTCCGCAATCCAAGGGGATATAACAAAAATTTGTTGGTTTAAGAGTTTTCACTCCAGGGACGACTCTTAACTAGTCCCAAACTTAAAAAAGTTTCTATGAATCTCATCTTCCTTTTTATTTTCCCATGTTCTTTTCTCTTGCCATCTTGGTGTAAGAACATTTCACCCATTATCTTTTGATAAGGTTTACATAACATTTATGTAATGAGCTCATAGGCTCTAGTGTTGAACCTGGTAGCTCTGATACCACATGTAACAACCCCGGTGTTCTTCACAATAAAATTTCCAATATTTTCACCATAAGTAAATAAATCATGACACCATGACATAGCAATAATTTTTTTTCTTCCAATAATATAAATTACACGCATAGTTGAAAATAACACAAATTCCAATTTGTCATTGCAATCCAAAGTAATTATACAAATCTTCCCAAAACATGGATATCATATTGAACAAAGATGTCATACAATATTAAATAAGGATTCCATTCTAATATAATAATTTCACAAATTACAATATTCCAAGAATGTAGACAATTACAAACACAGCTCCACCAAGCTTCAAAGCATAAGATATAGATGGTCCAAGAATCCACCTTTCAAAACCTTGGTTTTCTACTGCCTGCTAAGGAGGATAAGCATCACTCAAGCACTTTTCCACCAACCACAAACTCATATGTGGTCCCCCGCACATCTATCAATGATAGATGGCCCTGCCCTTTGATGAAGAGATTGGTTGGGTAACCACGTATGACATACCACACCGAGTTTAGTGTTGTGCCCTACATGACTAGGATTTATAACCCTACACTAGGTAACCCTCATGCTTTTAAATGGACACGGTTAACTAACAGTGGAGCCCCGAGCAATCACACTACTTTGGCCAAAGTGTTCTCACTGAGTACTTTGAGTGAAGGTCTACCATTCACTTACACTTTAGCAAGCTCGTTTTGACTTAAGGCCATTATATATATGCTTAGGTAATCCCTCTCCATGGGTAAGATTAATCCCCACGATAACCTATCTCCTTTAACATGATCTTAAGGTATCTCTAGTCAATAAGAAAAAGTACTAGTTCCCTCCCTTCAATGGACAACAATTCCAGAAGTAACCTACTAGCTTTCTAGCATAATCAAATAACTAGCTATGAGTAACCCTAAGCTACCCTTGTTTAATCACATCTAGCATAATAATAATACCTATGACAAACAATCCCTCCTATCATGGAGTAATTAAAAACACAATGCATGACCTCAATTGTAGAAGTGTCATAACAATAAACGATTCCATTCGAGAGTATCACCTCTTTGACTAAGAGGGTTTAAGCTATGAATAAGCCTTATGCTTCCCATGTTTATTCATATATAGTATGTAATACTTATGATAAACATAATCCTCCTATTATGGAGTAATTACAAGCATTTCACAAACAGTATATGCAACTTCTACTTTCTTTCAAAGTAAACAATACTTTTCTCTCAATGCATGTATTCACAATAGACTAGTTAAAGCAAATAGAAAACGGTCTTTCAAAAGCTAAGAAAATTAAAGGAAGATTATCCTCATGCCTGTAATATGCTTTCCAATTGAATGGCTGCAACACAACTCTCCTAGAACAACAACTAGCATAGTCTCGTTCTCTCCAAAAAAGTCACAATAACCTCTAACTCTCAAGTTGGAAAAATACTTCTCTCAAAATAATAATAAACTCTCTCTAATGCTCAAAGATCTCACTCACTATTTTAAGCAAAAAAATGCAGATAGGAATGTAAATAGAATGCACTTGCTCAAGGAATGCATCCCAAACAAGTGAACTAGCTCCACTATTTATACAACAATTTGGAGACTACTCAACCTACAGTTTAGGCATGAGTTTTGACAGCAATTAGCATGCACAACAACACATATACCATAGCCAAAAGGTGGCGCATATATCAGATTTTACTCAGCTAAACAAAAATAAAAACTTGTGGATTAACAACAATATAAGACTATGATATTGCTACCAGGATTCAATCATGTAGTTTTTTGAGTCAACTCATTGACCCATGTTTCATGAGTAGTGGTTCACAAGAACCCATCTCTCATGATAATGAATGGTCCACTTACTTAGCAATATCATAATTTGACACGCTGTTGAATCCTGATAGCTTGAAAATGGGGTTGTGAGCTGAGTGGGCTTAACCTTGGGGAAAACTCTATGGTTAAGCGCGCTTGAGCTAGAGTAGTATTAGGATGGGTGGCCTCCCAGGAAGGCCCAGTGCTTCACCCCTGTGAGCATCACCTAGATGCAATGAGTGTTAAGTGGACCATTCATTATCATGAGAGATGGGTACTTGTGAACCACTACTCATGAAACATGGGTCAATGAGTTTGACTTTAAAAACTACACAGTTGAATTCTAATAGCAATATTATAATTTGACACGCTATTAAAAATACCTCCTACTTATCAATATAAGACTAATTCAATACATTTGAATCCTGACAGCAATATCATAATTTGACACGCTATTAAAAATACCTCCTACTTATCAATATAAGACTAATTCAAATCATCACATGACTGAATTCGACTTGCATTCACAGTGGACATCTATAGAAAAGGTGGCACTAAAGCATCAATAATCTTCTATAGAGTTTGAGTGGTTTCCTACTGTGGAATCAGTCACTCATCAAGTATGAAACACATAGCATACATCGACTTGGTCTCCCATGACTTGACTTCTCTTCATTTATTACATAGAGTCAATCATCGACCTATTGTTCGATATACCAACATGTATTTATTTGTTGCAGATATTAATCAGATGACAAGGCGTCATATGGTTTACTAAGTCAAATACATACCATAATATGGCGTTGACCAAGTCTCCTCTTTTATATTGAATTATTGTTGTGTATGGGTTTGCAGAATATTCACCTTTATGGCATTGGACAACATGCTAATAATTCAGCCTTTTATGCACAGTCATAAGTATCTCATAGTTGGCCTCTCAAGCGTAGTCACGAATACTTCATAATCGACCTACGATTTAGTTATAAATTGACCTATAATTATAGCTATTGATAATCGATCTCAAAGAAAATATTATTTAAATATATATATAACATATACGTACATATATATATATATTGACACACATAAATATATATATATATATATGTATAAGTATATATATTTTAATATATATCCATATTTATCATATGTCAATAAAGCATGTATATATAATCGATATACAAATTAATACAAATGAGTAAACATTCACACACAACAATAATATATTATATATATACACACTCCTCTATTAAGCTTTTACGCTTATGTGTGTATTTGTATATATACAAACATATATATATTATATACCAACATGTTTAGACAAATGATCCATTCAATATCCAAATAATTATGACCACATGATTATAGCATCATAATAATCATTTATATACATATATGCATCTCTATACATATGTCGTTATACTCGTATGGACATCCCATTATATCCATTGTACGCATATCTCGACATATGCATATATCCCAATACTCATTCAACCACACAAACAAACACATTAACATGAGGAAGGACTCCCAAGCTCAAACAAATAACATCACCCAATAATGCACTCAATAATAAATAAGACCCTTACTAATGTAGACACATCTAACTAAGGATGAATTATCTACTTCCCACATAATAACCCGACTCAATTATTCTATCGTGGTGTGTGTAAGCTCAGATAGGTTATGTTATTGGTTACCCGACCAAGACTTCTCCTGAGTGATACTTCCCCTCCACCTGGAGGAATGAACATATACCTGCATCCAACTATCACAAGCACATGGTAGTTAGTTGTTCACAAAACATGCATTGCACATAATACATCTCCATAGTTAGAATATTAATTCAATAACCATCCATTTCACACATATGCATTTCTTCATATAGCATTAATGAAATAACATTCATTCATAATGCATTGATAACAAAGTGCAAGCACATTTTATTCACCATCCGAATACAAATTATATTCACATTTACCCTACATAGTAATTACATAATTGGGGTGTAACAGGAGGTCTATTAGACCTTAGATGTAATACCCCTTCGTTTTTCTCTTTTGATCGAATAGTGTTCTTCTCCTGTATGTTGTATTTTTGTTAGTACTTTGACTTTGGTCCTTGGTTACTATTTGATCGCTATCTGTAAAGCGAAGTGAATTTTATATTTGGATGCGATGGTATTTTATTCAGATGTTATCTTTATGGCATGTTTTAGATTAGCATTGTGAATATTTGAATTAATGTTGTTTAATGCTTTTGATTAGACTATTGATGTTAGATTTGTCAGTTTTGTAACAATGTATTGGTGAAGGGGACAAAATTGCACCACTCGTTTGCGAGCGCCTTGCGATTCACGATTTCCTCTTCACGGTGTGTTTTTATTATGATATATATGCTTGTTCGATATAATCTTTGTTCGCAGGTTAACAGGTACAAGACATCAACTCCACCTGGTTTCACAGGTTTGAGTGTGTCTATTGCCAACAACATTTGATTGGGAGATAGTAGCTAGGTTTCTCGTGTCAAGTCATCACCCTAGTCATAGTGTGTCGTCAATTTTAGTCTGATTCAGTTGTTTTAATAATTGTTCAAATTGCCTTGATTTTATTAAATTGCAAGTTAGAAAAAGGTAATTAAATTGCATTGTGTAGTTAAATTGTTGATTAAATTAATTGGATTATAATGTTAGAAATTTTATTTAATTTATTTAATTGAATTAATAAAATAATTTAATCTTGGATTAGATTTATTTTATTGATTAATTAAATTAATTGTGTTGAATTGAATTAAGTTATTCATTTTGAAATTATTAGATATTTTGGTTGAAATTGGAAAATTGAAAAAGGTTTTAAATTTCATTTTTTAGAAAATTGTAAATGCAAAAATTGAAAATAGAGATATTTGTTATTCTATTTTTTGAAAATTTATTATGGTGGTTGAATAGATATTTTCATTTTTTTTGGCTATTTTTTGGATTTTTGGATGAAGTTTTTGAGGGGACGAAAACAATTGAAATTGAAGGGAGGAAAGAATTTTTTGGTTTTGGTTTTGGATTTGGAGAAGCAAGTTGGAATCCTTTAAGGAGCTGGAATCAAAAGCAGAATTCAAAGCATCATTGACAACCTTTCAAGCTTGTTGGAAGAACTAGGTTTTGTTTTAATGAATTAGTTTTCATTTTGAAAAGATCCACAAAATTTTAATTGTTGTTTGAAAAATATTGATATACTCTATTTGATTTGCAAAGAAAACCCATGTTACATCTTGCTTCAAAATTTGAAAAAACCTCTGTTTGAAAATGAACTCCTTCAAGAAAAAAAAAAGGTGTTCTTGACTGAAAATGGTCATTTTAAATATGTTTTCTCAATTCATTTTGCAAATTCTTTTTGTGAATATATAAATTTACATACATATATATATATATATTAATTAATGGGGGTTACATTGTCAATTTTTATTTTTTTTAAAAGAACAAATTTTCTAACCCTGGCAAAATCGCGGATTTAATTTGCAGGGTTTTCTGTTGTTAAAAATTTTATTTTGAAAAAAAAAAAAGTCATGGGGGAGGTCGTTTGGGGATCACCCCCACCGCGCCCCCCATGGGAGGTGAGTGGGGGGAGCCGCGCCCAGCGCGCTCCCCATTCCCTTACACAACCGTCATCGCCCTTACACACAGTCGCCCCCAGCAATGGGGGTCGGTTGTGTGTAAACACAGCTGACCAACCCTTGGGTTTGGCACATGCGGATTCCAAGGAAAACGCGCTCAAATATTTATGGCGTTTGACCTTTTTTAAAAAAAAAATAAAATAAAATAAAATATATATTTAAATATTTTATTATTATATTTTCATAATATTAAAATATTAATATATGTATATATTAATATTTAATATTATATTATATAATATTAAAATATTAAATTATATATATATGTATGTTAAATAATAAAATATATATATAGTATATATACATGAGTGTGTATATATATTATATATACGTATAAATTATTTTATATATATATAGATAGTTGAGCGAGTTATTTTATTATATGTATATATATTCATTTAAATATATACATATATTAAAATTGTTGATTTTAAAATGGCATGATGTAAGTTTAATTGAGGAAATGAAAATATTGTATTCCTAGTCAAATCATTGAATTTATTTTTAAAATAATATATCTGTTGAAATAATATATTTGGTTTTAAATAATATGCTTATTAAGATAAGTAATTGTTTTAGAAATGATCATGTCGAAAAGAGGAAATAGTTATTTAATTTAAAACGATATTTTATGAATCGTAGAAGTAAATACTTATTTAATATTATTTTAAAGCAATTAGGGAATTAACTATTTGGTTTAAATTTCATCTTTGGTCTGAAAGAGACGTTACTTAATTCAGTTTTATTAAGGCAATAATTTACTGAATGTTAATAAAAGAAGTGGATTTAGGAAATCCAAAGTAGATTTAATTCCTGTCTTCTTGCTCGTTTTAATTGTAAACTGTTTTTGTTTCCGTGTGGGGGGAAATTGTGTGATAGGAGTTAATAAGTCTTCCAGAAGATCCTAAAGGATGGGGGTTGTCATTTTGTGATGTCAACCATTTGTTTATCCATTGGGTAGTGCATGAAGTTATGTCAATGTTATTACCCGGTTTCCATGAACGGGGATGTTTTGTGCCTCCTTGTAAGGAGTGGCTTTGTTGTGTTTGTTGCCTCTAGTGTTTGGAGAGGGCCTTGACTTATGTTTCCTCCTAGTGTTGGAGTGATTGTTTTATCTAGTTTGTATGCACTTGGGTTCCCTTGGTAATTGGTTCGATTGTGTGTTGTCAAGTAGAAGAGTGGCTTCTGTTAAGCGCTAGAGCCCAAAGAGGTAAACTGGATAACCTTCGGAGGTGGTTTAATCAAGTGTTAACTAAAACAATGTACCTAGAAGTTTAGGTAGTATTTCACTCTAATCATGATAAGTTCTAGCCTCACTCATAGTCGCAAGTGCTTGTTTAGGCTTGGGGTGAGTGGGAAGGCTTGGAATGGCAAGGTCATCTATTTGGTCTTTATGACAGGTATTTGATTCTGCATTAGTAAGTATGAGGGCCGGAGCCTATGAAGATTCTCAGAGGTTATCCCATGTCGAGCTGTGTGATGACACTCTTTCTACAACAACAATTGGTATTTGTTTTGTGTGTATGGTTTTCTTAATATTCTCGGTCCGTTTTTATATTTGGAAGCAATGTGACCATTTTAGAGTTGTGCTTGTGTTGTACTTGTGATGTACATGTGACTGGTTGTGTCAGTTTGGTTCAATTATGTTTCAGCCTGTGTCTAGAGGTAGATGGTATTGGCTAGGATTCCTTGTTACTATCTCCTAGCACAGGGGGTGGGCCTTCAGGTACCACTTGGTTGGGTGGAATGTGCACCTTACTCCGTTGGGATTTTTTCTTGTTCGTGTGGATGATATTTCCAATTGGAGAGCTCGTGGGATCCATTTTCATTTCTTGTTTTATTTATTTTGGTTGATCTTGTTATTTATTACCCCTCAATTGTTATCGAGGTGGAAAGTTGAAATATGTAACCATTCCTATTGGATTTACCTCTTTCGGGGAATGAGAGATGTAATCTCCTTATTAGATTATTGCACTTTGGGATCCTATGGTATTTCTTATTCTTTGATGTAATTTATCTTGTATGGAATGTATGTGTTCTTAATTTCATAAGTAATTAAATGTTATGGTTTCAATTCATTAATGTTGTTCGTGGGTTAATAAGTAATCTTAGTCTCGTAACCTTAGGGGTTGTTGGCAATGTGTAGTGAACTTGCATGTTAATTGTACTTAAAAAAAAATTAGTTCATTTGAGTAGTTAATTGCAACTTCCTCTAGGGTTGCGTGGCGGGGCATTACATTAGATATCCTAGGAAATATAATTAATTATTTTAAGGGGTAAACGCTTTTAATCCAGAGCTATGAATCGATGAGGTCACAAATGAGGGACGTCATCCCCAATTTAAACATTCAACAATTACACCCTAGTGGGGTTTGAACCTTGATGGCAAGAACAACACCACAACAACTTAACCATCATACTATGCCACTATTGACATCCTAGGAAATATAATTCATAAATGAGTATTGAGAGGAATTTTCTCAATATCCAACTCATCTAGAGCAAAATAATTATTCTACAAAATGACTTCATTCACTTCAAAAATCCCCATCTCAAAGTGGAGTGGGATTTGTTGTCATTTGGTTTGCACAAATTCTCGTTCCTCTAGTCGCCTTGTTGGACTACAAGACCTCATCTACGCAACAAGAGGAGGGGAAGCACGTCGAGCATTAATAGTGGTCAATTGACTCAAGATAGATTTTAGAGAAAATATAATTTTATTAAATTATATTTATACAAAATTGTGAAGTATTTATTTTAAGATAATCACTTATACCAATTTTTTAGATGGTTTTTAGTTTTAAAATTTTCAAATAATTATGAATCTTTTATAATTAATTATATATTTAAATCATTTATTTTTTAATATTTAGATATATCTATAGTTAAAAATATATAACTTAAATTATTTTAATTTTAAATAATTAATTATACACTTTAAATGGTAATAGGTAAACAAATATACAGTCTAGTATTTTCTATGCACTCTTTAAATTATATTAACTATAAAATATTAAGGATTGTATTTAAAATGTTTACAAAAACAAGGTAGTTGGTTGGCATGCACAACTCAAAATATCACTTATATTTAAAGTATGAATAAAAAAATCTAGACACCACACTTAAGTATAAGTAACAATGCCTAGAGGTGGTAGAAGGGGATCACCAATCACAACACCACCCACTATGAGTGTTCATAAAGTAGAAGATTGGGAGCCCTCCACCATGATCAAGGGTGCAGGTTGAACCTTTATGGACAACTCTTACATGATAATCTATATGAAGTTATATGAGTGTGTGGAGGCTTTGTAAGACAAAAAGGTGAAAAGATTGAGAGATATAGAACTAAAAAAATAAGTGTACTTTATTTATACGTATTTCTTGTACATGGCATACTCTTGAGAAATATGTGTGGTTTTCATATTCTAGTTTACATTTTATTATGCCTATGTTCTAATGTTATAGATATGTCCTCATATAGATTATATGTCATGAAAACTAATAGTTGTTATGGAAGTTAAATATTTTTCTAATAAAAGTGGAACCACTTTGATGTGTGACTCCTCGTCTCTAGATAATGTTGTTGAAATTCACAAAAACCTATTTGCAATGTATTAGTAGATGATCAAGCATAATGTGAGGCAAAGGGGTGTCAGTTATACTAGCACACCAACTACACTATCTAATATTTAAAGTGTGATGCTCAAAAAAATGAAGAGGTGTGCAATGTGGTGGCATTATCTTCAGCCTATGCAACCCCCCTTGTGATTCCCATTAGTTATAACCGATCTAAGAGATCTTAATGGGGCATCATGCTCAAGATCTTATGTAAGTTGCAAAATACCCCAGCCAGAAGATCCATTTTAAAACCCCAAAAGTGGCTAAGTGTTGTGTTTTCGAACCTTTGAGATGTCGCTTTCTTGCATCCCTCTTCTATCGTCCCCAATCTCCTTATTCTTCTTCTCCCTTTCCTTCCATTTATCCCTTTGGCATTTTGGGTTTTCCCCATCATGCTTAACCCTTTCACTCTACCCCTATCCTTCCTTCTAAAAATTGACTAAGTGTTGATCTTTCGGGGTTCGAACTTCGGCCTTACGTGTTACATCTTACCTTTGTTAAAGCAAGAGGTAATCCTATCCTCTAAATGATGGGGAGTCCTATCTCTCAAGAGCACTCTTGCTCTTCCCAAGACCTATTCTCTGGTCTTCTAGAGTATTCCTCTCTACCCTACTCAAGGATCACTCCTAAACCCCTCTCACTTCATAAGACTCTCCACCAATTTCAAATTCCTCACCATTGCTCCTAATCCACCTCTAAGCTTCCTTGGGCTCCACACTGACCCAAAGTGTCCTAACCACTCCAGGGGATAGGAAAGTGTATTCTAACTATCCCTTTGTTGGTTTGATACCTCACTGATCCATCTTACTAGATTCTTTCACCGTCTATCCATCGCTTCCTTGAAGAACTCAATTTTAGGCCTTGTAGCCTTTTGCCCCAATTAGGCCTCCTAGAACCCGTTTTCTTGGCTTTTCTCACAAACGGTCTTAACAACCCCCAAATTTTTTTGAATATTCTTCCCATTGGACATCAGGGCTCCAAGATTTACCAGGTCTTAGGTCCTATAAGTGGTCGTACATATGACTATCCTCAAACCCCCTATTTTCAAGGGTTTCTAGGGTTTTAGGCTCTTTTTCCTTCTTTGAGGGCTTCACCGACCTCCTCAACTCTCCTCCTTGCACCCACATTTCTGTGATACATGTGCCTACACTCCCATACTCTTGATTGGCACAAACCAATCCTTTTAGCAACTTTCCTTGCTGTTGTCCTCTCCAAGCCACTAGCCAGAATGCACTTGCACTCGCCTAGTGCTTCATGTTTTCATCACCTCCCCTGCAAACCAAGACTCCAAACACAATATTTACACTATATACATAGTTCCCAACTTGATTCCAAGTGTTCATGAGAGGAAAGCCATGGGAAGTCAAGTGGGACTCATTATTTAAAAAACTGGCCTGAACCGGCAATGAGACCAAGAACACCAAAAACTCACAAAACTATTAACCAGTCGAATTAAATGACTAAAATAATGCTACTCAAAGTAGGAATAGATCAAAATTGAAAGACTCAAAGCATTAGATAAGTCTTTTCAATCCATTCTTGACTGGATGAAGGCTCAAAAACAGAAATTCTATCAAAACTTGCTCTCTTCCAATCACAAAACTCAACTCCAAGTCTCCATTTGTGAAAACAATCCTTCCAACCCAGGTATTAGGGTTTTTCTGACCTTATATACCTTTCTCCCATGTGCTAGGACCCTTGGTTTGGGCTTAGAGCATCTTTAATGCCATTTTCCAGCTTTTAAGATAAATAGCTAAGGAAACATTGCTCAAAATGCTCATAGTGTCTAAGACTTACCCAAACCTCAAGCCCCTAACAAACCTATTATCAATTCACTCATAAAAAAAACTCCTGGGATTTTGCATCATAGTCCTTATTCCCTTGGTGGTTGGCTAGAACCACCTACAAGCCAAAATTGCAAAGATCTCTCCAAAAGACCTTAAGGTGCTCCTGCACCATTCTCCCCCTGCAACAATTAAGTTAAGGAACTTGTGGTGTCAAGAGCTCCTCACTAATTCCATGCTTCTTAAAGTCACTTTCTGCTATCCAAGTAGCCTTTGACTCTGGTTGATGTCTCCACTTCACGAGATGCTCCATGTATGACTTGTGCCTAGTCTTCTTCTTCACCCTTGAGTCCAGAATCTTGTCCACTTGTGGTCTGATCTGATCAGGTACCTTGAGTTCTTCCACATCCTTACTCACCTCATCACTATATTGTTCCCCATCCATTTATGGTCCTTTATACTTCACCAAGTCCTTCACATTGAAGATAGGCGAAATGGACATCTCCTTGGGTAAATCCACCTTGTATGCATTTGATCCATACTTAGCCAACACTTTAGATGGCCCTATCCTTTTCATCTGTAGCTTGCTTGGTATGCCTTTTTTTAATCTTTCCTTGTTTAAGTATACCATCACCAATTCACCTATTCCAAATTGTAGATCTCTCTTCCCTTCATCTCTTTTAGCCTTCAAATTTTGGTTAGCCTCTATCAATGTCTTCTTTACCTGCTCATGAACCTCTCTCATTGACTGAGCAACATTAGCATGTCCATTGATTCCTTCATAACCTTTTAGATCTCTAAGCTCAAGTACACCCCTTGGATGTATGCCATATACTATCTCAAATGGACTCTTACCCATAGTCCTATTTGTGCTATCATTGTAAGAAAATTCTGCTTGTGGAATCACTTTTTCCCATCCTTATCCATACTCCTTAGTTAAGCATCTCAACAAGTTATCAAGTACCCTATTGATCACCTTTGTCTGTCCATCCATTTGAGGATGATATGTTGAGCTATGAGACAAGTTGGTTCCTAGCCTCTTCCAAAGAGTTTTCCAAAAGTGTCCCATAAACTTCACATCTCTGTCTGCAACTATGCTCTTTGGCAACCCATGTATCATCACTATCTCTTTGAAGAATAGGTGTGCAATGTGACTAGCATCATGTGTTGTTTTGCATGGTATGAAATGGCTCATCTTGTTGAATCTGTCCACTACAACAAACACATTGTCCAAAACAGTCGGTGTCCTAGGTAGTCCTATTATGAAGTCCATGCTTATGCATTCCCATGGTCTATTTGGGATGGGTAATGGCTGATAAAGACCTGCATTTGTTGATGTTCCCTTTGCCTTTTGACACACTCCACATTGCTCCACATACCTTCTCACATCTCTTTGTATCTTAGGCCACCAATAGAACCTCTCCACTAAGTCTAGTGTCTTGTTCAAACCAAAGTGACCACTCAAACTGCCATTATGATTTTCTTGGATTAGATTCTCCCTCATGGAACCTCTAGGAACACATAATTGTTTCCCTCTAAACAATAGTCCATTCTGCAAAGTATAATCTGCATATTCACTTTGAAAATGGTTCTCAAAATCAGAACATACCTTGTAGATCACTGATAAATTAGAATCTCCTTCACATAGTTCTTTGAATCCTTCAACCCCTGCACTTTGTAGCTGTATCTCTTGGAAAGTAAGCAACCTCCTACTAAGAGCATCAACAAACTTCTTGTTAACCCCCTTCTTATGCTTGATGGTAAAGGTGTATGACTACAAAAACTCCATCCATTTGATATCCCTCAAGCTGAGCTTCTCTTGAGTGTTGATGTAGCTTAAGGCCCGATTTTCGGTGTATACCACAAATTCTTTGGGCAATAGGTAGTGCCTCCACTTCTTGAGAGCCTGTACCAAAGCATATAGCTCTAAGTCATAGGATGAGTACCTAGACTTTGCTTCATTCAACCTTTCACTAAAGAATTCCACTGGTCCGCCCTCTTGGCTTAGGATAGCACCTACTGCTATGTTACTTGCATCACATTCCACTATGAATGGTTTGTCAAAACTTGGTAAAACTAGTATTGGTTGGGTAGCTATCTCCCTCTTCAATCTTTCAAATCCTTCATTGGCTTCTTTGGTCCACACAAACTTTGTTTTCAGTCCTCCTTTAATGGTGTCAAGAACCGGTGCACAGATTTCACTAAACCTTCTCACAAATTTCCTATAGAACTGAGCTAATCCATGGAAACTCCTAACTTCTATCCATGTCTTTGGAGTAGGCCAACTAATAATGGCTTCCACCTTGCCTTTGTCCATCTTCAAGTTCCCTTGGGATACTACAAATCCTAGATAGACCAATTCTTGCTTCATGAACTCACTCTTTTCAATATTTATGGTGAGCTTCTCCTCTTGAAGTTTCCTCAACACAAGTTCTAGGTGCTTCATATGTTCTTCTTTTTTTTTGCTAAAGATGAGAATATCATCTAGGTAGACAACCACAAAGACTCCAATATATTCCTTTAAGACCTCATTCATTACCCTCATAAAAGTGCTAGGTGCATTTGTAAGCCCGAATGGCATCACCAACCATTCATACAACCCTTCTGTGGTTTTAAATGCTGACTTCCATTCATCTCCCTCTTTCATCTTAATTTTATAATAGCCACTTTTCAAATCAATTTTGGAATAGTACTTAGCACCCCCTAGACAATCCATTAGATCTTCTATCCTAGGAATAGGAAACCTATATCTAATGGTTATCCTATTTATGGCCCTAGAATCAATACACATTCTCCACTTATCTCCCTTCTTAGGTGTCAACACCATTGGAACAACACATGGACTTATGCTCTTTCTAATCAGCCCTTGGTCCAAAAGTTCTTGAACTTGCCTTGCTATCTCCTTATTCTGCTCTGGTGTCATCTTGTATGCAACCTTGTTAGGTAGTGTTGCTCCTGGTATAAAGTCTATCTAATGACTAATTGCTCTCTTAGGTGGTAGGGCAGCTGGTGTACCTTCACAAATGATGTCCCTAAACTGATCCAATAGTCGCTTCACTTCTGTTGTCATAGGTAGCTGATTAGGTAACTCCTCTTCCTTTGGCTTCAACATGATTGCATAGGCCACTCCTTCTTCCTCCTTCATGTCCTTTAGGAATTCCTTTCCACTCATCAAAAGTGCACTAGATTTTTCCTTTTCCACTGTGGTTTCCTCTATTAGAGACTGAATTTTGTAAGTCACTCCATCCTTCTTGAATGAGTACTTATTCTCCTTGCCATGGTGTACTGCCTCCCTGTCAAATTGCCATGGTCTGCCAAGCAGAAAATGGCATGCATCCATTGGTAACACATCACATAGTATCTTGTCTTGATACTTTCCTATGGAAAACAAAACCCAAACTTGTTCATTGACCAGTATATTCTTCCCTTTGTTCAACCAAGTAACCTTGTAAGGACACACATGAGGAATCTTGTTAAGGTTCAACTTCTGTACTGCCTCCTCTTAGATGACATTATCAGTAGAACCTGAGTCAATGATGACCTTTCAAACCTTACCTAGTATCTTGCACTTGACTCTAAAAAGAGCTCTCCTTTGTTTGTGTTCATCCTCGGTAGGTGCTTTGATTAAGATCCTTCTCAACATGAGATTCTCTCCTTTCTCTGAATCTAAACTCACCTCTTAATGTTTGGAATAGTCCTCTTCTTGAACATAGTTAATATTCCTCTCACCTTGTGAAGATGCTAGCTTGTCAGGACACCTATAAGCCGGATGACCCAACTATCCACAATTGTAACACTTCATGGAAGCAAAATGAGAACTTCTTCCAAGGCCTCCTGATCTGCCTCTTCCACCATTTTTAGAGCTTCTACCTCTGTATCCCCCTCTACTATTTGATTCATGGGATTGTTCACCCATATTAGAATCTCCTTGGCCTCTGTTATCATTGCTCCTTCCACCATAACCTCCTCTATGTCCACCTCTAGGATCTCTACCTCTTCCTTTACCCCTGGTATTAGAATCTTGTTTCTTTTTCAGTTTCTCTTCCACTTTAATAGCCATTTGATAGCAGCTATGGAGGTTAGTAAGTGTAAAGAGACTCAACTCCTCTTGTATGTTCCATCTAAGGCCGTTTAGATACCTAGCAACCTTAATGCTTTCAATTTCTTGCGCTCTAGACCTAAGGCTTAGTTTTGGAACTCTTCTGTGTAGGCAACTACATCTAGTTCTCTTTGTCTGAGATTTTGCCTCTTCTTGTGCAATTGGATATCATAGTCCTCGGGTAGATAGTTCTCCTTCACCTTAGCCACCATAGTTTGCCAACTTCCTATGGGTTTCTTGCCTTCATTCTCTCTTTCTTCTTGCAGAAACTTCCACCAAGTTAGTGCTTGTCCTCTTAGCCTTGATTTGGCTATCTTCACCTTTTGTGCCTCAGTAACACCATCACATTCAAAGTGATTCTCCATTCCCTCAATCCATTCTATAACTAACTCTACATCCATTCTTCCTGTGAAAATAGGGATGCCTTCTAGTGCCTTGCCACTCAATGCCTTCAATTATTTGAGGAAGGGTTCCTCTTTTAATGGAGGGTCAGGGTCTGGTTATATGTCTTCCTCAACTTGGTCCTTACCCTTGTCTCTAACCACTGCTAATTGCACTTTCATCTTGCCTGCAGTCTTTGCTACCTCTTCTAGTTTTTGCGTCATCTCTTCCACAACTTCTTCAATTCATTTATTCTTTTCTTGTTGCTCTATCAAATCTCTAGCTAGCTTTGCATTAGTCACTATGGTGTTCTCTCCTATGGATTCATGCCTCTCTAACATTCACTTCTCAATTCCCAAGCCTTTAATGGCTTCAATACCAATTTGATGAGGAGTCCTATCTCTCAAGAGCACTCTTGCTCTTCCCAAGACCTATTCTCTAGTCTTCTAGAGTATTCCTCTCTACCCTACTTAGGGATCACTCCTAAACCCCTCTCACCTCATAAGACTCTCCACCAATTTCAAATTCCTCACCATTGTTCCTAATCCACCTCTAAGCTTCCTTGGGCTCCACACTGACCCAAAGTGTCCTAACCACTCCAGGGGATAGGAAAGGGTATTCTAACTGTCCCTTTGTTGGTTTGAT
Source organism: Sequoiadendron giganteum (assembly GCA_007115665.2). Classification (NCBI taxonomy): domain Eukaryota; kingdom Viridiplantae; phylum Streptophyta; class Pinopsida; order Cupressales; family Cupressaceae; genus Sequoiadendron; species Sequoiadendron giganteum. The sequence continues at coordinate 9,608,592 of CM021110.1, forward strand.
ACCTCACTGATCCATCTTACTGGATTCTTTCACCTTCTATCATTCGCTTCCTTGAAGAACTCAATTTTAGGCCTTGTAGCCTTTTGCCCCAATTAGGCCTCCTAGAACCCGTTTTCTTGGCTTTTCTCACAAACGGTCTTAACAACCCCCAAATTTTTTTTGTAGATTCTTCCTATTGGCCATCAAGGCTCCAATATTTACCAAGTCTTAGGTCCTATAAGTGGTCGTACATATGATTGTCCTCAAACCCCCTATTTTCAAGGGTTTCTAGGGTTTAGGGCTCTTTTTCCTTCTTTGAGGGCTTCACCGACCTCCTCAACTCTCCTCCTTGCACCCACATGTCTGTGATACATTTTCCTACACTCCCATACTCTTGATTGGCACAAACCAATCCTTTTAGCAACTTTCCTTGCTGTTGTCCTCTCCAAGCCACTAGCCAGAATGCACTTGCACTCGCCTAGTGCTTGATGTTTTCATCACCTCCCCTACAAACCAAGAATCCAAACATAGTATTTACACTATGTACATATTCCCCAACTTTATTCCAAGTGTCCATGAGAGGAAATCCACAGGAAGTCAAGTGGGACTCATTATTTACAAAACTGGCCTGAACCAGCAATGAGACCAAGAACACCAAAAACTCACAAAACTATTAACCAGTCGAATTAAATAACTAAACTAATGCTACTCAAAGAATTAGATAATTCCTTTCAAATCATTCTTGACTAGATGAAGGCTCAAAAATAGAAATTCTATCAAAACTTGCTCTCTTCCAATCACAAAACTCAACTCCAAGTCTCCATTCATGAAAACAATCCTTCCAACCCAGGTATTAGGGTTTTTTTGACCTTATATAGCTTTCTCCCACGTGCTAGGACCCTTGGGTCGGGCTTAGAGCATCTTTAATGCCATTTTCCAACTTTTAGGATAAATAGCTAAGGAAACATTGCTCAAAATGCTCACAGTGTCTAAGACTTACCCAAACCTCAAGCCCCTAACAAACCTATTATCAATTCACTCATCAAAAACACTCTTGTGACTTTAAATCATAGTCCTTATTCCCTTGGTGGTTGGCTAGAACTACCTACAAGCCAAAATTGCAAAGATCTCTCCAAAAGACCTTAAGGTGCTCCTGCACCACTGACCCTTGACGACTTGCTTTCAAGTGTCGGGGTTCACTCATCCCCTTTACCATTTATCGCTTCATGGTAAGCGGTAAGTCATAAGGCATCTTCTCGAAGCTTGACAGCCAAAATTCCTTATTCATTCATCTTCTTCCTTTAGAATTTCCTTTTCTTCTCTAAGCCTTAGGGCTACCTCTCGAGGTCTATTTTTAATCGACTAAGTGTTGGTTTTTCAATGATCGGACATCGAGCTTCCCCTTTACCTCTTGCTATTTTTTATGGTAAGAGGTAAGCCATCCATCTGACACCTTACCCCCGATGTGCTTTTGGAAAAATAATTGTGTTTGTTTTTTGAGCATTGAGGATCAGTCTTCCCCTTTAACCTTTACCTTTGTTGCAAGTACATCGTAAGGCATCCTCCTGATACTTGAAACTCCTTCCCTTCCGCCTTCTTAATTTCTCCTTTTCTTCTTGAAGCCTTATGCTTCCCTCCTGAAGTCTTATTTATGTGAAATCCACCTAAGTCCTTATTTTTTAGAATTTCGGTTTTCACAATCCTATCTTACCTCTTACTGCTTTTCCTTGTCTTTGATAAGTGGTAAGACATAAGCCCGACCCCCGATCTCTGACATCCAATGAGTCCTTTCAGGATTTGGTGTTTTCCCTTTCCTCCTATGCTTTGCCCTGGATTTATTTTAGGAGACATAAATCTAATTTTTTTACTAAGTTTAAAGAATTTAAGGCTTTAGTTCAAAAGGAATCAAACTGTAAGATAAAGGTTTTGAGATATTACAGTGGAAGGGAATACTGTTCTAAGGAATTTTATTTTTGTAAGAATGCAAGAATTATTAGATTAAATACTACTTTGTATGTACCTCAACAAAATGGGATGGTAGAAAGGATGAGTTAAACAATTATGGAAAGAGCCAAAAGTATGTTAAGTGATTCACAATTGGATACATGTCGTTGGGCATAAGCTATGAGTATTGCTTGTTACTTGTTAAATAGATATCCTCGTAAGGCTCTTGATTCAACAAATTAAGAAGGGTGGATGGGTAAGAAACCTACTATTTCATACTTAACAATTTTTGGCTACAAGGCTTATGATCATGTGCCTAAAGAAATGTAATCTAAGTTGGATCCAAAAGCTGAAAGGTGTATCTTCATTGGATATGGTGAGAATACTAAGGGTTATTAATTTTGGAATCCATTAGCCAAGAAAATTATCTATTTTAGAGATGTGATTTTTAGGGAACTTAGAGCTGTTTATGACCCTGAATGACCAAAAGATAAAGAAAATGAAAGGAGAGTGCACTTTGAAACTAAGTAGGAGGATACAACTCAAAAAAAAAAGATGAATTTGGGAACGAGGAGGAGGAAGACGAAGAGGGTTGAGAAGAATATTCTAAACAAACTAAAGATCCACATACTCCTATTCTTAGAATATCCACAAGACAACACAATCTAGTTAATAAGCATAACTCACCAAATATTTGTTGTGTATTTACTTTGTTAAGTACTAATGATAAACCTAGATCCTAAAAGTGTTACACCCCAAATATGTAATTACTATTTACTATTACTATGTAGGGTAAATGTGAATGTAATTTGTATTCTGATGGTGAATAAAATGTGCTTGTACTTTGTTATCAATGCATTATGAGTGTAAGTTATCTCATTTAATATGAATGTTGTCTTATTTAATGTTATGGAAGTACTGTATATATGAAGAAGAAATTTATTGAATTTATATTCTAACTTTGGAGATGTATTACGTATACTGCATATTTTGTGAACAATTGATTGTCGCGTGCATGTGTTAGTGGTTGCAGGTATATGTTTGATTCCTTCGGGCAGAGGGGAAGTATCGCTTAGGAGAAGATCTTGGTCGGGTAACCAGTAACGTAAACTCTCTGAGCTTACACACACCACAGTAGAATAATTGAGTTGAGTCATTATATGGGAAGTTGATAAGTCATCCTTAGTTAATGTGTTAGCATTGGTAAGAGTCTTGTTTACTATTGAGTGCATTATTGGGTGATGATTATCTTCTTAAGCTTAAGAGTTCTTTCTTGTATTACTACATTTGTATTGATGAGTAGGACATACATGGGGTATGTGTATATATGTACACATGCATGTTGATAGGATCCAACGACATGAATATGTATATGTATGGATATACCACACGTAGGTGCTTATCAATGCAATAGTAAATGTGTATGGTCATTAGAAATTCAATGTATATATATATATATATGTATGTATGTATAGTATATACATATATCCATATGTATATATGTATCTACAGACACGTATATTGGCAAACAAACATATCCATATGAATGTATCGATATATGTATACATGTGTATATATGTACATAGAGGCATATACTTATAATACATATATATGTATATATGCAATCGATATATCTATATATTGATAATACTATGTAAATATTATCTTGCTTATACTTATATGTATACCAAAGGTATACATGCATAGATGGCATATGATATATATATAAATATTTATTAACATATATATAGATATACATGGATATTCATATATATGTATATGTAATACTACATATATATTGATGTATATTTAATATATTATTTGTTGCTTGAAATCGACTATCGTTGACAATGATAGAGGCCGATTATTAGAGGTTGATTATGTATTAATTAAGACTGTAGTTTGTGAAGCCAATTTTTACTCATGTTTCCACGCATTATGGAATACATATACTTCAAAATAGCTCACTGCATTAAGTTGGTTTATGGAAGAGACTTAGTCGATGCCTTGGATGAGAATAACATTGACTTAGTAAACTCATTTACACCTTGTCATTGATAATATCAAACAACAACTAATTAAATTGACAGCTAGTCGATGACTTGGTCAATATGATAAATGCAAAAGAGTCGACTCATGTGGAACCAAGTCAATTTGATCCAAGTGTTATAAAATTTCTATTGACTGATTCAAATAACCCACCAAATGTTTGCAAGAGCTAATTAGTTTGGTGCCACCTTGTGAATCCTATTCATTGTAGATGTTTAGTGTGAGGACAATTCAAATTATATTTATCAACATATGTTGATTTGAAATAGTCTATTCATTGTTGTCATCAAAGGGGTCAATCTGTAGTGTGTTTTGACTGAGTGTGAGATTCTTTGTATGCCACCTTCATGACTGTGTGGAGTGAGTAGCTCTGCATGGTGTTTTCTATCCATACCCATGCCTAAACTATAGGATGAGAAGTGCCTTTTCTTCTCTATAAATAGATGAACGAACTCATTTGTTTGGGATGCTTTTTTGGAGCAAGTTTTATGCATTTCATTTGTATTCCCTTCTACATTATTCTGCTTTATATAGTGAGTAAGAACTGTGAGCATTTGAGAGAATAGTTATCATTTTGAGTGAAGAATAATTTTGACATTGAGAGGAAGAGGCTATTGTGACATTACTGGAGAGAACGATATCAAGCTAGTTGTTGTTCATAGGGAGCTATGTTAGCAGCCAGTCGATTGGATAGTGAAAACAGGCATGAGATTATATCTTTCTTATTGTATTATCTTTGAAAGATTGTTCTTCATAGTTGTTTGAATTGTCTATTAAGTTTACTTTCATTTAGGGAAAGTAGTATTGCTTGTAAAAGATTGGGAAGCTTTTATTACTGCTTTATGATGAGATTGTATGTACTCCATAATAGGAGGTTTGTGATTATCATAAGTATTATATATACTAGATATGATTGAATGTGAGTAATATACGTGTTGCTCTTAGCTTAGTTATTTTTTAACTAGAATAGCTAGTATTTACTCCTAGAATTGTTTATCCATTATGGGAGGGAGCTTGTGTTTACTTTGTTAAGGTAGATGTATTCCAAGTTAGTAGAAAATGGTGATAGGTTATTTATGAGGTTAGGGATTACATAGGGAAGGAAACTACCTAAGAATAGTATATGAACGGTCAAGATCCAAACTGAGCCGCAAAGGTGTATGTGAATCAGATGACCTTCATTTGAAGTACTGATTGAGAATACTTTGGCCAAAGTAGTGTAAGTAGCCACTGTTTACACTATCAAATTCACCATGATCTAGATGTATGCATGCTAGTTCCAAATTGTGGGTTTACAAGTTCTAGACATGTAGGACACAACACTAAGCTCAAATAGGCTATTGATACGAGGTTTACCAACCAATCTCTTCGTTGAAGGGTAGGTCCATCTATTGAAAGATAGATGTGCAGGGGACCGCATATGATTCCATGGTTGGTGGAAAAGCACTTGAGTGATGCTTCTCCTCATTAGTTGGCAACCAAGGTTTGCGGATGTGTACGTTAGTATCGGGGACAACTAGAGTTTTTGCACTAGCGAGCAGGGACATTCAAAATGTATGCATCGATGCGGGGACACCAAGACTAGTTTGTATAGTTTTTGCCAGATGAAGCTCAAAGGAGCTATGTGCATATCATGTACCCATTTATATGGAAGGATGTAATCATGAAAGTTAAGCTTGAGTTCATTCAATATGATATCTATGTATTTGGAAGATTAGTGAAATTACTATGAAATGAAATGGAAGTTTGGAAATAGTATTATTTCATTTATGCATGTAATTTACATTATGGGAAGAAATTTTTTTATTGCTATGTTATGACATCATAGAATATTCACTTAGTGTGAAATGTTAGAAATTTTACCGAGTAGAACACCGGGGTTGTTACAAAAAGGAAGCTATTATTACATATGATAGTGAGTCTTGGATACAAGCCATATAAGAGAATATGACGTCTTAGGAAAATCAAGAACAAGAAGATCCACATACTCCTATTCTTAAAATATCCACAAGACAACACAATCTAGTTGATAGGTATAACTCACCAAATATTTGTTGTGTATTTGATTTATTAAGTACTAATGATGAATCTAGATCCTACAAGGAAGCTATTATTGCATATGATAGTGAGTCTTGGATACAAGCCATACAAGAGAATATGATGTCTTTATAATCTTGTAATACTTGGGAGCTTGCACATTTTCCCAAAGTAAGGCCATTGGTTGTAAATGAATCTTTAAGAATAATTTTGGAGCAAGTGGTTCATTAGAAATTACAAGGGTAGAATTGTTGGAGTTGAGAAGATACAACACCACAGAAGTCCAAAAGATCTTTGCAAGCAAATAACCTGTTACAAGGAGAAACAAAGAGAAGCAACAAAAGAAATGCTCAAGAATGTGGAGCAATGTATTCACCTGAAAATGTAAAATGAATAATGATACAAAAGATAGTTTTCAACTACATATAGATGAAAACCCTAAAAAGGAAAACCCTAGGCTTGCACAATAATAATTAATAAAGTAATTAATTATTATGTACCTAATGTTAGCTTAAGTGAAAAAGAGTTAAAAGGAAACTTTACGTAATTAAACAAATATTGTTTAATTAATAAAGTAAATGTCCAATTACTCTAACACCCCCCCTTAAGATAGACATAGGGAGAAGCTAAAACCTAGAAGAAGCTACTGAAAGCAAAAGCAAAGGGTCCCGACAACAAGGCCAGATCAGGTACCCAAGTACAATGAAATCTCTATGAAACGGAGAAAAAGGAGAAAACCCAGTGGGAAAAACTCCTCTCCAAAAGGAGATAGAACAACATGCTAAAAGAAACATGAAGGAAGGAAGGCCTCATAAAGACCCCCCAAGGACAACTTCCTTCACCCCAAGCATAAAGCGCAACTGAAGATAGTGCGGAGATGCAAAAGGTTTCGTGAAGATGTCTGCAACCTGCTCGGCAGTGGGAACATACTCCAAGATGAGAGAACCATCATGAATCAACTGTCGGATGAAATGCATATGAAGCTCAATGTGCTTCGTCCGCTGATGCTCCACCGGGTTGCGCGAAATGTGTATAGCACTCTGATTGTCACACCAAAGAATAGTGGGACTATTAGGAGGAAAACCAAACTCAGTCATCAACTGACGAAGCCATAAAATCTCCTGACTAGCGAGCACAACAGCTCGGTACTCAGCCTCTGTAGATGATAATGCATGAGCAGTCTGCTTCTTGCATGACCATGTGATAGGACCAGAGCCAAGACAAAAAACAAAGCCAGAAGTAGACTTCCGATCATTGACATCACCAGCCCAATCTGAGTCAGTGTAGCCAACAATGTGAGGATCCCCTAATGTGTAGTGAATGCCATATGAAGTGGTGCCCTGAATGTACCTCAAAATACGCTTGGCAGCTTGCCAATGAATCTCATGAGGATCATGTGAGAATCGAGAGACAAGACCAACCGCAAAGGAAAGATCAGGACGAGTATGAGTCAGGTACAACAAATTGCCAACCAACTGCCTGTAAAGTGTAGCATCTACTAAAGGAGTGGGGCAAGTAGTAGTCAAAACAACCCCTGACTGAAAAGGTGTGGGGGCAGGCTTGCAATCAAGCATGCCAAAGCATTGAAGCATATCAAAAGAATACTTCTGCTAGTAAATGGAGATCCCCTCTGAAGACTGAATCACCTGAAGACCAAGGAAATAGTGCAGAAGGCCAAGATCAGTCATCTCAAATTGCTCCATCAAGGCTAACTGAGAATGCTGAATCATGGAGGATGAGCTACCTGTGATGAGAAGATCATCAACATATAGCACAAGAATCAGGATCCAACCCTCAAGATGCTGAATATAGACCGTGTGATCAGAGTGACAACGAGTGAAACCAGTGGAGAGAAAAAAAGAGTCCATCTTCTCATACCAAGCCCGAGGGGCTTGTTTGAGACCATATAATGAACGCTGAAGTTTGCAAACCAAAGAAGAATCGTGAACAAATCCCTAAGGCTGCTCCATATAGATCTCCTCCTGTAGGTCACCATGTAAGAAGGCACACTTCACATCCATCTGAAAAATGAGCCATCCTCTAGAAGCTGCAAGTGATAATACAAAGCGAATAGAATTCATCTTGGCGACAGGGGCAAATGTCTCAGAGTAATCAATACCCTCAACCTGTGAGAAACCCTTCACAACAAGACGTGCTTTGTACTTATCAATAGAACCATCAGCAGCATACTTGGTGCGATACAACCATCGGCACCAAACCATCTTTCTGCCCTTAGGAAGAGGATAGAGATCCCATGTATTATTCCTCATCAAAGAAGAATACTCCTCCTCCATGGCACTATCCCACTCAGGGTGACCTGTCGCCTCTGAAAATCTCTGAGGATCCTCTGAAAGAGCATGAGTCAAAAGACTAGAACTCGTAGTATGAGAACGAGTGCGACGAGTGTCTGAAGGATCACCGACCATAGATTCTGTTGCCTCAATAGTAGAGCGAGCCCATTTGGGCCTCTGAGGTGGAGCAGGGGGAGGTGGAGATGGGGGATCATCAATATCCTCATCAGAATCCTCAAAATAATCTTGAAGAGCTGTAGTGGGTGGAGTAGGTAGTGAAGTGGACACTGGAGACAGGGTATCAACTGGAGGAAGGCGCTCATCAAACCGAACATCCCGTCGAAACAAGACCTCTCTAGAATCAGGATCAAATAACCTGTACGCCTTAACATCCTCACAGTAGCTGACAAATATGAGGGGTCGACTCTTCTGCTCCATAGCTCTCCTCTGAGCATCAGGAATAAAAGCCCATGCCTCACTACCAAATACTCGAAATGATGAAATATCAGGCTTGTCATGAGACCAAGCCTCCTCAGGAGTCATATGTCGAATCGCCTTGTGAGGCATCCGATTCTGAATATAGTTGGCACAATTGACTGCCTCAGCCCAAAAGGACGAATCCATGGGCCTGGACTGAATCATACAATTAGTCATCTCTCGTAAAGATCTGTTCTTTCGCTCAACGATACCATTTTGTTGAGGGGTGTAGGGAACAAAAAACTGATGCTGCAAACCATGCTCAGTGCAAAAATCTCTGAAGGCCTGATTCACATACTCCCGCCCATCATTTGTACGTATCCGCCGGATAGAAAGACCAGACTGCTTCTCTACAAATGTCTTGAAGACACGAAAGGAATCAAAGACATCAGACTTGTACTTAAGAAAGTACAACCATGTGTGTCTGGAGAAGTCATCAATGAATGTGAGTACATACTTGGCCCCTGAAAAAGAAGGAGTGGGAAATGACATGAGGTCACTATGAATCAACTCCAAGGGTGCCAAGGCACGAGTGGTACTTCCCTTCGGAAAGGGATCCTTGTGATGCTTTTCAAGCACACAACCATGACAAACACCGTCAGTGCAGGAAATCCATGGAAGACCAAGAACAAGTGACTGTGCACTCATCTGCTAAAGATATCTGTAGTTGACATGGCCCAAATGCTCATGCCAAAGCTGACTCATTGAATCTGCATGCGCTATAAAAGATGAACCTGTACCCTCAAAAGGTGCAAATCCATCAAATCTGTAAAGATGAGATGCAGTATCAACACTACCAGTAGCCACAACCAAATCAGAATCATGAAGGTCCCGAATAACCACATCATGTGGTGAGAACTCAACTGTCTTACCCGAGCCAGTGTGGCAAATCTGATAAATGGACAAGAGGTTCGTCAAAATGTCAGGAACAACCAAAACATCCTGTAGAGTGTCCCCATCCAAAGAGACAGAACCTGAACCCAAGACGGAAAGTTGTGAAGAGTCACCCACTGCAATCTGTGAAGTACTACAAGAGGCAAGAGAAGTGACCAACTGCTGAGTGTGTGTCATATGGTGAGAAGCACCAGAGTCTAAAATCCAAGTGGACCCATTGGTCGATGCTCGTGTAGTGAGAGCATGACCCTTCCCTGTGGTGGAAGAAGAAGAAGACTGAGGTGAGGAGATGTGTTGTTGCTGGATGGCCTCCTCTAAAGCCTCTAATCATTTCCAGCACCTGAAAACTGGATGACCTTGCTTGCCACAGAAACTGCAAGTGTCTCTTGATTTCTCCTTAGTCTTGGAGGAAGACTCACCAGACTTCGAAGATTTCCCATGTTTTGGATTAAATGGTGGTTTAGAATCAGACTTAGGAGGCGGTTTGGAGGAATGCTCACTACCTGCAAAATCTTTCTTGGGCCTCAGTTTCTGCTTCTGTTTCCCCTTCGGTGACTGAGCAACCAATGCTTTGCTCTTTGAAACTGAGAGCATATCCATTTGAGAAAGGTGAGACTGTTCTCGAGACAATCGCTCACAAAATAAATTAAAGGAAGGCATGGTAAAACTGGCACCCAAACCATCCATGGTGGAGTAGAAGGAGGAAGCAAATATCTGAAATGGACCACGAAGCTTCGAAAGAATCAAGGAAATGCACTCTGTGTCTGTCTTGTTCTTCCCACAACCCTGTAAAATAGTACGGATAGTTTTGAACTGGTTCAAAAAATCCTCAATAGTGGGAAATGAATCAGGTAACAATGAAGTCAGCTCTGCCTCAATCTGTAATGCGCTGAAACTCATTAACGGCCCCAAAAAGTGTCTCAAACTTCAGCCACATGGCTCGAGGAGTGAGCAAAGCATCAAGGTGAAACAAAAGACTGTCTGAAACATGCATGCATAACAAACCCATAGCCTCATCCATCTTGTTCCTGTGCTGCATAATCTCAAAAGGACGCTGCAACTGAGGCTGAACCTCATCTAAACAAGACCATAACCCTCGTGACCTGAGTAGCCTCATCATACGAGACTTCCAAGTGTGATAGTTATGTGATGTGAGTAGCTCAACTGAAGAGTCTGCCATGAAACCCTGCACCTGTACCTGCTTGTGTTTTTTATTATTATGTGATCTTTCAGAATAGACAGAAGATGCAGAAGGGTTTGTATTTTTGAGAGTTTTGGTGTTCTGGTTTTCTGATATAAATGACAGAAAGCAAGAGAAAAAACACCCCCCACAAAAGATAAACCCAAACCCTAGTACAAACTGAGAAGAAGGAAGCAATGCATAAGCAAAAAATACTTCAAGACAAATTCTCATATACCTAGTGAAAGTTTTGATAAAATAGATCACATCACTGAATAGAGCATGTTGAGAGCTTTCCAATGCCTATTCAAGTTTGAAAAACAGAGTCCGTTTGCATCTTCTATGACCCCGGAAGTGAAGAAAGAAGACCTCACTTTGACTGGTAAAAAATATCCAGACTGGTAAAAAAATTAAAAATATTTCTATACCATCAGATTGGTGCCATTCTTAGCTTTCCAACGCATCTTCCTGTTCGAAAAACGGAGCTAGGATGCCCAAGTTATGCCCATTTGACCAAAAATGACATAATAGGGGGTTGGAGAGAAAAAATTAGCCCTCAAGGGCTTAAAATTCGGCGGCCCCAGGGCACATGGCGGACCGGGGCTGGCGCGTAGGAGGTGGTGGTGCACGGCATGGCTGGTGGCGGCGGCTGGCCGGTGGTGCGCAGGCGGCGCTCGGGCGGAGCAGACCAGGTGGTGGGCCGGTAGGGGCGGTGGTGGCCGCTTGGCCACGATCGGTGGTAGCCGCCGGTGGCGGTGGTGGCCGTGGGCGGCGCTCTGGTGGCACGGTGGTTTAATGGCTGCGCACAAATAAACCAAAAAAATGATTTTTTAAAATTTTTTTTTGATTTTTGCATTTTTTTGTGCGATTTTTGCTCCGTACGGCCTTAGGGCAAAAAAATTTTGCCTTCCAAATTGACTGTAACCAAAATCGACGATTTGACAGTCGATTTAGGGGTTTTTGGGTGCTACAAATCCAATGGCACTGTCCATTTGAGCCCAAAGTGAACCCAAAAAAAGGAGTATGCTGAATCCACCCAAAAAAAACTTTAGAACCCTAGATTTGCTTCCAATGCAAAATCTCAAAACAAGAACAAGCAGCTGCAAATCTGAAGCTCTGATACCATGTTGGAGTTGAGAAGATACAACACCACAGAAGTCCAAAAGATCTTTGCAAGCAAATAACCTGTTACAAGGAGAAACAAAGAGAAGCAACAAAAGAAATGCTCAAGAATGTGGAGCAATGTATTTACCTGAAAATGTAAAATGAATAATGATACAAAAGATAGTTTTCAACCATATATAGATGAAAACCCTAAAAAAGGAAAACCCTAGGCTTGCACAATAATAATTAATAAAGTAATTAATTGTTATGTACCTAATGTTAGCTTAAGTGAAAAAGAGTTAAAAGGAAACTTTACGTAATTAAACAAATATTGTTTAATTAATAAAGTAAATGTCCAATTACTCTAACAAGAATGGTAGCCAAGGGATACTCCCAAAGAGATGGAATTGATTTTGGTGAAATATTCTCTCATGTTGATAAATATCCTCGATTAGATTTCTTTTATTCATGGACGCTGCTAATGATTTTGAAATTGAGCAAATTGATGTTAAAAATGTATTTTTTTGCATGGAGACTTGGAAGAGGAAGTTTATATGCAACAACCTAAAGGTTTTGAGATAAAAGAGAAAAAAAACTTGGTTTGTAGGTTAAAGAGATTTTTTATGGTTTAAAATATCACCTTAGATACGGTATCAAAAGTTTGATCATTTGTTTTGAAGTTAGGTATTATAATAAGTGAAGAAGATCATTGTATTTATATTAGATGTATTGATGATCATATTCTAATTATTTCCTTGTATGTGGATGATATGCTATTTTTTAGTAGCACCAAGTGTATGATTAGTGAGTATAAAGTTCAATTTTTCAGTAGCATTTGAAATGAAATATCTGGGGGGTAACAAGGTACATATTGAGAATGAAAATAAGAAGAAATCGAGTAAACATAAAACTTTAATTATTACATAGTAATTATGTTAATACTATTTTGAACAAATTCGATATGCTACAAGATTGTAAATCGATTATAATTCCTTTACTTATTAACACTAATACTTTTTTAGATATGTGTCCTAAGAGTGAAAATGATTTTGAGGATATGTATAATATGCCATATGCCAGTTCTATAGAAAGTTTAATATATGCAACGATTTGCACTAGGTTTGATATTGCCCAAGCAATGCGAATTTTGAGCATGTTCATGTCTAATCCTGCTAGAGAACATTGGAATTATGTGAAAAGGGTGTTAAGATATTTGTGTGTTACTTCTGATTATTTTTTAGTTTATGTTGGTACTAACAATGTGGTTAAGATAATGGAAATACAAGGTTTTTTGTTGTAGATTGGGTAGGTGACTTGGATAGGTGGAGGTCCACTAGTGGGTATGTATTTACTTTGTTTAGAGGAACAATGAGTTGATGAGTAAGAGGTAGCCTACCATTATTTTATTCACCACCAAATAAGAGTATATGGTTGCTATCTATGTCTCTAAGGAGGAGGTTTGGTTACAAAAATTATGTGCATGTATTATTTTTGATTGCAAGACTGTTTAGATTGGTTGTGGCAACCATAGTACAATTTGTTTGGCCAAAATCCTATGTATCATGCACAAAATAAGCATGTGGATGTACAATACCATTTTATTTGTGAAATGATTGCTAATGGATAGATAGAGCTAAAGAAGATTGACACTTAGGAGAATGTTGTAAATTCACTTACTAAACTTTTGAGCATATCAAAGTTTACATGTTGTAGGGAGGCCATGGGCCTTATTCCTAGTACTTAGTTGACTTATTTATTCTTATGGATGTATTCATAATATATGATGTCAAGGAGGAGAATGTTAGGATAAAGATGCCATCAACCTTGTAAATCCTATGCATTTAATTACTTCTAATATTATTTGTAAATCCATTGAATAAGTGATGAGAAATTCATTATCAATTTTAATTTTTTTAACCTCAGGACTTACTGATACAGTAATTAATTTTCATTGCTTGAGTTGGTAAATAATTATTTACTACCATGAAGTTACCATTTATTGAAAGTGAATCTTGAAGGTTAGGGTTGTTTCAAACACCTAACTCTCCACGAGGTTATTTTAGACACTTGTGATGTTATTTTGGATGTTTATAATGCCTCCACATAAAGACGATAACCACCTTGCAAGATAGGACAAATTAGGTGTCTATAAGGATAAATTGGTTGTCTATGTGTAAGAGGTGATTTATGGAGTTATGATTAATATTTTATTATGCATTAAATGCTTGGATTTATCCAAAGGAGGCATTGAGATATCAAAACCAACTTGGTTGACCCATTTAGATGGCAAAAATGCTATATAAATAGGGGTTATGGTGGTAGAAAGTGAACATTATGAGTTAGAGTGAAAACTTTGTTTGCAGTTGTTAGGAGTGAAGATTGAGGAGAAAGAAAGGATTATATGTAATCTTTATTCTTGAAAATAATAGAGACTTGGGCCTCTCCTCTTTGTGGAATCTTTTAAAGGGTTTTTCCACATAAACACGATGTTATGTGTTTGATCTTCTATTGGACATATTTCTTTATCTTGCTGATTTAATTTCTTTCAATATCCATTTGGTTATGCACTGGATAAAATCTAATTTATAGTTGAATCAAATTTCTATTTTATAGTTCTCCTTCATTTCTAACACTTCAAATTTGTATTTAAGTTCTAGCCCTAATTTATTTTTACTTACCTAGAGATCATCATTTGACTCTTACACATACTTGCAATATACTTCTATGAGCATTAAAAAGGGGTTGGAAATATTATAAGGCAAAGTGATAGCCCTTCAGTATTATGGTCATGTTTTACATGTTGCTCTTGGTCATAGATTACTGATTTGGTGGATCATATTAAAATATTTCATTTCATATATGGTTGCATCATCTAGAAAATCTTCTCTATACTCTCTTATTGTCTTTAATCATGTCTATCGTAGGGGTTTGATGAAGGGGATGAAGGCACTAATGCTTAAAGGCAACGTAGTAGTATGATGAAGACACGTTGCATTCTCCACTGCCCAAGTACGCTTGATAGTTAATATGTTTGCTATCCTATTTTTATCCAAACTTTTTGAAGTTTTTGAGACATGTAAATACATTGTTTGTAAAAGTTTTGACACTTGTAATATGCTATGACATTTGTTAATACCCCCTCCTCAAAAGTTACATGCATCTGCACATAGAAAATAGTTTTTACTTTATTGAAAAACATTTTATTTTTGTTTTGGTATGCTGATGTTCTATTCCCTGCAAGTTTTTTTGTAGAGGCTCCAATAGGATGATAAAATAGCCTTAGATGCTGCTAATTTCATTTGTTAAGAATAATACTGCACTGGTCAGTTTTTTGTAAGCATTGTGGCGCTATTTTTGATCTTATAATATAATGCAAGTCTAGTAATTTGTGTTTCTCATCTTAATGTGCAAATGTGGGTTTTAGAGAAAATGCTTTGTTAGCAATATTGTTGAAAATTTTCATGAGAATGGTATATATCTATTTTAATGTTTTGTAATGAATAAATGGTATTTCATTGCTATAGCAATGGGATGCTCTATTTTTGTTTTGCATATTAAAAACCTACTATGTTTATGAAATTTTTGTGTTGAAATCTTATATTTCTAGAAGTGGATTCTCCTCCTAAAACCAACAATGGTATTAGAGCATCCAGAAGTTAGAAATTCAACAAACTTAGGTGGGTTTATTCTCAATAGAGAAGTGAAAAGTTTGTGAGGAGAATTATAGTTTGAGAAAGAAATATGGCAGCCAATGGTTCAAGTTTAACCTAACCTCAAATACCCGTGTTTAAAGGAGAAAATTATGATTTCTGAAATATAAAAATGAAAATCTTATTCATATCCCAAGATTTGTGGGAGTTAGTAGAACAAGGATTTATAGAGCCTACAAATGCTCAATCTCTTGCAGCCTTAACTTAGGCACAAAGAGATTAAGCGAAAGAAAACAAGAAGGAAGACTCAAAAGCCTTGTTTATTATTCAACAGATTGTACATGAGTCAATTTTCCCCAAAATTGTTGCAACTACAAAATCCAAACACGCTTGGGATTTGTTGTAGAATGTCTATTAAGGAACAAACAAAGTAAAAAAAATGAAACATTAGATGCTCAAAAGAGACTTTGAAAATTTGATTATGAAAGAGTCAGAATCTATGCAAGATTTTTTCACTTGGGTTATGAGTCTAGTCAATCAGATTAGATCCTATGGAGAAATTCTGGCAGATCAAAATATTGTGGAAAAAATCTTGAGATGTCTCCCTCCCAAATTTGATCCTGTAGTAGTAGCTATTGAAGAGTCAAAAGATTTAAGTCTTCTCTTTGTAAATGAACTTATGGGGGTCTCTTCAAATCCATGAGAAAAGATTAAATAGATCTGTTGAAAAATCAGTTGAACATGCCTTCCAAACCAAGATAAATATCTCAAAGAAAAAGGAAAAAAGGCCAAAATAGACATCTCATAGGAATACAGGTAAGTTTAGTGGAAAAGGAAGAAACAATAATTTCAATAGAGGCACTAGTACTAGACAAAGTAGAAATTATTTTGGAGGAAGAAACTCAAGTGATGGTAAAAAAAGCAATCCAAGTTATGAAAAATCATGTGTACAATGGCACTATTGCAAAAATTTTGGGCATTATGAACAAGATTGTTGGAAAAAGAATAAACATGCACATTTTTCTGAAGAAAAAGAAGAACAGTCAGGTCCTAACATGTTTCTTGCTTGCAATGCCACAAAGGAAGGCTTAGAAAATATATGGATTTTGGATAGTGGTTGTAGTAGCCGCATGATAGGAAATAAAAATATTTTTGTAAATATGGATGATTCCTTTAGAACACATGTGAGACTTGGTGATGATAAAGAAGTTGAAGTTAGAAGTAAGGGAACTATTGCAGTCAAAGAAAAGCAGGGTCAGAAAAGGTTCTGGGTTAGCACATAACTTGTTGAGCATAGGACAACTTGTTGAAAAGGGTTATTCAACAATATTTGAAAACAATGAATGTGTCATTAGTGATAAGAAGAAAAATAATCAAATAGTGGCAAAGGTTGGCATGTTGCAGAATAAGATTTTCCGTTTGAGACTTGCATATAGTGAAACTCTAGTCCTTAGAACTAATTACAATGACCAATCTTGGTTATGGCACACTAGATATGGGCATTTAAATTTTAGAGGACTAAAATTTCTCTCTCAAAAGCATATGGTGAAAGGACTACCAATCATCTCTAATGATGATCAAGTATGTGAGGGTTGCATTGTTGGCAAACAACATCGAGATTCCTTCCCAGTAGGATAAGCTTGGAGAGAAAAATTACCACTTGAATTGGTGCATACTAATATTTATGGTCCAATGAACACATTGTCTCTTAGTAAGAATAAATATTTTTTAATCTTTGTGGATGATTTCAGTAGAAGGACTTGGGTTTACTTCATTGGAGAAAAAATAGAAGCTCTTAACAAATTTTAGTAGTTCAAGGCTAGTGTGGAAAAACAAATTGGTTGTCTTATTAAAATGCTACGTTCAAATAGAGGGGGATAATTCACCTCTAA
This sequence comes from Sequoiadendron giganteum, assembly GCA_007115665.2. Classification (NCBI taxonomy): domain Eukaryota; kingdom Viridiplantae; phylum Streptophyta; class Pinopsida; order Cupressales; family Cupressaceae; genus Sequoiadendron; species Sequoiadendron giganteum. The sequence goes on from CM021110.1 coordinate 9,626,089, forward strand.
TGAATTTCAAGATTTCTGCAAAATAATGGAATTCAAATGCAATTGACTGCAAGTTATACTCCTCAACAAAATGGAGTTGTTGAATGTAAAAACCACACCATTATGGAAATGGCTAGAGGCATGCTTAAATCCAAGGGTCCACTAAATACTTTTTGGGCTGAAGCAGTTGCTACATCTGTTTATTTGTTGAATAAATGTCCAACTAAAAATGTAAAAAATATGACACCTTATGAGGCATGGTGTGGGAGAAAACCTGGTGTTGCACACTTGAAAGTTTTTGGATGTATTGCTTATGCTCACATAGTTGAACAAAAAAGGAAAAAAAAATTACGACAAAAGTGAAATGCATCTTCATTGGCTATAGTGAGGAGACAAAGGGTTATTGTTTGTATATCCGGTAAGTGAAAAGTTAATTGTTAGTAGAGATGTTATCTTTGCTAAAAGTGAAGCTTAGCAATGGACTGAAAAGTTGAATAAGGAAAAGAAAAAGGTTATTAATTTAGAACTTGATGTACCATCTTCTCATGGTCCAAGCCACAACTCAATTCCTATTGCACCACTTTCATTGATCTCACCATCTTCTCCATCTAGTCCAAGTTTGAGTCCTCGAAGAAAGGTAAAAAGTCTTAAAGAAATTTATGAAGGAAATACTAGTCTTGATGCAACTGTAAATTTTAATTTATTATCTCATATTCAAGTTGAACCAAGGCAATTTGAGGATGCAATAAAACAAGAAGTGTGGATTAAAGCCACGAATGAAGAAATTGCTTCAATTGAAAAAAATGAAACATGGGAACTAGTTGATCTTCCACCCAGAAAAAAAGATGTTATTGGGTTGAAATGGATCTATAAAACTAAATATAAAGCCGATGGATCTATTGAAAGGCATAAAAAAAGATTGGTTGCAAAGGGTTTTTCTCAGCAGCCAGGTATTGATTACACTAAAACCTATTCTCCTGTTGCTAGATTAGACACCATCATAACAGTTTTATCATTAGCAACCCAACATAGGTGGAAAGTTTATCAATTTGATGTTAAATCAACTTTTTTGAATGGTTATTTGAATGAAGAAGTGTTTGTAGAACAACCACTTGGTTATGAGGTTGCAGGACAAGAACAAAAAGTCTACAAGTTGAAAAAGGCATTGTATGGGCTCAAGCAGGCACTTAGAGCTTGGTATAGTAGGATAGATGGTTATTTTCAGAAAAAATGGTTTCAAAAAAAGTAAAAGTGAGCCCACATTATATGTGAAATATCAGAATATAGGTGATTTACTTATCATATGTATATATGTAGATGATCTAATATACACATGAAATATTGAAGAGTTAATGGATTAGTTCAGAAATGTAATGAAGTCTGAATTTGAAATGACATATTTGGGTTTAATGCATTATTTTCTTGGGATAGAGGTAAGACAACAAAATGATGGCATTTTCATATCACAAGGTAATTATGTCAATGATTTACTTGATATTTATTCAAGATGAAGAATTCCAAACTGATGAATACATCTTTGAACATGAATGAAAAATTGGTTAAGGATGATGGTTCTGAAAAAGTAGATGCAACATTGTATAGGAGTCTAGCTGGTAACCTTATGTATTTAACAACTACTAGACCAAATATCATGTTTTCTATTAGTTTGCTTTCAAGATTCATGCAAAATCCAAGTAAGATTCATTTTTGTGCAATGAAAAGAGTCTTAAGATATGTTCGGGGTACAAGTAATTTTGGCATTTGGTATGCACCTATAAATGATTTTGGTTTAATTAGATTTACAGAAAGTGACTGGGCTGGTTCTATAGATGAGATAAAAAGCACTTTAGGTTATATATTTTCCTTGGGTTCAGGTGCCATTTCTTGGTCTTCAAAAAAGCAGTCTTTAGTCTCTTTATCCTCAACTGAAGTTGAGTACATTGCTGCAACTTCAACTTCCTGCCAAGTAGTATGGTTGAGAAGAATTTTAACAGACTTAAAACATAAACAAACCATGCCAGCTACGATATACTGTGACAATAACTCAACAATTGCCATCACTAAAAATCTTGTCTTTCATAGTAAAACAAAACACATTGATATTAGGGGAGAGGACCTAGTACCTGAGCATGTTTCAATAGCTGTGATAGTAGTTGTTTATATAATACCCAATATTTTTATCAATATTGGACCAATAGTTGTGACTTTAAAGTTGTTAGTGTTGATGATGACTACCCATAATTAAACAAAATGTATTCCTTTGATCTAAAAATCAACCAATCATGTGATTCCACATCAACGCTCAATAAAACATGATGTGAATGCACAAGTATTGGTCTCACTTTTTTTTTGGGCCTTTTTGGACACTTTGACAAAAATCATGCTGATGTGGCATCATATTTGATGATGTGGCCCTAAAACCTTAGTTATAAATAGGGGACTTGCCAAGCAAGCTGTTGTAAAAAATTGAGTGATTTGAAATTTCCATGTAGGATAATTAGAAGCACGAAGTTAGGGTGCACAACTACTAGGTCCTCTCCCCTAGATATCATTTTGTTAGGAATCTTGTGGCTGAGGGACATATTGAATTAAAATTTTGCAAAACAAGTGATCAGATTGTTGATATACTGACCAAAGCAATTTCAAAAGAAAGTTTTGAAAGATTAAGGCAAATGATGGGTGTTTGAACATTAAGCATTAAGGGGGAGATTGAAGGCACTAATGCTTAATGCTAGCATAATAGTATGATAAAGACACGTTGCATTCTCCACTTCCCAAGTATGCTTGATAGTTAATATGTTTGCTATCCTCTTTTTATCCAAACTTTTTGAAGTTTCTGAGACATGTAAATATGTTGGTTGTAAAAGTTTTGACACCTGTAATATGCTGTGACATTTGTTAATACCCCCTCCTCAAAAGTTACATGCAATTGCACATAGAAAAGACTTTTACTTTATTGAAAAACATTATGTTTTTGTTTTGGTAAGCTGTTGTTCTATTGCCTATAGGCTTTTGTGTTAGTGTAATTAATTATTTATTACACTAGCATAAGTTAACTTAGGTCTTAATTAATCATATTAGTCCTAGGTTGCATTTAATCATTTAATAAAGTTGTTGAGATAAGATTCCCTTCTAGAAGATGAGTTGTCTTTTCTAGAACTTATCTCCATCTTGTTATCATTCCCTAGCTAGTTGGTTAGGGTTTCTTGTTGTCACATGAAGTGTGATTTGAACACTTGGCAACATCCTTTGCATTCTATGTTTAGCACTTGCCTATATAATCAAGCATATGTACTCCTTGTAAATTATCTGATAGATCATAATAGAATCTCTATTTGAATGCCATTATCATACTTTCTTTGTGGTTGAATATTTCTTCCTGGAAAAGGTCCTCCATTGAAGATTGCATTGCAACTTCATCAAGGACACCTGTGCATCCATTATTCCAACATGGTATAAGAGCTATTCTAGTGAAGGTTCATCCCAGGATCAAGAAAGTTTGGCTAGTGAGATTCTTTGCAGGCGTAAGGGTTTTCTTTGCAGGCTAGTTGGTTCCACCCGGGGACCAAGCTGATTTCTGGAGTAGATTGAGTCAGATATGAGCTTGCCATTGTCTTCAGAAGGCCTCGAAACCCTAGGATCGCTTGCCCATTTGTCCAATTTGGGCATATTTCATCCGGGAGCCATTTGAGGTATTTAGGGTTTTTTGCATTGTGTACGATCTATACAGTTTTTGCAGAAATTAAATTTCCCCTTTCAGTCCTCCATCATGGCAATTTTTTTTTAAGTCATTGGGCATTTTTTATTTCAAAAAATGGGCTATTTTTTCTATAGTTCTTGCAAAAATTAATTTGTGCGTGACCTGGTATTTTATTTACTAGTCGGCATCAAATATTTTTTTGGCTCATATAGTTCGGGTTTGATTTTATCTGGTTGGCATCCAGATTAATCCTTTTCTGTAGATTTAAATATTTGTTTTTAATTTTGAATTGCTAAATTAGCAACATTCAAAATTATTATTTTTGGTTGGCCCACCGACCGGTCTACAGACACTGGTGTCACATTCGCCGACACTGGCTTTCGTCATCCATCCGACCTCTTGCCGACTGATCCCATACCCTGATCCTGGGTCACATCCGCAAGTTGGCCATCATTTCGTTGCCAGTGTTTGCTCCCGGTCTCCGAATGGCCCCGCTGTCTGTGCCCCTGGTCATCCACAACATCGAGGGCTCCGCCTTCTCCGCGACGCCTCCCTCCTGCCCGCTCTGCCACCTCAGCTTTACTCCGACGCTACTCGATCCAGTGGTTGTTTATTTCTTTTGCAGCTATTAAGCCCGCGGTCACATCAACGACCAAGGGCTCCATTTTTTGCCCCCAGGTGCTTATTTTTTGCACCTGTTTAGACTGCAAGCCCTAATAGGGCAGATGTTTTCAAATCGCCTGATGTGAGTGCTCCCTAGGCTTGCTTGCATTGCAAATAAGAGACCTAGCTTGTCTCTTCTAGGAACCTAGTCTCCTCTAGGTCCTAATTGGCTTAGATGATTAACTAAGTCCAATCTTAACTCTGTTCCAAGAGTTCTATCCCTTGTGCTTCACCTTGGAGGACTAACACCATTTGACAAGTTCAATTCTTCTTCCTCACTTAGAAGGCTCTAAGTGCTATCTTCTCACCAACATCATTCTTCATTGCAGGGGTGTCCATCCTTTTGAGAACCTTCATAACTTTTCCAATTTGATCCCTTTTAGAAAGATCTTCCACCCTATTCTTACCGGGTTCAAAGATTCACCACTTGAGACCTCAAACAAACCTATTCCTTGTAGGCCTTACCAGTCCGATTTTTCCAATTCTTGCAAAATTTTCCCAAAGACCCTACAAATCTAGAAGCATATCCAGATACCCTTTTGGAAGTTTTAAATGGTTCACTGGTGCTTTGGGTCTGACAACCACCGTACACCAGTTTCCTACAACTTAGGTTAAGTAGGGTTACTGGGCCTAGTTTCTAGGAATCCACTGGTTTTCTTGCTCAAACCTCACTCTAATGGATCGATAGAATCTCCATCCTCCTATCTTACCAAGACCTATTCCTTCCCCACCTGGAACCGTACTTATCCCATACAATACTTCACTCCCCTGCTTATGTTCTTCAATTCCCACTGTCAAATCCCTAACCGGGCTTCTCAAGCTCACCTAAGACTTGACATTACAAACAGCTGTTCCACTCTCCATGACTCCTACTCCTACATATGTACAAACCAATGGCTCCCCTAACACATCCATCTATCCTTAGGAAACTCCTGTGAGTAGATTTCAGGGGGGGAGCCATGAAAAGGCAAACTGGTCAGGACAGGACCAGTGAAACTCCTAAATGCTAACTATCTCCTAACCACAACTAACACAACTTAAATCAACTTTCTTACTGAATGAAAAAGTCTTACCACTATTCTATGAACACAATACTAACTCTAAATCAATGCATTTGATCCATCTACTGTCACTGTCACTCAATATCACTCGGTACTCACACAAAAACACAGAATTTGTAGAGCTATATTTTCATTATCTCCAAAAACTTGATTACAAAAACAACTCCCCTATTGAATTCGAACATCTCCTACTTAGATGCCTTTCACCATGTAATTAGGAAATGTTGGACGATTCCCCACTCCTATTCTTTAGGGAATCCCAAGTAACTGAGTTGCATGCAACATTTGCCATAATGGAAAATGTTGTTATGACAGTTTGGTAACAATAATAGGCCACTTGGCATTATGCCTCCTTCCTATTTCTTAGGACCTCTATCTCTTGTAGTTCGAGCATCCAAATCCATTAAAGCATCAAACATGTGTTTATAACACATTTAAGACTCACTTCTCAACTTAAGCTACTAATGCTAAGCAAAGTTAAACTACGAACAAAGACTAGTAATGTGACCTTAGTCCTAATGACTATCTCACCTAGTCCAAACAAAAAGAAGACCTTCTAAGGTCTAAACCAAATATTCAAACTCTCTGACTTGGCTAAGGTCAGATACAAGCCAAAATAACAAGTAAACTTTTGAAGGTTAGCCTAGGTGCTCCTGCACCATCGCCATATCTTCGCGCCACGATGTCGAAATTTGACAAACGAGATATCATCGGAAAGAGAATTTGGTCTACTTTCCAGTGGTGCAATCTATTTTGCAGAATTTCTTTGTTAGAATATTCTACAGTTAATTGAAGTCAAAACCCTAGTTTGGACATAAAGGCTCATATCTTTGCAACCATTAATCAAAATTCAGTAATCCCAACGGCATCAGGAAGGTAATTCAGAGCTCTTTTCATCCATCTATTCACTTTGATCAGTTTCAACTCTAGGTGCTCTTGCATTGGTTTTGTTCAATTTGGTGCATTTGTTCAATAACTTGGATATCCTGAAGCTTGGGAAAAGGATTTTTGTTTTGGGTGACATCACTTCAGTTGCATATCACTGTCATTGTCTTTGTAATCTTGGAGATCATTCATAGTTTATTGTGGGGTTTTCATTTCATCCTGCTTTGATCATGTTGAAACAGGGAAACTACAAACAATGGAGAAATGGTATCATCACACATCTTCGATGGCTTCTTTTGTTGCCGCATTTGTATAATCTTGTTCCCCCTCCTGGTACTGACAGTAAGAAATTTGCTTGGAATTGCAAAAGGGATCATGTCTTAGGAGTCATTGCAATGCATATTGATGTTTCCACCTTGAAAAGTGTTGATCATTGTGATTTCCCTCTCACTCTTTGGACTAAAATTTGGGAGATAGATGGAGATCATGATATTCAACGATTCCCAGATGATCCTATTTTAGATTGTCTTGTGCCTCTTCATCTTTCATACAAGATACCCTATGATGCATATACTATGCGAGAGTTTGAATATTTGGAATACTTTGAATCTTCAGATGAGGATGAAGAGGGTTCTTCCGATGCTCCTGCTTCTCCACCAGAGACAGTTGATCTACCTTCACCTTCAGTGATTCCATGTGCAAAGTCATTGATTGAGGCTCCTATCATTCCTATTCAATAGGAACATTCTCATGGTAGTGATTCATTGAGCACGCCCAGTGATTCATTACAATCAATATCACACTGTCTTCCTGATTGGGATTCCTATCTATCAAACATTACATCCTTGTTTGTGGAGTCTCACATTTCAGATTTGGAGGACATATTTGAGGGGATATCTCTCCTGTTTGATGACAACCATTGCACTCCTATTGTCAAACCATCACATTCTTTGGATCTTGTTCAACATGTACCTGACTTGATTGTGGCATCTTCATCTTCATCAGGCAAGGAGACACATGAGTAGCTTTTAGAGACATCATCCGCATTCATATACATCCTTCCTTCCTTCAATTCCTATCCGGAATGGGAAGCTACCTTGCATCTCTACATGGTTTTGTTTCTTCCGAAAGGGAGACAAGTTGTTTGTCGACATTGGATCATATTTTGTCTACATACACTTACCTTTTTTGCAGGTGATCACATATTTTGGGGGGGCTATTTAGTCTCTCTTTTTCCCTCCTATGGGGGGGCTTTTGATTATATTGTATCCATGTGATGATTGTTGTCCTTGGGGGTTGAGTCCTCAAATCATAATCTTTCTTCATTTCATCTCCTTTTTCGGAGAGGGGTTTTCTTCCCACTGGGTTTTCCCTTTTTCTCCGTTTGTGGGAGATAGTTGCATTTTTCATCTTTTGTACATGGTTACCTAAAATGGCCATCAGCCAGGACCCATCATCATCATGCATAATCATTGCATTTTTCATTTCCTCCCTAAGTTGTACTTATGGGGGGGGGTGTTAGTGTAATTAATTATTTATTACACTAGCATAAGTTAACTTAGGTCTTAATTAATCATATTAGTCCTAGGTTGCATTTAATCATTTAATAAAGTTGTTGAGATAAGATTCCCTTCTAGAAGATGAGTTATCTTTTCTAGAACTTATCTCCATCTTGTTATCATTCCCTAGGTAGTTAGTTAGGGTTTCTTGTTGTCACATGAAGTGTGATTTGAACACTTGGCAACATCCTTTGCATTCTAGGTTTAGCACTTGCCTATATAATCAGGCATATCTACTCTTTGTAAATTATCTGATAGATCATAATAGAATCTGTATTTGAATGACATTATCATACTTTCTTTGTGGTTGAATATTTCTTCTTGGCAAAGGTCCTCCATTGAAGATTGCATTGCAGCTTCATCAAGGACACTTGTGCATCCATCATTCCAACATTTTGTGCAAAGGCTCCAGTAAGATGATAAAATGGCCTCAAATGCCGCTAATTTCATTTGTTAAGAATACTGTTGCATTGGTCAATTTTTTGTAAGCATTGTGACACTATTTTTGATCTTATAATATAATGCAAGTGTAGTAATTTTTGTTTCTCATCTTATTGTGCAAATGTATTTGGTGAATGTGGGTTTCAAAACAAATGCTTTGTTGGTAGTATTGTTGGAAATTTTCATGAGACCAGTATAATATATGTTTTAATGTGATGCCTTGTTTTTGTTCTACATATTAAAAACCCACTTTGTTTAGGAAATGTTTGTGTTGAAATATTATATCTCTGGAAGTGGATTCTCCTCCTAAAACCAACAGGGGAGACATAGTCCTTACCATTGGTAAACTTCCAAACTTTGAAAGAGGTATATGCATCAAGGTGAATTGAAAGTGTATATTAGGATATTTAAATAGATTAGACTTGTAGTTACATAGGTTGGATCCATAGCTACATGATTGAACCTACACAATAATAGATAAAGAGTTTTTAGATCCCAAGACATTCAACTTGTCATTCTTGTTACGCCGAGAGGCATTCCCTACAGTGGCATCATAACCACAACCAATAATCCGTGTACATTCGAAACCATTGCAATTATTTTGACGTTTGATAACCTGTGCATCATTACAACTAAGAATATGGGCGATGATGTTTAACTAAAGAATATGAAGATGAAACGCTTATTGGATTGTACGTTACCTATAGCAATGCTTGTATGGTGTATATGCTAGATAGTGGTGGTGGCAGTTACGTAACAGTGATGGTGGTGATGGAAGTGCAATAATATTCAATTTGACGTATAAATAATCTAAAGGCTCTGCTCATTACGTCGTCCACCTGCGAGTAGAAATCTTGAATGTAAAAAAGTAATGCAAAATGTAAGGTAACGGCTCCTTCTAGCATGCGAACTGTTTAATGCACGAACAATTTTTAGTAGTGGTTTTCGCTATAATGGAAGGTGACGCGTTTGAATTTTTCTACCACCTGCAATCTCCTTAAAAATATATTATTTCAGATTCATTTCTCCATTTGGGCATCTCAGGAGCGATAATCATTTAGAAGATGTTAGCATTTAATGACTTTTTGGTTGCAATGTTCTATTTTATAGGTAGTGTGATCTTCTATGGAATGGCGTATTTGCACTATTCCAGACTTTGGAATGAATCTGCAACCTGCGTGTCTGGAAATTTGAGCTCCTTTAGTCAATGCTGAGCTTTTTCCCAACTCCACACCAGTGGTGAGGGCGATATCTTGGAGGTGATATGTGGCTTCCTTGGTGAGTAACAATGCCTGTATTTCTATGAGTTTGTATGCCTTATCTATTCTTCCATATTTTGGATGCATCTCTACCATTGCATTATCTCTAGATATTCTATTCCCATGCCTTGACTTTGCTTCCAAAATTACATGCAGGTATACCAGGTTTTATATTTGCATGCCTTGTCTTTGCTTCCAAAATTACATGCAGGTATACCAGATTTCGGTTTGATGGTAACAAATGGTACTAGAATGGGGACAAACACACCACTCCCGGAAACTGCGGTTATGGCTAATGACTATTTGTTACACACATGGCATTGCATATTTTTTTGGCCTTAGTTAGGAAGAGTATGTTCAAGTCATTGATTGGTGCCACATACAACACACCTACTTTTGTTTACAGGCGTTTGTCTGCCTCTATCGCTTCCATTTTAGTTTTAACAATAAATGTTTAGTATCAAACCATCAAATCTTAAAAAGAAAGATTTTTTCTCTTTATGTATTTTTTTCGTAGTTGCCCTCTTTTGGATGTTTGATTTTGTGATTATTTTTAAGGGCATGCACAAGTTTAAATAATCCACATTTTGAAACCTTTTTCAAAAATTTCTTCATAGATATCTAAGTTCTAATGTTAACAAATTCCATTTATGCATTTGAGGCTAAATATATTCCAGTTTACTTGCAGACCAATCAAATAATAATAATGATCTGATAAATGAAATTATGAATTATATTAATTTAATCCAATTTTGGATATTCTCATGGGATTTATCATGTGTGTTATTGTATGATACTCATGTTTTGAATTTGCTTTGTACTTGTAGTGGGAAGATGGTTGCAGGTCTTTGGAATGTTGGCTACGCTATCAGGAGACAACTCCTATAAACATATTTATAGTCATTATAATATTAAGTACTTAATGATATCAAATGTTCAAGGAATTTTTTATAATGAAATGCTTTTATTCTTTTACATTAAATGTGTCTACCTTAGAAATGTCTAATTTGACGCAAAAAATTGCAATAGATGATATTACTTTTTCAAACCATTTTTAATTGTGTAAGTGTTTTTTTATCATAATTGAATATTTTTCAATGTTCTTATGGATTTTTAAAATGCTAAGAGATATCTTGTATAAAATAAATATTCTAAAATCCATAAGAACATAAAAAGAAGTTTCTAAAATTTAAAAAATTAAGTAAAAAACAAATATTCTAAAATCTATAAGAACATAAAGAGAAGTTTCTAAAAAATTAAAAAAATAAGAATATAAAACAAATATTCTAAAATCCATAAAAATACAAAAAGAAAATATTCTAAAATTCATAAGAACATAAAGAGAAGTTTCTAAAATTTAAAAAATTAAGTATTAAACAAATATTTAAAAATCCATAAGAACATAAAAAGAAGTTTCTAAAATTGAAAAAATAAATATAAAACAAATATTCTAAAATTCATAAGAACATAAAGATAAATTTCTAAAATTAAAAAAATTAAGTATAAAACAAATATTCTAAAATCCATAAAAACATAAAAAGAAGTTTCTAAAATTTTAAAAATTAAGTATAAAATAAATATGCTAAATTTATTATTTCATATAAGTAAGTTTTTAAATTAATTTACTTAAAATTAAAAAATATTCAAATATCTTTTTAAAACAACATAATTCTTTAAATTTATTTAAGTAATATTTTCTGATAAAAATAAAAATTATTTATAAAGAATTACACATAAAAAAGAAGTTTCTAAAATTTATAAGATTAAGTATGAAAGAACTTTATTAAATTTAATATTGCATATAAAACTAAGTTTGTATATTAATATACTTAAAATTTACAAAATATTAAAAAATATTTTTAAAAAAATCTTGAATTCATTATAAAATGTTTTTTTAATATTAGAATGGAAAAAAAATATTATAAAGAAATGAAAAAAATTGTTTGTTTTAAAAATTACAAAAAAATTTAATGTATTTAAAATTTAAAATTAAATAAAAAATAAATATTCTAAATTTATTATTTCATATTTTAATGTGTGTAAATTTATGAATTATATTGGTGCTCATGTTATGCTTCAAACAAGAGAGATGTAGGGGTAAGAGCAAGAGAGAGACAAAGGAGTAAGGAGATAGAGAAAGAGATGGAAATGGAGATTGAGATGGAGAAGCGGGATATGGAGAGGAGAGGGAGATAAATAGAGAGAGGGGATAGAGGGATAGATAGAGATGGAAGACGTAAATATATAGATATGGAGAGATAGGGGGAGACAAGGAGATAATGACGGGGGATAAAAAAACAAAGATATAGGGAGTGATATATAAGAGGTAGAGATGGAAAGATATAGGGGTAGAGAGACATGTGGAGATAATAAGATAGAGATAGAGGTACTGATGAAAGAAGAAATATGGAGAGATAAAGATAGAGAGGTAGAGAGATAGATATAGAAATAGAGGTAGAGATAAGGAGGGAGAAATAAGGAGTGTGTGTGTATGCATAAGAGAGAGCGAGGGAGATATTTATGTATAAATATATAGAGAGGGACGGAGAGGAAGCAAAAAAATAGAGATAGGAGAGAGAAGTATAAAGATATAGAGAGAAGTGATAGGGAGAAAGGGGGAGAGAGGGAGAGATGGAGATAGAAAGAGGGAGAGATAGGGATATAAAGGAGAGACAAAAAGATATCTATACAACTTGGGAAAGATGAAGGGGTGAGATATAGAGAGTCAAAGACAAAGACATAAATAAATATAGAGGGAGAGATGGAAGGAGAGACAAAGAGGGAAAGGGATAAATACAGACAGAAAGAGGGAGATAATGAAAGAGGGGGAGTTGGAGAGAGAAAGATAAAGATATAGGAAATGATAAATAGAGAGAGGTAGAGAGGGATATAGAGAGAGTAGGAGAGATGGAGGGAGAGATTGAGTGAATAAGTGAGAGATAGAGATAATAAGATATAAAGAGTGAGGGAGAGGGAGAGATTGGAAGATAGATATGGAGGGGGAAGAGTGAGAGAAAAAGGAGGTGATAGAGATAAGTAATAGAGATGGAGAGGAAGAGAGAGGGAGATAGAGGGGGGAGAGGCAGATATAGGGAGGGGAAAATAAGGAGTTTGTGTGTGAGAGATAAATATATAGAGATAAATATAGGGAGGGAGAAATGGGGAGTGTGTGTGAGAGAGAGTGAGGGAGAGATGTTGAGATATAGATAGAGAGGGATATATATAGGGAGAGAGAGAGAGAGAGAGAAATAGAGAGAGAATAGACAAGTAAAGAGATATAGAAAGAGATAGTGATAGGGAGAGAGAGAGAGAGAAATTAGAAAAGATATAGGGGAAAGCATGAGAGATATGCAGGGAGAGGTATGGAGATAGAGATAGGGGCTTGAGGTAGAAAGGAAGATAGAGATAGAGATGAAGATGGATATGGAGAGAGAGGGAGAGAGAAATATACATATAAAGAGGGGGAGACAAAGAGAGGGAGATCTATGGAGGGATATAAAGATATAGGAAGTTATATATAGAGGTAGAGAGATGGAGATATATATATATATATATATATATATAGAGGTACAAATGTATTAAATTAGGATATATATGTATATTAGAGAGATGGAGATATATATATGTATATATATAGAGAGGGAGATATATATGTATATAGAGAGAGATGGATATGATTAGGATTAGGATTAAATTAGGTTACGGTTTAATAAAAATTCTAAGATAAAGCTTGGAGGGTTTAGGTGATTGAAGATAGATCAGGATGACAATTAGGGTTAGGGTTAAGGATTAATTAGGATTAGGGTTGAATTAGGGATAGGGTTAGGGTTAGTGATCAATTAGGATTCAATTAGAGGTCAATTAGGGTTATAACTAGGATTAAAGTTGGGTTGAGGTTTAGTTAGGGTTAGGGTTCAATTAGGGTTTGGATTGTGGTTTGGATTCAATTAGGGTTAGAGTTCAATTAGGGTTAAGATTCAATAGGTTAGGCTTAGAGTTATGGATTGAGCTTAATTAAGGTTGAATTTTAATTGGGTTAGGGTTAGAGTTTTAATATAAATCCTAGGGTTAAGGGGTTTGCATTCAATTAGGGTTAGAGTTAGGGTTAGATTTATATTAGGGTTAGAGTTAGGAGTTACAAATTAAGATTAGTGTTAGGGTTTGTGTAAGGGTTAGGGTTAGTGTTAGATGATTAATCAGTGTGAGGGTTAGGATTTAATTAGGACTAAGATTCAATTAGGGTGGGTTAGGGTTCAATTGATGCTCAATTAAGGTAAGAGTTCTAGGATAAAGTTTGGGGTAAGGCTTTAAATTGGGGTTAGAATTCAATTAGGATTAGGGTTAGGGTAACAATTATGGTAAGGGTTAAGATTCAATTAGGAATTAATTAGGGATATAGTTAGGGTTTATATTCAATTAGGGTTAGGGTTTAACTAAGGTTAGGATTAATATTTAATTATAATTAGGGTTAAAGTAAGGTTATAGTTAAGGTTCATTTAGGCTTAAGTTTAGGGTTTAATTACGGTTATAGTTAGACTTAGCGTTAGGGTTAGTGTTTAGGTTCAATTAGGGTTACAATTAGACTTAAAGTTAAGATTAGTGTTTAGGTTCAATTAGGGATGAATTTCAACAAGATAAGGGTTATGGTTAGGGTTAGGATTCTAAGATAGATCCTAAGGCTACGATTTGTGTTTAATTAGGGTTAGGGTTGGGAGTTATAAGTTAGTGTTAGGGTTATATTTATATTAAGGTTAGAGTTAGGAGTTATAAGTTAAGATTAGGGTCAATGTTAGAGTAAGGGTTAGGGTTAGGGTTGGGGATTAATTACTATTAGGGTTAGGGTTTAATAAGGGTTAAGATTCAATTAGTTTTAGGTTCGATTGATGTTTAATTAGGGTTAGGGTTGGGGATTAATTATTATTAGGGTTAGGGTTTAATAAGGGTTAAGATTCAATTAGTTTTAGGTTCGATTGATGTTTAATTAGGGTTAGGGTTGGGGATATAGATAAAGAGGGATATATATAGGGAGAGAGAGAGAGGCATTCCTATAGTGGCATCACGAATGTTTGCAAATCCATGTAAGAAAAAAATGTCAGTTACAAAGCACACATGGAAGTGGAAGAGTCAAGATTTCTTTACCAAAAACTCTCACCCTCACCCTAACCCAAAACTCCTAACCTTTACCCTACCCAAAAATCTCACCCTCACCCTAACCCTAACATTGTCCTTAACTACATGATATACCCTTGATCATCAACATAATCCTTAACCTAATCGTAAACCATAACCCTAACCATAATCCTAACCCTAACCCTATTCATGATGTAAATCCTTATCCTAACCATAACCCTAAATCTTAACCCTAACCATAATCATAAACCTAACCCTAACCATTATCTTAACCCTAAACCTAACCCAAACCCTTCCCCTAATTGAGCGTTAATCAAAAATTTAATTGAACCCTAGATCCTAAATTTATTTGAATGCTAACCCTTATCATTTATAAAATCATAATCTTATTTTAAGACAAACACTAACCTTATTTAAAATTTAATCCTAAGACTAACCCTAATTAAACACTAATCATAACGTTATTTGAATGTTAACCATAGTTTAACCCTAACACTAACTCAAAGATTTCCCCTAATTCAACCCTAAACCTAACTCAAAGGATTTTTCCTAATTGAACCCCATTTTAACCTTTACCCTAACCCTAATTAAACTTGAACCTCAACCCTAATAAAAGTTTGAACTTAACCATGTTTGACCCCTAACCATAACTTATATTAAATTTTTATATTAAATATATTAAAATATTATTATTTATCTAATAATATAATAAAACAATATTGTATAATTATATATTAATTCATGTTATGTTATATGTTGTGATGCGATTGCTACTAGCTTATCTATCTTAATATATTAATCTATATATTATACGCCAAGAGATATCATTATTGAGGCATATTTTTTAAATTCAAAAAAGCAAAAAAGAAAAAAAATATGCCTCAAAAATGATATCTCTCGACGTATAATATATAGATTAATTTATTAAGATAGATAAGCTAGTTTTTATGTATATTGATGAATCACTTACATCAATTTGTCACAATAAATCTACATCGAATTCTAATTAAATATTATTATTGTACTTATTTAATTTCCATATTTATTTTAATACGTTACCCCGAAATTTTTAATTTATTTTTATCTGAAATGAAATTATTCTATTGGGTAACCTCCATTGCCTCTATGAACATAACGACAAACTATTTGGAAGTGATTATCCTAATTTTTGTTTGGAATACCCCGAAGGGGGTCCCCTTTAGCTTAGAGCCAAAGACTGAGGGGTATCCATTTTGCCAAAATCCCCCGGGGCACAATCCACACCTCATCCCTTTTGTATCAGGGCTTTGCACTCATCAAGACTTGATCCCTGGTGGGCTCATTCCGAACCTTTCAACTTCACCGGTAGACCAAGAGCCCATTGACGATTATCCTAAATTTTAATAAGAAATACCTAATATGCTCCAATACAGTTAAAACAATGATCCTTGGCTGAAAAATACTCGGTCGAGGTGGCTGTCTAGTTGGCATAGATGGATAACGTTCAATTTCATTATATGCAATCTACTCCGATTGCTATCACAGGGTGGAATGATGGCAATGGCAATGGGAGCTCCTCTTTCTCTGCAAGTGCAGCCCTCATCGCTCTCCTCCAGACTCTTCATTTCAACTCTATCGAATTATTCCCCACTAAGGTTCAATGCCATTGCCAATCAAGTAAGTTATTTGGTAATTTTCTTGTCATATTTTAAATACCCATTTCCGTTTTGTAAAAGAATGTAGTGTTTACTTGCCTACGAACAAGCCACACTGCATGTTAGCGTTTTCTTCCCTCCGAACAATCCGATTACATAGTTTTTAGTTTTTTCTTTCAAAATTATATAGTGTGAGATGCATTTCTAAATTGTCTTATCATTATCTACATTACCCATTTCTTGTCTTGTAGAGAATGCAGTGTTCTTCCGACCCGAACACTCCACATTACATGTTCGTTATTTTGTTTTTAATTATATTTTTTAATGAAATAGAACCATTTATACATTATTTCGAAGTAAATAAAGTATTACATGTCTGCAGAAAGAAAATATCCAGTCACCAGAAAACTTGGTCCCGAGAAGGAAACGACTCTTCACAAAATTACAAAATCACATAACAGTTAAAGATGATAAACAAAACTAAGCAGCTAGTGCTATAAAGCCTGAGGTAGGAGGGTCCCGGTCTTCCCAATTTTCCCATCGATTGTCAGGCAAGTGTTTTCCATCATCAACAGGCTCCCAACTAGTGAGAGCATTATCTGTTAATGCGGTGAAGCCCAATCACTTATTCTTCCGTAACTGCTGCTTCTTGTTTAACCGTTTTCTTTGGATGACCTTTCTTATTCCTCGTCGGTCATCTTCTTTGTATGGCTTTTATTCTGGAGAAGTAGTGTAGATTAAGTTTTGATTCGTAATGCTCAGAGTAGCTGGAAATAATGTACTTGAACATAATTTAATATAGAGATTGCCCTTGCTGAAAGTGGATGTAGCCAGTTGGTGAACCACTATAAAATTCTGTGTCCTCTCGTCTTAGTATTCTTTGTCATTCATTTGTTTTTATTTTCTGCAATATTTTTATTTGTTCTGCGATAAATTAATCAACAACTGGTATTAGAGCTTGGTGGAGAAGCTCAGTGCTGAAGTGGTTCTTTGGAAATTGGCGAAGAATTTTTAGAACTATGGACGACGTAGATAAAATGGAAGATTGAGAAGTTCGTAGGGCAGAACTTTGGATTGTGGAAAGTACAAATGGAATCGCTACTGATTAAGCAAGATCTCTCAAACGCACTAGTAGGGAAATTCAAAGGGAAAGGTTCTCTATCAGACGAAGAGTGGGAGAAATTGGATAAGGCGGCAAGAGAAACTATTTTTCTTTCGCTGTCTAGCAGCGTGCTATTCAATGTTTCAGCTGAGAAGACAACGCAAGAGCTATGGGATAAACTTTCTTCAATGTATGAGATGGCATCGACATCGAACAAGGTTTTCATCATGAAGAAGTTATATAATTTGAAGATGAGAGAAGGTGGAATTATGTCGAACCACCTCAATGAATTCAATACCTTAGTCGCCCAATTGATTTCAATAGGCATCAATTTAGATGATGAAATTAAGGCAATCTTGTTATTATGTTCTTTACCGAACAATTGGGAAGGAGTGGTGATGGCAGTTAG
The DNA here is from genome assembly GCA_007115665.2 of Sequoiadendron giganteum. Taxonomy (NCBI): domain Eukaryota; kingdom Viridiplantae; phylum Streptophyta; class Pinopsida; order Cupressales; family Cupressaceae; genus Sequoiadendron; species Sequoiadendron giganteum. The sequence goes on from CM021110.1 coordinate 9,643,911, forward strand.
CACTTCGGTGGCTGCCAAAAGTAAATTAAAATTTGATGATGTTGCAACCACACTTCTCAGTGAAGACATGAGGAGAAAGAATCAAGAGCCCTCATCAGGTGACGCCTTAATTGCTGTAAGCATTGGCGATAGAGGAAGGAGTCAAGAAAGAGGTAGAAACAATAATAGAAGAAGGTCCAAATCTGCACCAAGATCGAAGTCTAGAGGCAAAAATGGTGCTTGTTGCTTTTGTGGCAAACCGAGTCACACAAAGAAAATTTGTTGGAATTATAAAAAGGCACAAGACAAGGTAAGCAAGAATGAAGTAAATGCTGTAGATGATGGTGTTTTGGTTTTATCAGCAAGTGATATGACTGCCGATTCATGGGTGCTCGATTCCGGTGCTTCTTTCCATGCTACTCCATGCCAGGAGGCTTTCACAAATTACCAAGAAGGTACGTTCGGTAGAGTTTTTCTTAGTGATAATAAAGAATGTGAGATAGTTGGAAAGGGTGATGTGATGTTGCATTTGAAAAATGGAAACAAATGGGTTTTGAAAGATGTAAGACATGTTCCCACATTAAAAAAAAATCTGATATCGGTGAGCCAACTTATTGCCCCAAGGTGCAATGTGAATTTTTCTTTAGATACTTGGAAGGTAACCAAAGGTGTCTTGGTGATTGCAAAGGGCAAAAAATTGGGAAATCTTTGTGTTTTAGAGTGCAATGGTGAAGTGGGAGCTGCAATGACGGTTGTGGACAACGGTTCGGAGCTTTGGCATAAGAGGCTCAGACATATGAGCAAAAGAGGATTTGAAGTTATGCTTCAAAGGGATCAACTTCCAGGCCTAAAATCTATTGATTTGGAGTTATATGAGCATTTCCTTTATGGCAAACAGACTCGAACTAGCTTCTTGAAGATTGGTCATGAGAGGAAAACTACACCTTTGGAGCGCATGCATTCCGATGTTTTCGGTCCAACAGAGGTAACCTCCTTTGGAGGTGCTAATTATTTTGTTACTTTTCTTGATGATTGCACTCGCAAAATTTGGATTTATATGTTGAATAGAAAATCAGAGGTGTTTTCAAAATTTAACACTTTTAAGGCTATGGTTGAAAATCAGATTGGGCACAAAATTAAATGCCTACTAATAGATAATGGGGGAGAGTTTTTCTCTTTGGAGTTTGACACTTTTTGTGTAGATAATGGCATTCGTAGAATTAAGGTAGTTCCTTTCACCCCTCAGGAAAATGGTGCAATTGAGTGGTTGAATTGAACGATTCTTGAGAGAGCTCGGTGTATGCTCTCGAATGCTAGTTTGGCGAAAGAGTTTTGGGTAGAGGCTTGTAATACTGTAGTGTATTTGATCAATCGATCTCCTTCATCTTGATTGGATTTCGATTTCTCGGAGGAGAGATGGCTCGGGAAAAGAATTTCTTATCATCATTTGCGTGTGTTTGGCTGTGAAGCCTTTATGCACATTCCTAAGGAGCAGCGAACGAAACTCAATCCCAAATCAAAGAAATGTATATTTCTTGGCTATGGTGAGGATCAATTTGGTTTCCAGCTTTGGGATCCCATTGCCAAGAAAATTATTTGCAGTCGGGATGTTGTATTTAACGAGAAAGTTTTCCCAAGTTTGCAAAAACAGAGCACCTCTTCAAATGCATATATAGATGTTGATATGTTTGATAATGGCATTAATATACAAAAGCCAAAAGGAACTACTCCGACTATGAGTTTTCAGCCTTCCTGTGTTAATTTGCAGCCTTCCCCTGTTTCTATGCCATTGGGAATTGTTGTGCAGACAACAAATGTTTCCTCATTGCCTTTGGTAAATACCACGCATCCCTCTCAAACTAGTGCACATCCTTTAAATGTTAATATGCAGCCTTGTCTTAGTTCGCAGCCCCCTATTATTCATATGCTGCCTCTCAAAAGTTTAGCGCAGCCTTCACAAGTCATTGCGCATCCTTTTGACTCTTCTAATGTCCAAACTGTTAGTGTTTCTTAGATCAGATTAATCAACTGAAAGCTCTTAAAATATTGCAACACATAAGACAATAAACACAGTAAGATACCCTAGGAAAACCCTCCTCTTGAGGGAGAAAAACCCAGCAAATGATTCTCTTATATAAAGTAGAACAAGAGCAGAAATCTGCTTACAACTCAAGCCTAGCACATAGGCGAATTTGATACAATGAACAATAGCACTTCTCCTAAGTGCGAATATGAATCACCTTAAAATACGTCTGCTGCTACAAGATAATAATCTGCTGCTTAAGTGCGAACTTGCTTGAAGAAAAATGCGAACTTAACTTGATGTACTTGAATGATCATAATGACAATACAAGACCTTGTATATATACAAGTGAGGCGCCTCTTCAAGTTAGGTCGGCCCTCTAAAAGAAACATAATAAGTGATAAATACAAATAAGGCCGGCCCAAGCAATAAGTAATACATGCGAACCATTAGGGTCGGCCCTTTATGTTTGACAATTATTAATAACACAAATTAAATAGCCGAATGGCTACCCATTTAATTTATGCTTCCTTATTGAGGCATGTGCAATGAAGTGCAGCCCTAAGCTGCTATAACATCAACACTCCCTCTCAGCTAGGGATGATACTTCCACCTGCACATGACACATCATGTCAATATGAAAACAAAATAGAATATCACTTCATTGTGATATCAACCATCATGGCTACCTCCATAGATGGTATGAACAAGTGCTCATCACTTAATGTGATGTTGTCACCTCAACGTGACTTTCACCATGGCTCCTCCAGAGGGTGATACACAAACACAAGTAAATCATCACGGATTCACTCACGTGATGTTGTCATGGAGTCACACACATGACATCTACCATGGCTCTCCTAGAGGGTGGAAACAAGGGCTTTCACCTCAAATTTCGAAGAGAAATGCACTATCAAGGACTTGCACCTCAAGTCTTTCTCAATAGAGAAATGTATTATCAAGGGCTTGCACCTCAAATCTCTCTCAATAGAGAAATGCATTATCAAGGACTTGCACCTCAAATCTCTCTCAATAGAGAAATGTATTATCAAGGGCTTGCACCTCAAATCTCTCTCAATAGAGAAATGCATTATCAATTTAAGGATCATTGATACTGAGACTCTTTCTCAGTTAAGGCTGCATTCTCCACCATTCCATGCTTTTCTCGAAAGTACACAAATTTTATTCTGGAGAGAGGCTTGGTGAGAATGTCTGCCGTTTGCTCATCAGTGCTGATATACCTCAACTGTATAGCTTTCCTTAGTACCATATCTCTAATATAATGGTACTTGATCTCAACATGCTTTGTTCTGTCATGAAACACAGGATTGACAGAAAGCTTTACACAACTCTGGTTATCACAGTGTATAATGGTAGGCTCCATTGATTGTTCAAACAATCCTGCAAGGAGCTTACGAAGCCACATTGCCTCACGAGTTGCTACACAAGCTGCAATGTATTCTGCCTCAGTTGTACTCAAAGCCACTGATGACTGTTTTCTGCTACACCAAGAAATCATAGCAGATTCCAAACTGAAGCAACAACTAGAGGTACTCCTCTGATCTGAGACACATCTTGCCCAATTAGAATCAGTAAAGCCATGTAACTCCAAGACTTCACCTGAAGAATATCTCAGTCCATATCCAATTGTGCCACGCAAGTATCTTAGGATATGTTTAGCTGCAACAAGATGTATTTGCCTTGGTTCACACATAAACTGGCTAAGTGCATTCACTGCATAGCAGATGTCAGGTCTAGTGTTAACTAGATACATCAATGAACCAATCAACTGTCTATACATAGTAGAATCCACTGGATCTGAACTAGCTGCAGCCTCCTTCAACTTATCTAGATTAGTCTCCATGGGTGTAGACATAGGTTTGTAGTCATTCATACCAAACCTTTTGAGAATGTCAATAGTATACTTGCCTTGACTTAGAATCATCTCATCTGGCTTTCGCCAAACTTCTAAGCCAAGGAAGTAATGCATGAGACCTAGATTCTTCATCTCAAACTCTGAAGCTAACTCCTTCTTGCATTTTAGAATTAGGTGTTCCTCACCAGTGATAATCAAATCATCAACATACAAAACCAGAATCAAAGCTTCACCATTTACTACCTTGAAGTAGAGGTTAGAATCTGCATCATTCTTTGAGAAACCCAGACTCAATAGATAATGATCAATCCTTTCGTACCAAGCACGAGGAGCTTGCTTAAGACCATACAAGGCCTTCTTCAGCTTGCAAACATGAGACTCCTTCCCATGCACCTCAAATCCTTCGGGTTGCTCAATGTAGACCTCTTCTTCTATTACACCATTCAGAAAAGCTGTCTTTACATCCATTTGGTGAATCTTCCATCTTCTAGATGCAACAATAGCAATGATGGTTCTGACAGACGTATATCGAGCCACAGGAGAAAAAGTTTCTTCATGGTCAACTCCCTTTTTTTGTGAGAACCCTCTAGCCACGAATCTTGCCTTGTGCTTCTCAATGCTCCCATCAACTGCATGCTTGATTTTGAAGAGCCATTTAGAAGACACCACAGATTTGCCTTTGGGTCTAGGAACTATATCCCAAACATCATTCTTAAGTATGGACTGATACTCCTCAGTCATGGCATCTTTCCATACTTATTGACTAGAAGCTTCTTCGACACTTGAAGGCTCTGACTCAATGATCTGACTCATCAAGGCAACATAACTAGAGAACTTATGAGGTCTCTTGCTTTCTCTAAAAGCTCCTCTTGGAGCTGCAAAACTTTCTGCCTCCTGCATTGTCCTACGAGCCCAAAGAGGTCTTTTCTTTCCAATCACAATATCTAAAGGCCCATCAGTAGGATCCAAGGGTTCAACTGGATCATCATCTTCTTTAGGTTCTGGAACCTCCTTCCGATTCTCTGGAATATGGTCAACTTCCATATCTTGAGGAGGTTCTTCTTCATCGATCTCCATAGGAGTGCCCTTGGATCTTCTGAAAGCAACATCTTCCTCAAATGTGACATCTCTACTAATCTCAATAGACTTCTGACCTGGAATGTAGATTCTGTAGGCTTTCGATGTCTCACTGTAGCCCACCAGAATTCCCTTCTTCCCAGAAGGTTCCAACTTTGTTCTCTTTTCCTTTGGAATATGAACATATACTGGACAACCAAAGATCCTCAAATGACTAACTTTTGGTTTCACCCCTGAGAATGCTTCTTCAGGAGTTTTATTCTCCAAGATCCTGTGGGGACTCCTGTTCTGAACATAGACGGCTGTCCTAGATGCCTCAGCCCAGAGAGAGATTTGCAGATCTTGATCATGAATCATAGCTTTGACCGCTTCCACAATAGACCTGTTTTTCCTTTCAGCAATACCATTTTGTTGTGGATTATAGGGAACACTGAACTCCCTCTTAATCCCTGCTTCAATACAGAATTCACGAAATGTGCCAGAGGTGTACTCTCCACCATTATCGGATCTCAAAACCTTGATCCTTTTCCCAGACAGGTTTTCAACCTGTGCTTTGAATTCTCTGAATCTTTCTAATACTTCTTCAGATTCTTTAGATCTCAAGAAATAAATCCAAGTCTTTCTAGAGTAATCATCAATAAAAATAATGTAATACAAGAAACCACTAGAAGATGTAATAGACATTGGACCACATAAATCAGAATGAATGAGATCAAGAATACATTTAGATCTACTTTTACTAGAATGAAACGTACCTTTTGAATTCTTGCCTAGGGCGCATCCTTTGCATGTACCTTCATGTTCCTGGTTGAATTTCGGAAGACCGGTGACCATCTTCTCCATGATAGGTAATGCTCGAAAGTGAATGTGAGCCAATCTTCGATGCCAAAGATCACATATGCTGGAAGAGTTATGCACAAGAGCTTGAAGGGGGCGAGTGCATAGCCTGTAGAGACATTCATGTCTAACTCCAATTACTCGAGCAGTTTTGAAGTTGGAGTTCTTTGCCCATATAAGAACTTTGCCTTTAGAAAATGCAACTTGATAACCCTTGTCTTCTAAAGCTGAAATAGAGACAAGATTCCTCTTTATGCCTGAAACAAATAGTACATCATTCAGCTCCAATGTAATGCCGGAATCCAAGTGAAGAGAGGAGTTCCCAACTCCTTTCACAGGATATCTAGCATCGTCTCCAATAACAGCTTGTTCACTAGAGTCACTCTCCACCAAGTTTGATAGATGACCCCTGAATCTGGTGATGTGCCGAGAGGCACCACTATCAATCAACCAAGTGTTGGCGTCGGTGGATACATTGCTTGATAGAGCTGAATAGAACAAATAATCACTTGAGTCCTTTTGCGGAGCAGCTTCCTCAACATTTGCAGTGGCAACCTGTTGCTTAGGTCTAAGAGGACATTCCCTTGCAAAGTGACCATACTTGTCACAACGAAAGCATTGAATCTTGGACATGTCTTGTTTCCTTTTTAAGGTGGGAGCACCATCATTTCCATTCTCTCGATTCCTCTTGAAGAACCCTTTCTTAAAGCCTTTTCCTTTCTTCGATGAATGAGAGGCGAGAACATGTATCTCTTCATTCTTTGAACTTTGACCAATGCCTCTAGCCGCTTGTCTCGACTCCTCTTGAATACAATCGATTCTCAACCGATCAAACTTAGGAAGTTTAGATCTTGCACTGATTCCTTAAATAAACGACTCCCATGATAGCGGAAGACCATTGAGAGCAAGCATAGTCAAGTCTTTGTCATATTTCATGTGACCAATAGTAGAGAGCTGATCTCTTAACTCTGAAATCCTCATGAAATAAGTAAGTACAGATTCTCCTTTCGTCATTTTCACATGATGAAGTTGTTGCTTCAATGCAAGTGGTCGACTGGTGTTGTTGATTTCATACATCTCTTCCAAAGTTGTAAACATCTCTCTTGCTGTATCCAACTTGAAGACAATCGGTACAACATGATCCTTGACGGAATCAACCAACACTTTCTTTGCCCTAGTATCTTTCTTCCTCCACTGCAACTTCTCTTCTTCCTCCTTAGGTTTGGGGACTTTTGTTTTCACAAACTCAGCCAAATCATTCTCTTCTAATGTGAGCATGATCCTGAACCTCCATGATGTGTAGTTCGAAACTCCTTCGAGTCTATCCTCGATTTTCAAACCGTTCACCATCTTGAAAATTTAATTAGGAGATAGACTGAAAAAGATTAGAGTGAGTGCTACAAAATAAATCTGATCATGATCTTTTTCAAACCCGCTCTGATACCATGTTAGTGTTTCTTAGATCAGATTAATCAACTGGAAGCTCTTAAAATATTGCAACACATAAAACAATAAACACAGTAAGATACCTTGGGAAAACCCTCCTCTTGAGGGAGAAAAACCCAGCAAATGATTCTCTTATATAAAGTAGAACAAGAGCAGAAATCTGCTTACAACTTAGGCCTAGCACATAGGCAAATTTGATACAATGAACAATAGCACTTCTCCTAAGTGCGAATATGAATCACCTTGAAATAGGTCTGCTGCTACAAGATAATAATCTGCTGCTTAAGTGTGAACTTGCTTGAAGAAAAATGTGAACTTAACTTGATGTTCTTGAATGATCATAATGACAATACAAGACCTTGTATATATACAAGTGAGGCGCCTCTTCAAGTTAGGTCGGTCCTCTAAAAGAAACATAACAAGTGATAAATACAAATAAGGTCGGCCCAAGCAATAAGTAATATATGCGAACCATTAGGGTCGGCCCTTTATGTTTGACAATTATTAATAACACAAATTAAATAGCCGAATGGCTACCCATTTAATTTATGCTTCCTTCTTGAGGCGTGTGCAATGAAGTGCAGCCCTAAGCTGCTATAACATCAACACAAACACATGTTCCATCACTGCCTTCTCTAAATTCTTCGCAGCCACCTCTTGCTTATACGTAGGCCATACAAAATGTCATGCGGCCTGTTGGCGCCAATATGCAAGTTCCAGGAGACCATTTACTGCCTGGTCATAGACATACGCTGTTTGAAGTGGGAGGCACATCTTCAATACAACCGCCAACTGCTTCTTTGCTAGAATGTGATACTGATAGAAACTTTTCTGATGATAATTTGCAGAAAATAAGAAATTTAAGTTCGCTGACACAAGGAGGTATACAAAGGTAGAATATTGGAGGCACTAATAAGGAACAAGGGCGTTTGGATGTGCCCAGGTAGAGTGTGCAGGGTAATTTACAATTTGATTTAGAAGGTGTGCAAAATCAATTACAAAGATTAAATTTGGAAGATAATTTGCAGCACGAGCAAGCTGCTCAGTTAAGAAGATCTACTTGGGAGAAGAGGTGTCCGACAAAATATGATGACTTTGAATTATTTCTCTCCGATCAGTCAGAGCCTACAACCTTTAAACAGGCTTGCAAAGATGAAAACTCTGTGAAATGGATGGAGGCAATGCAAGACGAAATGGAGTCATTGAAGGCAAATGATACATGGGATTTGGTTGCTCTTTCACCAAATCAAAAACCTCTGAAGAATAAATGGGTGTATCGACTGAAAGAAGAAGATGGAGGAAGTAAACGCTACAGGGCCAGATTGGTTGTGAAAGGATTTGATCAGAAAAAGGGGATTGATTTTAATGAAATTTTCTCACCAGTTGTTAAAATGACAACAATTCGTGTTGTGTTGGGCATGGCAGTTGTTTGGGACCTTGAGCTTGAGAAAATTGATGTCAAAACAATGTTTCTTCATGGGGATATTGAAGAGGAGTTGTACATGGAGTAGCCTGAAGGTTTTGCTAAACAAGGTCAGGAGCATTTATATTGCAGATTGAAGTGGAGTTTATATGGGCTCAAGCAAGCCTCGAGGCAGTGGTATCTCAAATTTGACAGCTTCATGACTCAACAACATTTCACTCAATGTGAATCAGACCTGTACGTTTATTATAAGAAGCTTGCTAATGGTGAGTTTGTTATTCTTTTACTTTATGTTGATGATATCTTGGTTGTTGGCACTAGTGTGAGGATTGTTCGTGAATTAAAGCAACATTTAGCTCAATGCTTTGCCATGAAAGATTTAGGGGCAGTGAAGAGGATTTTTGGGATGAATATAATCAGGGATAGACAAAAGAGAGAAATCAGATTATCTCAAAAAAATATATTTCCAAAGTTTTGGATAGGTTCAATATGTCAAATGCCAAGTTTGTTAGTACTCCTTTGGCTGATCACTTTCGTTTATCTTCAGCTATGTGTCCTAAAACTCAAGAAAAGGAAGAACAAATGAAGGGTGTTCTCTATTCATCAGTAGTTGAGAGTCTCATGTATGCCATGGTTTGTACTCGTCCGAATATTGCTCATGCAGTGGGAGTTGTGAGCAAATTTATGAGTAATCCGGGTAAAACTCATTGGCAAGTGGTACAGTGGATTTTGAGGTACTTGAAAGGTACATTCGATCATGTTTTATATTTTGGAGGTAATGACACTCAGCTGCAAGGTTATGTTGATTCAGATATGGCTGGAGATTTGGACAAACGGAGGTCTACGACAGGTTATGTGTTTACTTTTGCGGGGGCAACAATCAGTTGGGTTTCATGGTTACAATAGGTGGTTGCACTTTCATCTACCAAGGCAGAATACATTGCTCTCACCAAAGGAGCAAAGGAGATGATATGGTTGTTTACCTCGCGGAGTGTTTCTATCAACGTACTACTTACACAGGAAGTAAACTGAACTAGATGCAATACACAGAGAGAATAACATAATAAGGCTGAATCATGAACACTTCTATTCATTCATTGCAAGTATTAACATATACAATTTGACTGTCATAGTATTATCAATTCCACATAACATAACCCCCATCCGACTACATGGTCCCAGTACATTAGTGTTCGGTGGTGGTTGAGCAACCAACCGTTGTGCCGCTTCATAACCATAACTAATCAGGACTTCGTTACATGCCATTAACCATACTTACTTATTCCCGCTACAACTAATGTTTTATTGCCAAAGCCACCGGCCGACTACACTAAGGCCGACTACGCTAAGACCGACTACATACGTCGGCTTACATCATCCCCCCCTCAAAAAGAAGTCGGCTTCCCAGACGGCTAACACAAAAACTGGGAGCCCCTTTACAAAACAGATTTATTGAGAAGAGGGTTGAGAAGACATCCCTGGCGGCTGAGGGACTGAAGAAGTGGTTGCCGAAGTGGTGAGTTGACGCAGCCGGTACAACTCCTCAGTATGTTGTTGCTGGTGACGAGTGGCCTTCAATTCCTTCTCTTGCGTGGTCTTCGCCAAATGTACTGCCTCCTTCAAATTTTTGTTAGCCTTTGCCAGTTCTTCGTCCTTCCTTGCTAACTGTTTAACCATTTCTTCCTCTCGCACCTTCATTCTTCTTTCCATTTCCAATATGGTGTTATCTCGGTCGGTTACCTTCTTGTTTTCTTCCTCTAATAGGTGAGAAAGCTCCAGTCTTTGTTTCTCTATAGATTCTGCCTTGGCACAAATGTTCTGGGAGAGCGTGATTGCCTGGTGGTCAAGGGGCAGCCAAGGTGAATCATAATTGGAAAAGAAATACACTATCCATAGAGAATGACGGGAGGAAGTACGTGATCGACTTGAAGAATCAGGCTGTTAGTGAAGAATTGGCATTTTCTGAATCAGAATCCGATGAGGGGGAGTTGGACATGGACGAAGAGAGGAAAGCAATGGAGCCTAATGAGGAGGGTGTACTTGAAATCGAGAGTTGCTCGGAAGACGAGACAAGTTCGTTGAATGGCTTATTTCATTGGTAGATGGAAGATTATGAGGTGTTCCAGCGAGAGTGTAACATGCTGCAGATCGGAGAAATCCAAGAAGGAGAAGAGAACGACATGTCTAGCCAGACACTTTTGGCCGAGTCCAGAGAGTACAAAGAAAGAATATTAGAACCGGATGATATGCCAACCCACAATCCAAACAGGTATGAGACAGAAAAATTGTGTTGGAGCCAAAAAATGGAGAAAATCAAGACAATGAGAAAGAAGACGGAGGAGAAAGAAAAGAGACGAAGGAGAGAGAATAAAAGAGGAAAAAAGACGGAGACAAAATTAAAAGAATTAGACGAATTAAGGGACGAAAGAGGGAGTATATTAAAAAGAAGAAATAAAAGTGAAAAAAAGAAAGTAGAGGAAAAAGGAGAAATAAAAGAAAAAAACATTAAAATATTGGCAAGGGTGGAAAGTGCACGACCTAAACTGAGAAAAAGAATTCAATTAAAAGCAAGGACCGTACAAAATTTCCAAGTAAGAAGAGAGGAGCAAAAGCAAAAGGCCGTACGACAAGAAGGGAGGAAACTGGTACGCCAAAAGAAGAAAAGTCCGTACGAACTGATAGACAAGAGCCAAAAATCTGTACGCCACATTAATGAGCAAGCCATACGCCAAAAGCAAGGAGCCGTATGCCACAAACAGAGATCCGTACGACAGAGAGAAGACAAAGCTCGTACGACACTTCCCAAATCCGTACGCCAGAGGAAGAACTCCGTACGACAGAAGAAGTCTGTACGACGGAGAGAAGACAGAGCCGGTACAACACTTGCCAAATCCGTACGCCAAAGGAAGAACTCCGTACGCCATAAGGAGAAGTCTGTACAACGGAGAGAAGACAGAGCTAGTACGACACTTACCAAATCTGTACGCCAAAGAGGAGATGAATCTGTACGCCATTCAGGGGAAATCATCGTACGCCAGGCCAAGAAATTTGTATGCCATTCACTGGTACGCCAGAAGTCCGTACGTGATAAATCCATACGCCATTCAAAGGAAATCACCGTATGCCAGGCCAAGAAATCCGTACGCCATTCACTGGTACGCCAGAAGTCCGTACATCACGTCTCAAAACCCGCACACTGGAGACAGCTAGCCGTACGACTGCATCATGGAGGAGTCGTACGCTGCACTAAGAACATCATACGGCAAGAGAAGAATTTAGTTTGCACGTCTGAGAAGGGGACCGTACGGAAGGATCAGAAATCCGTACGTGTACAGGTGAAAAAGTCGGTACGGGCTAAACAGGAAACGGTCGTACCAAGCATCGACCTGAAGAAAGTGAAGTCTCAGAAAAACAATGCAAGACCTGTATTTTTCGGGTTCATCAGCACTATTTGAAACATGTGAAAAAATCATGAAAATGAGGCACGCGATGTTGTTTAGAGTGGTTTCAGAAGTGTTAAATTGGCCTTGGCGGCGGGGGCGTTGCCCCTCGACCCCGCTGGGGGCGCTGCCCCCAAACCCCCGCGAGGGGCGCTGCCCCCAGAGCCCCGCAAGGGGCGTTGCCCCTTGACCCCGCTGGGGGCGCTGCCCCTAGACCCTCATTAGATTTATTGGAATTGGCAAATTGCAGTGCCACCAACCATCATTGTACAGGAGCAATTGTCTATTGAGCAGATGAGAGTTGCAGCTCTCGAGGAGAAATTGGCGGAGAGAGATGGAGTATTGGGTAAGAGTGACAATCAGTTGGAAAAGAAGGATCAGTTGGCATTCTTGGTTTTCAGTCGTCTGGAAGACGACTACTTTGTGGGGGGGATGATCTAGTCGGCCATGAGTCGACGTAGTCGGCCAAGAGTGTATTTGGTCGGCTGTGAGCCATAAGTAAATAAGATATTAGTTAATATTAATAATCCATGTACTTATGTACGTGTCATGTTGGTTAGTTGTCTCGAGAACAGTTCCTGATGAAGTAATTAGTTATAATGAAGGGACACGACGGTTGGTACCTTAACCACTGCCAACGTACTATATGTACTTGAGTCATGTAGTCGGGAAGGGAGATGGTTCTGCTATGCTATGCTATGTTCTGTCTGGAGACATTATAATGTAATTGGCGAATACTTAATAAAGAAGTATATCTATGTTTCGTGCGATTGCCATGTGATTATTATATGCTGTCAATGTTATTATATTATCTCCGTACGTCATTGTACCCGTGTTGTTGGGTGAATGGTGGTGTAAGCAATCTATTTCCACCTTATTTTGTGATAGCAACAATGCTATTCACTTGGCAAAAAACTCTGCTTTTGTAATGTCCCTTTTTAGGTTTACCATAATTCTTGCTTTGATTTTCTGAAGATATCCTTTATGATGGTTTAGTGTTCAAACTATATTCTTTTTCTCCTTTTCCTGATCAATCATAAGATAAAAACATTCATAAATCTATTCCTTTTTATATCAAATAGTCACAATTACTTATAAGGTTTAATAATTGCAACAAGCATCATTAGTGCATAATTGTATAATACATATATATATATATATATATATATATAATTATTCTTTTACTTATATCCATTAGTATTCATATATATATGTTTATATAATTATTCTTTCCTTATTCATATATATTCTTTATTCTTGCATATTATTCATTATAAAATTTATCTATATCTATGCATATATACTTGTATGCCTATTAAATAATATATTTATATATTAAATGGCTCTATATGTTGATGATTATCACAGCTGCAAGAGTCTACTTCCTTGTGCACGTTTTTCCAAGAAGATAATATAAATTGAATGTAGCTTTATAGCTATTCAATTTATTATATGCTTGAGAGGAGGTCGACCTTATGCATTTAATTTTTGTTCATCCTTGGGTCGACCTTCCTTAACATTTTGTAATTTTTATTATTCTCTAAAATGGCCGACCTATTTGAGGAGTCACCTCATTTTGTATAAATACAAGGTCGACTTTGCCATTTGGAATCAAGTTCACAAAAGCATAATTCGCATTCAGCAGAAGTTCGCACTTGAGCAACAGTCTTTCATCTTGCAGCAGCAGACCGAATTCAAGGAGAAACATTTTCGATTGTATCTTTGCATCTAGGAGAGGTGCTAATATTCATTGTATCAAATTCGCCCTTGTGCTGGGCCTGAGTTGTAAGCAGATTTCTGCTCTTATTCTATCATTATATAAGAGACATATTTGCTGGTTTTTTCTCCCTCAGGAGGAGGGGTATCCCAGGGTATCTTGCTGTGTTTATTGTCTTATGTGTTGCAATTTTCTGAGTGCTTTCAGCTGTTTATCTGATCTTTAAAAACACTAACATGGTACCAGAGCGGGTTTGAAAAAGATCGTGATCAGATTTGTTTTGCAGCACTCTCTTTAATCTTTTTCTGTCTATCTCTATTTTGAGTTTCAAGATGGTGAATGGTCTGAAAATCGAGGACAGACTCGAAGGAGCTTCTAACTACACATCATGGAGGTTTAGGATCATGCTCACCTTGGAAGAGAATGATTTGGCTGAGTTTGTGGAAACAAAAGTCCTCGAACCTGAGGAGGAAGAAGAGAAGTTGCAGTGGAGGAAGAAAGATACTAGGGCAAAGAAAGTGTTGGTTGATTCCGTTAAAGATCATGTTGTTTTGATTGTCTCCAAGTTGAATACAACAAGGGATATGTTCAAAACTTTGGAAGAGATGTACAAAATCAACAACACCAGTCGGGCACTTGCACTGAAGCAACAAATTCATCATGTGAAGATGGCGAAAGGAGAATCAGTGATTGCTTATTTCATGAGGATTTCAGAATTGAGAGACCAACTCTCTACATTTGGTCACATGATTGATGATAAAGACTTGACCATGCTTGCTCTCAATGGTCTTCCACTATCATGGGAGTCGTATATTCAAGGAATCAGTGCAAGATCTAAACTTCCCAAGTTTGATCGATTGAGGGTCGACTGCATTCAAGAGGAGTCAAGGTTGGCGGCTAGAGGCGTTGGTCAAAGTTCAAAGAATGAAGATATACATGTTCTCGCCTCTCATTCGTCGAAGAAAGGAAAAGTTTGGAAGAAAGGATTCTTCAAGAGGAATCAAGATAATGGAAATGATGGTACTCCAGCCTTCAAGAAGAAGAGAGACTTATCCAAAGTTCAATGTTTCCGTTGTGACAAGTATGGTCACTTTGCAAAGGAATGTCCTCTCAGGCCTAAGCAGCAGGTTGCCATTGCAAATGTTGAAGAAGTCTCCCCGCAGAAGGACTCAAGTGATTATCTGTTCTATTCAGCCTTGTCAAGCAATGTAACCACCGAGACTAACACTTGGCTGATTGATAGTGGTGCCTCTCGTCACATCACCGGATTTAGAAGAGCATCTATCTAATTTGGTGGAGAATGATTCTAGTGAACAAGTCATTATTGGAGATGATGCTAGGTATTCTGTGAAAGGAGTTGGGAACTCCTCTCTCCACTTGGATTTTGGCATTTCATTGGAGTTGAATGATGTGCTATTCGTTCCAGGCATAAAGAGAAATCTTGTCTCCATTTCAGCATTGGAAATTTGGAAGACAAGGGTTATCAAGTTGTATTTTCATAAGGCAAAGTTCTTATATGGGCAAAGAACTCCAACATCAAGTCTGCTCGGGTAATTGGAGTTAGACAAGAGTGTCTCTATAGGCTATGCTCTCTTCCCCTTCAGGCTCTTGTGCATGATTCTTCTAGCGTGTGTGACCTTTGGCATTGAAGGTTGGCTCACATTCACTTTCGAGCGTTACCTATCATGGAGAAGATGGTCATCGGCCTTCCGAAATTCAACCAGGATCATGAAGGTACATGTAAAGGCTGCGCCCTAGGTAAGAATACAAAAGGTACATTTCATTCTAGTGAAAGTAGATCTAAATGTATTCTTGATCTTATTCATTTTGATTTATGTGGTCCAATGTCTGTCGCATCTTCTAGTGGTTTCTTGTATTACATTATTTTTATTGATGATTATTCTAGAAAGACTTGGATTTATTTCTTGAGATCTAAAGAATCTGAGGAGGTACTAGAAAGATTCAGAGAATTCAAAGCACAAGTGGAAAACTTGTCCGAGAAAAAGATCAAGGTTTTGAGATCTGACAACGGAGGAGAGTACACCTCTGGTACCTTCTGTGATTTCTACATTGAAGCAGGGATTAAGAGGGAGTTCAATGTTCCTTATAATCCTCAACAGAACGGTATTGCTGAAAGGAAGAACAGGTCTATTGTGGAAGCAGTTAAAGCAATGATTCATGATCAAGACTTGCAAATCTCACTTTGGGCTGAGGCTTCCAGGACAACCGTCTATGTTAGAACAAAAGTCCCCACAAAATATTGGAGAATAAAACTCTTGAAGAAGCATTCTTAGGGGTGAAGCCAAAAGTTAGTCATCTGAGGATCTTTGGTTGTCCAGTGTAAGTTCATATTCCAAAGAAAAAGAGAAAAAAGTTGGAACCTTCTAGGAAGAAGGGAATTCTGGTGGGCTACAGTGAGACATCAAAAGCCTACAGGATCTACATTCCAGGTCAGAAGTCTATTGAGATCATTCGAGATGTCACATTTGAGGAAGATGTTGCATTCAGAAGATCCAGGGGCACTCATATGGAGATCAATGAAGAAGAACCTCCTCAAGATATGGAAGTTGACCATGTTCTTGAGAATTAGAAGGAGGTTCCAGAACCTAAAGAAGATGATGATCCGGCTGAGCCCTTGGAGCCTACTGATGGGCCTACAAATATTGTGATTGGAAGGAAGAGACCTCTTTGGGCCAGGAAAATGATGTAGGATGCAGAAGGTTTTGCAGCTCCAAGAGGAACCTTCAGAGAAAGTAAGAGACCTAATAAGTTCTTCAGTTATGTAGCTTTGATGAGTCAGATTATTGAGTCAGAGCCTTCCAGTGTTGAGGAATCTTCTAGTCAACAAGTTTGGAAAGATGCTATGATCGAGGAGTATCAATCCATACTTAAGAATGATGTTTGGGATATTGTTCCTAGACTCGAAGGCAAATCTATGGTGTCTTCTAAATGGCTCTTCAAGATCAAGCATGCAGCTGATGGGAGCATTGAGAAGTACAAGGCAAGATTTGTGGCTAGAGGGTTCTCACAAAAAGAGGGAGTTGACTATGAAAAAACCTTTGCTCTTGTGGCTCGTTATACTTCTGTCTGAACCATTATTGCTATTGCAGCATCTAGAGGATGGAAGATTCACCAAATGGATGTAAAGACAACCTTTCTGAATGGTGTAATAGAAGAAGAGGTTTACATTGAGCAACCCGATGGATTTGAGGTACATGGGAAGGAGTCTCATGTTTGCAAGCTAAAGAAGGCCTTGTATGGTCTTAAGCAGGCTCCTCGTGCTTGGTACGAAAGGATTGATCGCTACCTGTTGAGTCTGGGTTTCTCAAAGAATGATGCAAATTCTAACCTCTACTTCAAGGTAATAAATGGTGAAGCTTTAATTCTGGTTTTGTATGTTGATGATTTGATTATCACTGGAGAAGAACACCTAATTCTAAAATGTAAGAAGGAGTTAGCTTCCGAGTTTGAGATGAAGAATCTTGGTCTCATGCATTACTTTCTTGGCTTAGAAGTTTGGCAAAAGCCAAATGAGATGATTCTAAGTCAAGGGAAGTATACCATTGACATTCTGAAGAGGTTTGGAATGATCGATTGCAAACCTATGTCTACACCTATGGAGACCAACTTACTCAAATCAAAGGAAGCTGCAGATAGTTCAAAATTGGTGGATTCTTCGATGTATAGGCAGTTGATTGGTTCATTGATGTATCTAGTTAACACTAGACCGGACATCTTCTATGCAGTGAGTGCACTTAGCCAGTTTATGTGTGAACCAAGGCATATCCATCTTGTTGCAGCTAAACATATCCTGAGATACTTGCGTGGCACAGTTGGATATGGGTTGAGATATTCTACAAGTGTGGATTTGGAGCTGCATGGTTTTACTGATTTTGATTGGGCAGGGTGTGTCTCAGATTGGAAGAGTACCTCTGGTTGTTGCTTCAGTTTGGGTTCTGCCATGATATCCTGGTGTAGTAGGAAGCAATCTTCAGTAGCATTGAGTACAATCGAGGCAGAGTACATTGCAACTTGTATGGCAGCTCGTGAAGCAGTGTGGCTTCGTAAGCTCCTAGCAGGATTGTTTGAACAATCAATGGAGCCTACCATCATTCATTGTGATAACTAGAGCTGTGTGAAGCTTTTTGTCAATCCTGTGTTTCATGACAGAACAAAGCATGTTGAGATCAAGTACCATTATATCAGAGATATGGTATTGAGGAAAGCTATACAGTTGAGGTATATCAACACTGATGAGAAAACAACAGACATTCTCACCAAACCCCTCTCCAGGATAAAGTTTGTGTACTTTCGAGAAAAGCTTGGTATGGTGGAGAATGCAACCTTGACTGAGAAGGAGTCTCAGTATCAGTGATCTTCTTTAATGAGTTCTTCTTTTAGGAGAAGTTCGAGGTGAAATCCCTTGTTAATGCATTCTTCTCTTCAAGAGAAGTTTGAGGTGAAAACCCTTGTTCCACCCTCTGGGAGAGCCATGGTGGATGTCATGTGTGTGACTCCATGACAACATCATGTGAGGGAGTCCGTGATGATTTTCTTGTACTTGTGTTTCACCCTCTGGGAGAGCCATGGTGAAAGTCACGGTGAGGTGACAACATCACATTGAGTGATGAGCACTTGTACATACCATCTATGGAGGTAGCCATGATGGTTGATATCTGATATCACAATGCGGTGATATCTTATTTTCTTTTCACGATGAGGTGATAAGCTCTTTTATCACAATGAGGTGATATGTCTTATACTGCTGGAAGTATTCCTCCCTAGCTGAGAGGGAGTGTTGATGATTATGATAGCTGCAGGAGTCTACTTCCTTGTGCACGTTTTTCCAAGAAGATAATATAAATTGAATGTAGCTTTATAGCTATTCAATTTATTATATGCTTGAGAGGAGGCCGACCTTATGCATTTAATTTTTGTTCATCCTTGGGCCGACCTTCCTTAACATTTTGTAATTTTTATTATTCTCTAAAATGGCCGACCTATTTGAGGAGTCGCCTCATTTTGTATAAATACAAGGTTGACTTTGTCATTTGGAATCAAGTTCACAAAAGCATAATTCGCATTCAGCAGAAGTTCACACTTGATTAGCAGTCTTTCATCTTGTAGCAGCAGACCGAATTCAAGGAGAAACATTTTCGATTGTATCTTTGCATCTAGGAGAGGTGCTAATATTCATTGTATCAAATTCGCCCTTGTGCTGGGCCTGAGTTGTAAGCAGATTTCTGCTCTTATTCTATCATTATATAAGAGACATATTTGCTGGGTTTTTCTCCCTCAGGAGGAGGGTTTTCCTAGGGTATCTTGCTGTGTTTATTGTCTTATGTGTTGCAATTTTCTGAGTGCTTTCAGTTGTTTATCTGATCTTTAAAAACACTAACAATTCATATATATTCTTTATTCTTGCCTATTATTCATTATAAAATTTATCTATATCTATGCATATATACTTGTATGCCTATTAAATAATATATTTATATATTAAATGGCTCTATATTCTAATGCATAACAATCATTGTTGTTGCTGTTTTGTTTCTCAATGTTCTTCCCTCTTTCTTATTTTCCTTCCTTCTATTTATACCATTCAAAGTAGGTGACTCATGGGGAGAATGTATTGTTTGGTGAAAGAGGTGGTTTTTCATAAAATATATCCCTTTGTTAGATTTAATTGCTGCCTTTAAAGGCTTATTATCACAATAATATCTATTTTTGAAAATAATAAATTATTACTAATAATTATGATATTTCAGATTATATACTTATTTTATTATTTTATTTTGATGTTTTATTGAATATATTTTAACATTAAAGTATAATAATAAAACCAATTTTCTAATATCTTATTATTATTTTATTCTAATGTATTACAATCTTTGATGTGTAATGATTATACTATTTATTTATTATTATTTTTGATATTAAGTTATTTAATACTGGAATGTAATAACAATAATTTGCCTATATACTATTATTATATTTGTTATTTCATATTTATATATTTTTATATTGATATGGTACACAATTATTTTATATTTAACATTAATATTGCTATTTATTTTATTTATTAATTTATTTGCATTTTAACACTTGTTCTTGATGGTATTGCTATTTCGGGAACATGACAACTTTTCATAATAGAACCAAGCATATAGAGCTGAGATATAATTTTATTAGACATCTTCTTGATGAAGGTAAGCTACATGGAGAGAAAATTGACATGAAAGTTAATCCGACGGATGCTTTGATGAAGGTAATACCAAGAGAGAAGTTTGAATTCTGTAGAGCTTCTCTCGGCCTTGTCCGAAAGTGACAATAAGCCTGAAGTGGGGGATATCTCTGTGCAGCTCTCTCTTGCAGCTATGATTGGTCTTCAAGTGGGAGATTGTCAATGCGGTGAAGCCCAATCACTTTTATTCTTTCGTAACTGCTGCTTCTTGTTTAACCGTTTTCTTTGGATGGCCTTTCTTATTCCTGGTCGGTCATCTTCTTTGTATGGCTTTTATGCTGGAGAAGTAGTGTAGATTAAGTTTTGATTCATAATGCTCAAAGTAGCTGGAAATAATGTACTTGAACATAATTTAATACAAAGATTGCCTCCGCTGAAAGTGGATGTAGCTAGTTGGTGAAACACTATAAAAATTCAGTGTCATCTCATCTGTGTATTCTTTGTCATTCATTTGTTATTATTTTCTGCAATCTTTTTATTTGTTCTGCGATTCCTTTTCTTAAGTCTGCAAATTCGGGATTTAGGTTGAGGTTGAGTCTGAGAAATATTTGTTTTCTATGAAAGGGACAGAGCCGGAGGCATGAATTTGTTCAGTCCTCTAGGAGGGGCACATCCATGCTGTTGAGTAGGTGGTGACCAACTTGTTTGTTGACCACTTGGCGGTGACCAACCAGAAGGTTGCCTAGTTGGTGGTAAGGAAGACCACTTGCGCCACTATACGAACGATGCCAAATAGAGTCAAAGTGGCCAAACCACTGGCCTAGATAAGAGGATCTGGTAAGGGGAGGCAAGGAAGGTGGAGCCCTGGCCATAGTGCAAGGGGCATCCCCCCAATCATAGTTTTAAAACTTGTCAAGTGCGCGCAGACTCAACAAATACTAGCAAGTGTTTCTAGAAACTAAGTAACTTGCACTCAAACTCTCCACTCGGCACAAACAAGTTTTTATGAGTTTGTGGTGCAGACTTGCCATGAATACTTGCAAGTACTCGGTGAGTCTGAGAGGCGAACTTGCTAGCTTCTGAAAAAAAAACTGACACAATTGTAACGACCCCAAAACCGGGTAAACACAAATTTTCTACTTTCACTAATAAGATAGAAGGAAATACATTTATAATGACAAAGTAAACAATTTTTCTTTTCATTCTAATTGAACATTTCATCATAAAGAAATAAATGACACAATACATCATTGTTCTATTTTCCAAGTAAATAACAGAGTACGCTTTCATGATTACTTTTCTTCAAAATAGAAAGCAAGGTAAGAATCTTACAAGTTCATACATAGCTCAGAAGCTTTTGAGCAAATAGGAATAAGACTGTCCAGGATCTTCCCTTTCAAACCTTGGTTCATCAGAAGTCTAATGGTGGAGGAGAAACATCACTCAGGTGCTTTTCCACCAACCACGGACTTATTTTGCGGTCCCCCGCACGTTTACTGTTAAGTAGACGACCCTCCCTTCTACGAGGAGATTGGTTGGGTAACCGGTTCTGTATGACCAACTGAGCATAGTGTGTAATCCTACATAACTAAATCCTTGTGTCCTTACAATCTCAATCTAGCATGTAACCTGGATTACTGTGAACTGACAGTGTAATTCGTCTCACAATCTAAGTGGACGTTAGGTATACTACACTACTTTGGCCAAAGTATTTCGGCAGTACTTATACTGACGGTCATCTATCACTTGCACTAAGCCAGGTTCAGTTTGACTTAAGGCTGCCTTATCTTATGCGTAGGTTGAGTCCTTTCCGTGGGTAGTCAATCACCCTAGACTTCCTACTTCAACTACTTAAACAGGAAATGGAGTACAGTCAACAAGGGGTCCCTCTGGTACTTCCTAACATGGAAATCTTTATCCATGGAGTACATAGCTTTCTCTAGTTAACCTATTTAACTCTAAAGCTTTAGACTACCTTGGTACTGAATCCACCCTCGTCCTAGTATTAAATAACTAGTCCCTTTCCTTTATTTAAGGAGTTCAAGCAGTATTCAAGCGATACAAAACATAAGGTACTTTTACTAAGAAGTAATCAAACATTTCCCTTTTTATGTTATTCCTTTTCAAATTCTCCTATGAATTCAAACTAATTCATTTCAACAAGCTTTTAAGCTATTTCCAATTCAACAAGCTCTTAAGCTATTTCTTAATTCAATAAGCCTTTTCTAAGGAAATTAAGCTATTCCCATTTCAACAAGCTCTTAGAAACATAGAGGCTTCCTAATGATTTTCCTTTCATACTACAACATAATGCAAGCACAATCAAGCAAACTAGTAACTCATTTTTAAATCAATGACATAAGTTCTACAAAGATATTTCTCATGCCTGATTTCCTTTTGCGAAATGAGCTCGATCGGTAGCTTCAGTTCTTGCTCCACCGTCCTTTTCAGCCCTTGCCAGCTACTTCTCACAGCTTGAACAAATACTACTCCCAGGTGGATGCAGTTCGGTATGAGGAAATGTTGCTCTCAGCAATACAGTCTCAAATTGTAAATGGCTTTCACAAAATGGTAAATGGCTCTCACAATCTATCTCACAATCTAATAGTAATGATGGTTTGCAGCTTACTGAAAATGCAACAGCAGTGAAGGTGAATAAAGCTCTCACAAAACTCAACAGCAAAAAGGAATTTAACACACAGAAAATACCACAGTATGAAATTCGTAATTCCAATGCAAAGGAAAGTGAGTGAATCAGTGAATGAGTGAATGAGTGATTTCTAACAATGAGAGTGAACCTATATATAGGTTTCGAATTCTCATGTTTACTACTTTGTAGGCATGAGAATTCGACACCTCTTCCTTTGATAATGTCAAAATGTGCAGTGGCAACCGAATAACCAGACACACAGCAAAAATGAGTGATGATTCAACATATTTTCAAAGAATGTTTCAACTTATCACTTGTGAATTTCGTGAAGCAACCACGTATAGGTTTAATCATTAACCATGCCCTCAGAAATGGCGGACTGAAAGAACAAATGGCGTTTTAAGTTGCTGTTGAAAACGTCAAGGGTTACACACAGTCGTTTTTAGCTTCCTTTCGCCCACGCGTCCACAATGGTGGCGTTTTAAACATCTGCGACCAAGTCCTTAATGTGCAAACTGGGCGCGGGACTTCAAATGCTGCCATTTTCCATTATTCTCAGCTCAAATAGTCGCGCGATTTCTTCACGGGAAGAAATCTGCGATTTTCAAACATTTGTTTTAAGTCTTTTAAAAGTCTATAGTTCAAACATTACCTTTCCTTAATATTTTTCATGAATTTTTCAATGGTCTTAGTAAATTTCAAAATTCCTTTCCTTTCAATACTTTCAACGTATTTTCCAAAGTTTGAATATTTCGAAATTTCTTTGTATGGTAATGCAAAATAATTACCAAAGACTATATAAGTCTTAATGCCATTATTTCCAAAGGTAAATAAATTTCAAAATACCTTTATATGGTAAATGCAAGATAATTACCAAAGATTATAAGTCTATTTCAAATCTTTCCAAAGGTTTAGTCATTTTAATATTCACATTAAAATGTTATTAATACATTTTGTATTATATTCAATATAACATTATTATAGTTTTTTGTGATGAGCCCTGTTGGCTCTCAGCTCAAAACCCTTAATTTCTCAAGTCTTTAGATGTTTTCTTAGTTTTTTAGAGAATTCTTAATAGGCAGAAGAGAAGGGGCGCAGCATATTTTTGCTTGTAATTTGAAATTTAAAGCAAAAACTCACAAAATGGAAATGCAGTAGTGCTAATTATACTGAAACAATAAGATCATGCATAACAAGCATACCCGAAAATCTCCAGTTATTTTAAATAAAGAAATTGCCAGATCTACAGCTGGAAATGATGAAATCAAGCATGAAGGCACGCCAAGACTCTAGAAGTGGTTTCTCCTGCTCAGAAACTGGTCACAATGCTCTGAAATAACTAGGCGCCAATGATAGAAGCCAAAACCCACACAAAAGGAAGGCGTTTCAATTTATTTCTTCACACGCCTTTTTCAAGGCACATATCCCAATGAAGGCTATACGGCCAAGAAAGGAAGAAGTAGAATCTTTGATAGAAGTCTCTGTAGCTGTGGAATGATGCGCTACCAGTAGAAACCCTCAATTATTGTAAGCAAATAACAATCTCAAAATAAATAAACTCTGTAGAATCTGTAGAACCTCTGGCTGAAGCTCTCAACATGCACTGATTCGACTGATATTCCACAATCTCAAGAGTGCTCACACTGAAGAGGTAACGTTCTTCAATGGCAGTGTGTTCAAACCCTGATCACAGGAGAATGCACAGGCAAAATGCTCAAGGCAAAGAGAAATAGTCAAAAGATATGAGTTTCAATTGCCAGGGGATGCTTTATACCTAATTGGCACGCATTTCAAGAAGGTATGGCCTTTTGCATCATTTAAATCTTTTTAATTTTTAATTAAGTCTTCTCCATAGTTTAAGACTTAATTCTTTGAGTGCACTTTTTAATATTTTAAGACATTAAAATATTAAAATCCCTTTTTGAACATTTTTAAGTGATATAAAATATTATTAAAGTCAATGTGACTTTAATAAAAGGCATTTAAGTTAAATAATTAACTTAATCACTTAATAATTCATAACTTGCTCAAAACTCTGAATAATCCCGTGCCGTCAGAAGCTGTGAACTCCTGGAATACCAACGCTCACTGTGATCCAATCACTGTCCACTGAAAACAAGAACAATCAAACTCTCCAGAATGCATCACTGACCCTCTATCCAAACTGGCTAGCCCACAAGGGTTCGAGTAATAGGCTAACCACCATCAAACAAGATCACGCCAAAAAGGGGGACATTACATTTTTAATTTACCTTTATTTAAATATATAAATATATCTATATAATATTCGAATATTACATTAGATATATTAATATATTATATTATCGGTAAAACTATAATAATATCGATATTAAATATATTAATAAACTTACCCAGTTTACACTTAAATATATCTATACATGTTTATTTTCAAATCTCCAATTACGTGTATTATAGGCCAGTCAGAGCACCTTTAATAGACGTAATTGCACAAACACGTATATATACATTTAACTGTAAATTCCAAGCATCAGTAACTTATCAGTTCACATTTCACATTCAAGGTTCACAGAACAGTAAGTCAGTCAATCAAGGAGCACCACTCATAAAGCATAAAGAAGTAATCAGAAACTCCTAAGCCTAAGGATGACTTATCATGACAACTTAATCTGACTCAGTTCCTAAAACCCTCAGTGAAGTGTGTGTATGCTCATACGATCAACTTTACCGGTTAGCCGACCAAGTTCCTCTTCCCAAGTGATGTTTCCCCTCCACCTAGAGGAATAGTTCCTGTTCCTGCATCCATGGCACAAAACCACGGCAGTCAATTGCTCACAATATTTGCAGTATATATAAATCAAATATATAAAACAAGACTAATTACTTTCCTCTATTCATTGTTTATCCAAGAATAACATCAATCAAGAATACAGAATGAGCCAATCATAACATGTAAACAGATTTTCATATTGATAACAAGGTTCAATCACATTTTATTCATTCAAAACCTTCCTTACAATCAGAATGCTCTAAGCATTACTAGAATAGTAACTATACAAATTCCGGGGTGTAACAACAATGAAAAAACACAGAAAATGGGCCTTTTTAAGCAACTTCACCCATGCCATTTCCTCACACAACAATTGCAAGTTTGTTTGAGTGAACTCAAGCAATTTTGAGGAGCATATTTGTGCAATTTCGGGATTACAAGGTTAGAATTGTTTATTTTTCCATTATGTTTTCTTTCCAAGCATTGCTAAACATTTGAATGTAATTTCTTTTCAAATTATTAGGGTTTTAAGCATGTTTTGAAAACTTTGAATTCAATTTTCATAAATTTTAACATTGATTTAAGCTAGTGTTTATGAATGAGAAAATGCCAATTTCACAAAAAAAGTTAGGGTTTAGGGTATAAAACTGCTACTTTTCTTAAATTATTCAATATTATTACTATTCATTTATGTATAAAATGCATTTTATATTAATTTTATTTTATATTTTGGGTTCAAATTGCTATTTTTAATTTTCATTTGTTTTTGATATTTGAACATATTGCAGTCAAAATTATTTTTCCTGATTTTATGAATGTTAGGTTAGCATGCAAGGGCATCAACATTAAGAAGTGGAAGCCGACTTGTTATTGAAGATCATAGGTAAATTTTTAGAAACATGGCACATTAGGACAAAACGTAGGGACCATTATTTGCAACTTTTGTTGAATAAAGGGTTCTAAAGGCATTGATCGCCTCAAATACCATCTCACACATATTCCTTGATGCAACATTAGATTGAGTCCTAATGCCACAAATGAGGCACAATGAGAGATGTAGGCAGCCCTTGCATTGTGGGATTATAAAAACTTAGAGAGTGTGAGGGCAAACATAATTATAGCGACAACCATTAATTCCAACTTGCCACAAGAAACAAAGTTGGATATGAAAGAGATTGTGTGCTCTACTCGTGGTTTATACATTCATGGCACATCCACCTTATCTATCTTGAGTAGAGCCTAGTCATAGTCTTTCTTAGTACCTCGAAATACACTTAGAAGAGAACAACCTTCACTTCAAGGTATAGTGTGAAACAAGGAGATGCACGAGGAAGTATATAAGGTTTACAAGTGTTAATCTCTAGTACTGCAACAGCCTTCCTTTCAATGTGGCAAAGAGCTCATACTGAAAATGTTTGGTTATGGCATTGATAGTTGTAGGGAAAGGGTACAAGGTTCCCTCTCCACGTAACTTAAGTGGATGGTTGCTCTAGAATACTATCATAGGTGTAAGTTTGGATGCATCGTACTTTTAGATGGGTGGATAGATGGAAGTACTACCCCATCAATTTTCTAGTGGCTTCTAATGGTGGGATGGTGTTTTTAAAGTCCATAGATGCCTCTAATAAAGTAAAGAATGTAGAAAATTTGATTTTGATGTTGTAGAATATTGTGTTAGAGATGGACATTGAAATGTGGTGCAAATTGTAATTGATAATACAATAACTTACGTGGTAATAGGGAGACTACTTTAGGAGAGGTATTCATCATTTTTTTAGAAAAATTATGCTCTTCATTGCTTTGACCTTCTTTTCACAGGAGCTAAGAAAAAATGATTGGGTGAGACTAGTTGTGGAAGAGGCCAGGAATGTCATGGAATATATGTGACAACTTGCACTATCCATTGCTATTGACCTTTTCATTTGAGGAGATAAACAAAATTGATTGGGTGAGACTAGTTGTGGAAGAGCCCAAGAATGCTAGGAAATACATGTATAATTATCCTTGGGTTCTTAGCTTGATGAGAGATCATACCAATGGGAAAGAGTTTTTGTGAGCAGTTGTGATTGTTAGAAATGTTGTCATTGATGTCAAAGGCGTACAAGAGATTGTTGGAAGTTGTTGTCATTGATGCCAAAGAAGGTAAGAGGAAAACGCTATAGGCAAAAGCCATAAATCACTCATTAATTATATAAAATGGAGTGATTATATAAGTGATACATAAGCAACGACTCAAATAAAAAGAAACACAGTGAATTCAAAATGATAGATTATTAAATGAGAAATGGATATGAATCGACCAAGTAAAGGTAGTAAATTAAACATTCTTGGTAAGGCTGACCTACCTCCCTAGTCGCCTCCCATGAGGAAAGAAAAATAAATTTAAAATGACTTTTATTATATGCTGGCCGACCACACTTTGGTGCCAATTCAAGGAATATATATATATATATATATATAAAAGGATTTAAATCGCCCAAGTTTGTAATTGAAAATAAGTATAAGGCAGCAATTGAAGATTTAAAAGGAAGAAAATGATTATGAAGGCAGCAAATATAAGGAGCAGTGATTATTACTATAGAAGGCAGCAATAATGATTGAAATTGCAGTGATTAAAAGAAATGATGAAAGGTTAATAAACAGTGATTAATAATCATAAATGCTAGCAATTATATAATTCCAAACAGCAGCAAGAAACAGTGATTAAAAAGAAAATGGTGGCAGCAATTAAAGTGAAAGGGAGTGATTATAATCTTATTAACAAGGGGCAGCATCTATAACGGAAGGGTGCTTCTCTTATGAAAAGGTATCTCTTCTCATTTAGAGATGAAGATACAAAATGAGGATTGTGAAGGAGCAATGAAGATATAGAGTGAGTGGTCTGAGATATGTGAAAAAAAAAAAAAAGTAAGTGCAATAAATGTAATATTATTCAAAGCAGAGCAGATTTAATTGTAAAGCAAATTTTATCATGGAATAAAATGCAATATCACTCAGATTCAGAGCAGAACAAATTTAGTTACAAGCAGATTTTATGAAGGAAGAATACTGTAATGTCCCCATTGTAGCTTAGTTCAGGAGCATGTTGAGTTAGCCTATATCTTGGACCCTTGTAGGCTGACAGGATTTGGTTAGAGGGTCAATGGACGTTTTTGGTGGGTATTGTCATTCTCACCCTTTCAGCTTCAGTATGGGATTCAGTACGAGCATTCAGTGTTCGCCAGCTTCTGACGGCACGAAAAGATATTGAGTTTGGAGGAAGTTATGAATTTTTTATTGGCTAAGTCAAATATTAATATTTAACTTAATGGATTATTATAAAGTGACACCACTTATAAAATATTTCATAAAGTGATTAATTAAATCAATTAAAGTTGGGCGCCCAAAGTATTTAAGTGGAGACTATTGAAAAAGGTGACTTAAATATGTTTTAATATATTTAAATGGCAAAAAGGGCGTCACTTCTTGGAAGTCGTGCATTTTGGCTTATAAAGCAAAATGAAGGCAAATCAAACTCATTCACTTATGATTATTTGACTTTGCTATTTGGCTTCTTTGTGATATTCTCTGAGACAAGGGTTTTAGTAGTTTCTGCCATTGGAGAGTGAGATCTTCTTCAGTGTTGAGCATATTTGAGGCTGTGAGAGACTAGCTGAATCTGTGCGTCTGTGAGGGCTTCCATTCAGGAGTCCATTGAGCTTCATCTGGATTTATCTGAGCAGGTATTCATTAGATCAGTGTTAGGAGAGGAGGTTATTCATTTGGACGCCTCCATTCAACATCTTATTTCATCTTTCAAGAGATCTGCCTCTCTTCTTTTAGAGGCCGTAGAAATCACCTTGGGAGGCATGCTTCACAGGGAGAGGCGTGGTATTTCTGGAGGCAAAACGCCTCACCTTTGCTCCTAGTTTCTTTTGCAGATTGGTCGCCTAGCCTTTGCAGGCATTGTGTCCAGTTTCTGGCGTGGAGAACTCACTATCCTAGCTTGGGCGTTGATTTCATTAGTTTTACATCTTTTCTGCCTGGCATGTGCCAAATTTCTTTATTTAATTATTCTGGAGGTTTCCAAGTATGTTATTTGTTTGCAATCTCATTGTATGTATTGCCAAATAATATCTAGTACATCTATTGCTCGAAAAATTACTGTATTTCAATTCTATGTGCATTTATATGCTTGACGCCCCTTCTACTTCTGTCTAAATTTCTCTAAAAACAACATTAAAACACAAAAACACAATAAAAAACAGTTTGGGTTTGATTGGAGCCAGTTAGGCTCATCACAGTGGTATCAGAGCTCTATTCTTGCCAGCCTGTGGGGTTTTAAACACATATGCGGCCTTAGCAAGGGAGATTCAACAGGTATTATTCACGCAGGAGGCCTGAAAATCAACATGATCCATTTGAGGAGTTTCAATTTGATAACCAGTTCGTAGATATTCCTTTTGATACCATGGGAGACAAAAATGATGGAGATCCACTTAGGAATAAGGTTAATAACGATGAACTGGAAGCAAGAAACGTCATGAGAGGATTTGTGACAGGACAGGAACAGGTGGCTAACATGTTGCAAGAGCTCACTGCAGCAATTCAACAACTATCCCTTCCTAGGTGTCAGAACTTGATCCATGATGACAATGCCAGTGTTGATGGTCAACCACGCACTAGGGTGACTCCAGCACGTACATATGATAGGCCCACTCGCCCCACATTCGTCAGGAATGAGGTTGATGAGGACGACGTAGTTGAGGAGGGTGGAGAGATAAACTTTGCAAATAACATCATGGCTATGCATGATGAGTGGGATGCTTTGCCTTCGAGAGTTAAGGATCACCTTAACTTCAAAAAATTCATGAGCCAGAAGAGGGAACATGGCAGGAATAGGGTAGATAGGAGGACCAAAAACAGAATCTATGATCTTAAACAGGCTACCAACAAACTCACCTTATCCAATTTTGATGGCAGTGGTAGAGTCACAGCATGTGCATGGGTGAGTAAACTGGATACTTTCCTGACATTACATCCTATGGCAAAAGAGGATGCCATACGGTTCGCAACTCTTCACTTGGATGGCGTTGCTCATGACTGGTGGCACCATGGCATGGTCACACTGCAGCATGACAGGATCACTACCTATCGGGAGTTCACTGATAGATTGGTTGAGAGGTTTGATAAACGTGATCCAAAAATTTACTTTAGGGATTTGGCTCAGCTTAAGCAGTTGGGTAGTTTAGAGTCATATATTGGAGAGTTTCAAAAACTCTCAGTCATGGTAACTGGGATTTCTGAGAGAAGGCTGGTTATTCTCTTTGTTGAAGGGCTGTATGAGCCTATGAAAGGTTGGATCAAGGCATTCGATCCACCTACCTTGTAGGAGGCTATGAGGAAAGCTCGTAGCATGGAACTTACTGCTCCTCGTGGTAAGTCCAACGCAGAATCATCTTCATCTTCTCATGATAGCAAATCTGATCCAAAAAGAATAGAGGATGTGGAGCCAAAGAAAATTTTTGCAGCTCCTTTAGATCGAGAAACTATCAATGATTTACAAAGAAAAGCTTTGCTTTTATTGCAAAGGACCTTATGACATAAACCATGATTGTCCACTCAAGCCTAAGGGTAATAAGTCATAGTAACGAGACTCGGACTCGGCTCAGACTCGGCTAGGGTGACTCGACTCGGGACTCGGACTCGGCGTAGACTCGGCAAAATGAAAAAAAGTTGAAAGAAACCTAGAAATTTAGAGATTTTTAAGGATTTAAAACTTGTTTCAAGCACCCTTTATTGAATACAACACAAATAAAAGCAAATTTGATCACATACACAAGTATACAATGATCACATAAGTATAAAGTACACAAATTGTAGTTGCGCTACTGAAGGAAATAGCATTCTTAGATATATAAAACTAGTCAAATGTATACAAAAGTCATGGAATATGAAATCCATAACATCAAATGTTCCATACAAATATGAAATATCAAAACAATAGCTATAACTCTATGACTCTATGGCATAGTGGAGCCAACATCCTTCCTACTAAGGCGTCTAAGGGTCCTGAATGATGTTGCAGCTGCAGCCATAGTCTCTGCCTCTGTCTGACTCTCTATGCCACTCTCACCAACAACAACTATGTCTCCTCGTGCTCTAGCCTCCTCCTCAGCCATGGCTACAACCTCAGCCTCTCTCTCTGCTTGGTCCACCCAATTAAGGTCCTCGTCACTAAAGACTGCATCAATAGCCTCAGTGGTCCACTCAGACTGTGGATCAACCTCATCTAGATTGATCGGGGTGTTGTTGTGGTAAAAAAGCTTCTTGTATCTGAGCCGAAGGTTGTAATGAGCATAGACCAAGTCATTCATCCTCTCCATTGTCAATCTATTGCGCTTCTTGGAGTGTATGTGCTCAAACATACTCCAATTGCGCTCACAACCAGATGAACTGCATGGTTGGCTCAATAGATGAATGACAATATTTTGCAGGTTCCGTGTATCAGAACCAAACAACTCCCACCATCTATCTGAGATGAGAAAAAGAAACAAAATCAATCTCATTTCAAGTTTCAAGTTCAACATTTAATAATAAAATACAATATAAAAAGATGACAATTATTCCCTTAAATATATTTTTACCTTGTAGTAATGTTGTCCTACTGTCTTTGCTCATTTGACGTGCAAAGAAGTCTCCTTGTGCCTTAGTGAAGGCATCTATCTCCTGCACTATCTGTGTAGTAACAACGGGCAACATCCGCTCTATCGTCGAGTAGAGCCCACTAAGAATTTCTCTATCTCCACGAATATCACGACGGAATTGGAAGGTCGGATTTAGGAAACATGCGGCTGCATGGATGGGCCTATGAAGTTGGTTTTGCCATCTCCTATCAATGATCTCCCAAATGGGACGATACTTCTCCTCAACTCCACCATAAATTGATCTAATGGCCTCTTTGGCCCTATCCATGCCCTCATATATGTAGCCCATTGCGGGCTTCTCCCCATCTGCAACTCGTAGGAGAACTAGCAAGGGCTCAATAAACTGCAAAGTGCAAACATGTTTCACAAATAAGTGTGAATGAAAATAAACAAATAAAAGATATGATTAAAAATTTAAACATAATAAAGAATTAAATTTTACCTTCACAATCTCCTCCACTGGTGTCCAAAACCCTTGCTCATCAAAAATGCAATCAGCCACACTAATCCCTGCAATGCTTGTAGAAAAGGATGAGGAAGACTACTCCTCACCAACAAACATGCGCCTTAAAGCTGCCTTTGATTGAATCAAGGATTGCAACGTGATAAAATTTGTTGTAAACCTAGTAATGCCAGGATGAGACAAGTCCCTCAACCCCGTGTATTGCCTCATAAAGTTAAGCACCCATGTGTGATTGTATATAAATTTGCAAATGTTTCTTGCTGCATCCACACATGTTTTGATCCATGGGAGCTTGCCAAGATCTTCCATCATGAGGTCAATGCAATGGGCGGCACATGGAGTCCAAAATATAGTAGGGTGCCTCTCCATCAATAATCTACCAGCAGCAACATAATTTGCTGCATTATCTGTCACCACTTGCACTACATTGTCTTCCCCCACATCAACTATCACCTCCTCTATAGCTTCACATAGATATGTGGCATTTTTGAATTGGGCAGAAGCATCATTGGACTTAATGAAGACGGTGTCACCTGAAAGAATAAGCAAAACCAATTATTCAATAAATTAAAAAACAAAAATCAGTCATATTAAATTATTAATCACTAAATAAAATTCAAATTTCAATGCATTGAGGGAAATACAATTACCTCCGGAGGACACTAGAAAATTAAGCAGCATCCTATTTCTCCTATCGGTCCAACCATCAGTCATGATGGTGCAACCAATCCTCCTCCACTGCATGCGCTGCTCCTCTAATTGTGCTTTCACATCTGCCACTTTTTGAGTCAAAAGTGGGCCCTTTAATTCATCTTCAGAAGGGGCTTTGAACCCCGGCCCACATATGGTTATGGCATCAACCATGTTTGGCCAAAAAGGTGACCTAAAACATGTCATAAATAAATTAATAAGTTACTTACATAAGTATTGTAAAATGAAAAGTTTTAAGATTTTAACTGCACTAAATTTGAATTCGATAATGAGATACATCTAGATTCTAAAATAATAAAATTTAAATATAAATTTTAAAACAATTAAACGAAAAATAATTACCTGGCTACATGGAAGGGAATGGTGCAGTAGTACCAAAAGTCTGCAATTGTCTTTTTTGCTGCATCATGTGCGTCCTTGTTCCAACCCATGCTCTCAAGTGACGGTTGGGAACCGGGAGTAGTGCATGGTACAAAATATGAGTCCACCCTAGATTTACGAACTCTAGGGCCAATGCTAATACTGCCACTACCACTAGCAGTATTAGCGCCACCAACACTAGGAGTATGCACAGGGATAGCTGGTGCAAAAGCAGTACCACTAGCACAAGCACTAGCACTAGGACGATATGGAGGCATGGAAGAAGCATCTCCAACAACACAAAGTCCCTGTCCAACTCCCAAACTCACCAATTCTTGCTTCTGTCTCTTTTTCATTTCTTTTTGCAATTCAAAAGTTTCTAATTGCACCTGCACTTCACGAACAGCCTCAGGAGGTGCTATTGGGCAACCCACTGCATCATGGATGGCTATGCATGCAATATGGTATTTTAATCTATTTATGCCTCCATGATATATTGTTTTGCAGTATTTACATTTTGCTTCTCCTTTTTTCATTCTGGGAAAGATTTCGGCATGTTTCCAAGCAAGGTCTTTTCTGCCTGGGGTTTGAGACATTGTGAAAATAATATGTTTTGATTTGCAAATGAATGTGGCTGCAATAACAAGTAGGGTTTATAAAATTATTTAAGTTGCAAGTAGGGTTTGTTAAAAAAAATGCAAACTAAAAAAAACAATGATTTTTCAAATTACAATGAATTATTTGTTAAAAAAGCACAAAAAAAACCAATAAAAATCAAACTTACCTCTTATATTTGGCTTGGAATGCAATGCAAACTCCTCCCAATCACTGGTAATGAGCTCTGAATGCACCTCCTTGCTGGTATGAAGCTTCCCAAATGATATATGGCCCTGTATTTGTCTTCAACAGCTTGTTGGTTGCCCTCTCTTCTCCTCCTATTTTTCCAAATGAATGAAATGAGGTTGCTTTTAGGGTTGGGGAGATAATATAAGAAAAAAAAAAAAAAAAACTTAAACATCATTTTTTATGTTTTTTTTTCACTTTTTATGTTGCTGTCGCCGGCCGCTTCCAGGGCTCGGGACTCTCTGGGAAGCGGTGAGTCCGGCGAGTTCGGCCAGGACTCGGCCGCACTCGGGTCTGGGCGCCCAGGACCTTGCCAGGGGTGCTCGGCTCGGGACTCGCCGAGTTCTGGCGAGTCCCGTAACTATGGTAATAACAGACGAATGGAGTGGTTTTATGAGGAGGAAGACATGACTGTAATAACAGATCAGCAAGCTGCTACGCAAGAGAATGAGGCTGAAAAAGCTTCTACATAGTTGGGACACGATGCTATTTTGACCCCGTTAGCATTATCTGCCAATACACACAGGGATTCATCATTTAGAATCAGGGGATCAGTGGATGGTCAACGACGTGTTGCCATGTTAGATACAAGAGCCACACATAATTTCATAGATGAGGAGTTTGTTAACAGGTGCAAATTCCAGATAGAGGGTTTTGCTGGACTTCGTGTTCGAGTTGCAGATGGTTATACTCTTACTTGCTCTAGACGGATTTGCAATCTCACACTTATGTTAGGTGACTATCCGTTACAAGCGGACTTTTATGTAGTCAACATGGGTGAGATGGAAATAGTACTGGGTATGAGGTGGCTCCAGGATGTTGGTGAGATTACCCTCAATACACAAAAGATGGAAATGAAATTTGAGGTACATGGCAGGAAATATGTGTTGAGGGGACTGGAAGAGGGGATTTTGCGCTCGTTTTCTCTTACCAGAGCGAAGAGCGATATGATTCAGGAGGGGTGTGACATAGTTCATAACTCCTATAGTTCAGAGGGATGCAGTTCTGATCAACATTGTGTCCAGTTTCTAGCGTGGAGAAGTCACTATCCTAGCTTGGGCATTGATTTCATCAGTTTTACAGCTTTTCTGCCTGGCATGTGCCAGATTTCTTTATTTAATTATTCTGGAGGTTTCTGGGTATGTTATTTGTTTGCAATCTCATTGTACGTATTGCCAAATTATATCTAGTACATCTATTGCTCGAAAAATTACTGTATTTCAATTCTATGTGCATTTATATGCTTGGCGCCCCTTCTACTTCTGTCTAAATTTCTCTAAAAACAACATTAAAACACAAAAATACAGTTAGAAACAGTTTGGGTTTGATTGGAGCCAGTTAGGCTCATCACAAATATTTGTGTTGAATAATGATACGAGAAGATTTCTGAAGATAATATATTTGAGAACAAATGCATGAATGATAGATTAAATAGAATATATATATGGAGATTATTCAAGGAGGAAGAGTGTTATTGAATAAGTATTGTGGAGTGAATAAATATCATGGAATGAATCAATAAAGGAGCATGTATGAGTGAGTATGAGAGATCTATGAAGGATATGTATTTGGAGAGTATATGCAAGCATGTGTGATCATACAAGTACATTATGATTAGTGAGAAATTATGGAGCGAATAAAAAGAAGAAGATCAAGATATTCATCATCCATTGAATAATTTGAAGGTTGGTGCCTATCAAAGAAGAGATTGGTGTCTCTTGCTGAGTTGGTGCTCAGTTATCGGGATTGGTGTCTCCAGTGGGTTGGTGCTTACAAATTCTACAAGTGGGGATTGGTGTCTCCAGTGGGTTGGTGCTCACAAATTGTATAAGAGGGTATCGGTGTCTCCAATAGGTTGGTGCCTACAAATATTTTATAAGAGGGGATCAATGTCTCCTATAGGTTGGTGCCTACAAATATTGTGGGGAAGGCCCCACAAAGTTGTGGAAGTAGAGACCACTTAGGTAGGGAACTAGATTCATTAGGTGTTAGTATTTTGGGATGTGTTGGAAAAGCCAACGATATTATCATTGATCAGTGTAGGACTACCAATTTAGAGTCTGAGAATGCTGATTGGGGAAAGTCTAGGGCTAAGGGGGGCAGGTTGGACAATCTTGGAAGGAAGTTGATTCTGCATAGAAACTCTCCTAATATTCAAAGCCAAAGAACTGTTGGTGGTAGGGAAGAATCTAGTAATGTGAATGTGCTCTAGAAATTTGTTCCATGGAAGAGAGATGTGAGAGGGTCCTTGAATTTAAGAAGAGATAGATCCATGAGCATTCAAATGAGAGATGGGATGTCAAGGAGCCTTAGCAGTAGTAAACCACAGGAAGAACGATGCCTCACTGATTTGTCTCCATTTGTATATGAATCAATAGTATCCAAATGGTGCTTAATGCTTCCAACATCAGCGATTGGTTGGAAGATGGAAGTAATCAATCTAGGGGATATGGGACCACAATAGAGGGATCTATGCCTAAATGTGGTGATCTCACGAAGAAAAAGAACCATGCAGCTCTGATTAGGGTAGTAGAAGAAAGTAGACCAGAATATTTGGATAGACAATAATACCTCCTTTGGGTTTCATGGTAGACTAGACACTGAAAGATAAAATGCTCCTTAGGTTCAACCTCCTAGAGAGAACAAAGGTGAAAAATTCTTCTACTCTATAAATTATAGTTGTTTGTCTCAACATGAAGCTAAAAGGGAACATACTACAGCTGGCCAACGGGAATCCTCAAACCATGAGACCAATAATTTTGAAGATAGGTGGGCTGAACCATAGATTACATACTCTCCGATTACTCTCCAAGTAGCCGAGTAATCTCCAAAAAATTTGCATGCCGAGTAGTTTCTGCTTTTACTCTCGGGCAGTATGCAGATGGATTTTCTCTCGTCAAATTATCGAGTAATCGCCAATAGCTCGCAAAAAGTCCACAAACTTGGCAAGTTTGTATGTGTATAAATATGTCTGCGTGTGTGTATGCATGCAAACTTGGCATCCGGTGTATGTTTATAGATATGTATGTGTGCACAGTGCAGTCCTGAGTATACACATACATAAATATGCACACACATTTGTTGAGTATTTGCTGAGTATTTTCCGAGTATTTCCCGAGTTTTCCCCGAGTCAAAATTTTTGGGCTTGCCGAGTACTCACTGATTCCGAGTATGTAAACTATGGGCTGAACAATGCCCCCATCACAACCCGTAAGAAATGCTTAGTGTAGAAAGCAAGATTGCTGTTATTTCAGTTGCTGCAAATAGAAAGTACATTCCATTTGAGCACTCTAACATTGTAAATATGCTTTGTGTATATTGATTTTAGTTGTCTAGCATTGTTTTCAGCATTATATAAGAGATATGGAGTGATCAATTATAGATGATAAGGGAAGGGATGTGGTGTGCTTTAAAAGCTTCCATCAATATTCTCTTTATAATTTTATTGAAGCAGATTAAGGTATAATAATTACTAATCTAATCAGAGGGTAAGCTAAGGGTCACAAATGGAAGACTATTCATATACCCAAGGAGATTTTTTCTCTAGCTTCAAGATTCCAGTATGTCTCTTATTGTAATATTTTTCATTCTGGTGGTAGATAGATCGGACAGCATAGCAGCAGGACTATGGCGTATGGTGATATGAAGTGGGTTTCATCTGATCAAGAGAAGTAACCTATATGGGATCTTTTCATGGCCTCCCGGGCCAACTGTCATGAGGGATTATTACTATTCGTTATTGTTTCTAAGGTGGGAATGAAAAAGGCATGTGGGAATTTATAGGAAATGAGAAGAGGGAGTATGAAGCCTTCTGTTTATTATTTTCTATCAATTTCATTCCTTCTATTTCTACTAGCTCTCTTCTTGTGTCTGGTTTCCTCCTCATGAAAGTTACTCTTAGCTTTCTCAGTGGTTCAATTGTAGATTTGGTAGCTATCACAGACATAAATCCCTACGGCATGGAAATTGAAATAGAAAACTGGTAGTGATGTACACCAAATTGAAATGGTTTAACATGCATGCAGCCAAATGGTACCTAAGGACAATGAATATGCTTTTTATTCTGTTCCAGATCACGTGTTGCTCATCAGATCGATTGTTGAAGGCTAGAGAATTAGAATCCTCCTATGATGAGATGTCTCTGGGAGGAGAAGTTTCCTTTAACCTTTGTGATTCTATTGCTTGAAACCACCTCTTCACACTCATGGACAAGAAACATTTTGGCACCAAGGATTTGGTGTTTGGTAGTGGTAAGACCATGCTGAACAAAATGCATGCTAGACATAGGTGGTTATAGACAAAAATTGACATTTAGTATATAACAGAGATGGCGTTAGAAGTTACAACCATGGTTACAGGCCTGCTTTTGACCTGTGGGCAACATTTGGAAAGATCTAGGAGTTGAAATAGTGGACGAAAGATTGAATAGGCCTGAAAACCTATTTCTTGGGCCTTGCAAAGGTGAAGGAAGACATTATGGTCCAACAGCTTGAAACTGCTGTTTGAAAGAATAAGGATGGCCATGCAAATACTGATAAATTCAAATAAGATTTCTGGCAATTCCTCAGAAGTTGCTTCTCAGAAGCAAGAGTGGCCATACTAACACTGATAACGCTAAATAAGATTTTCTAGCAATTCCTCAGAAGCTGTTTTCCAGAGGAAAAGAATCCAAGTATTTATTTCTTTGCCAACAATTCTAAAGACAATCTAAGGGAAATGCCCTACCAGGAATGACTTTCTATCTTGGGTTTTTTTCTCGTTGTCTGGTGATTTATCTGATAAAGTTTTAGTTACATGCTTATTGGCTAATGTAGATGACTGATATTCTCGTTGCTTCTAATTTTAAAGCTTTCTGATATGATTCTGGTAGTTTTGTATTGAGTGGACACATAAACAGAACTCATGAACTAATCTCAATGGGACTGTTGTCTATCATTTGTTGGACATAATTCTCTACAGTTCTCAGTTACGGAGCACTAGCAGTGTTTTAGATATGAGGGTTGGAAATAGGAATCTTCATGGGTTCTCTTACATCCCCTATGGATTTATATGTAGATCTATTTTTCATGTTCGTTTTTGTACCTTTTCTCTATATTCATGTGAATTTTTCATATTTAATTAAAAAAATGATTTTTGACAATATTTAAATTTAATGACTTGATATGATGCCTTATTGATAATTCACTGGCTTCAGTATCAGGATCAAGCTTGTCGTCAAAATGTCAAGGCCTCATTCTCAGAACAAGGAGATTACAGTCGAAGGGACATCTTGTTGGGATCTGGTACTACAGCAGGATCAGTAAGTAATTTCTAAATCAAACAGTACTTAAGATCAACCTGTGGGAATGGTATATTGACCCATGATGCTAAGAACTATGTTTGTATTGCTTGTTATGATTCTTTGTTTGCCATTAATAGTTGCTTCTAGGAAATGTTCAATTTTCACTTTAGAGTCTTCCTCTATATCTTTAAAAACTCATGTCCATTCATATCATGAGCAATTGAGTTAATAATTATTACTTTCCCAGTCACCAATGTTGCTTGAGAAATAGTACATTATGTTAATACAAATATATGTCTAGTATCATATTGAAGGTTATTACCTTCTGTGCAGTTCAGTCCTTACATTTGTTATCATACTACCATCCAAAAAATCGTTTGACTGCACAGAGAAAACCCATATATGTATATTTGTACAAATACCTCTCTTTAGTATCTTTTATGTAAAAGCAGATTGAAATTATTGACATGAAAGTTAGCTCTGTTTCAGACATCAAATTTATCATACTTCATGCCTTTTTATATCCCCTTAATTCATTTATATTATAAAACTTCAAATTTCCTTATCGATGAATGCAAGCATTCTTTAAGCCTCTATTACTTGAGTTAAGAGTGGATACCACTTAAAGATAGTTTAGATACAGTAGCATGAAGAAGTGCTATTTGATTTCATTTAAAGCTTTCATGCACATATACACATGTGGTAGCGTTTGTGTGTCTTTTATGAACATGTTACAAGTGCACAGACTTCAATAAAGAGAGGAAAAAGGAGATGTAATTATATAAATATTGTAACTCCTCTGAGGAGAGAGGGAATTCGCTTTCAGCTATAACCTGGGGCTCTTCTGTTATATTGTTGTTTCGTTGTTGCATTACGTCTTGCTTTTCCAGTTTTAGTAGCTAGGAATTCAATCAAGCTTGGGTGATCAAGTCTCTACATAAAGAGAACCCAAACATAAAGGTCTTTTAGAGTTTATTGTTGTCCCCTCTTCTACTTCTTATTTGTTTGGCTAGTCCTATTCTTGTATGTTATTATCAATAGTCAGTAGTTTCTATTATGAACTTTGAGTAAGAGATATATAGGGCATCTATGTACTACTTTTTTTTCTTTTTTAAAAACTGCATCTTATATTACTCCAAAGAGAAATAATGATATGTATCAGCTAAGCATTAGAATACAAGGAACAAATCTCCCTACATAGGCAAGGAAAGAAAGTACCCAGGCCTGCACCCCAATGGGAAGACAATTCACTTCCATTGCAAACCACTCAAACTTAGCTTGCATACTAAAAGTCAAATCTTGTTTAAAAATTCTAAGCTTCCCCAAATTGAGGGGTGATATCTTCTTGGATAGTTGCAGCTTCCCTTGACCATCCAAGAATCCCCTAGAAGAGGTCCTTGCCAAGAGAGATCAACAGTAAAAGGAAATTGAATTCAGCTTGTAACTGACTCTAAGCATCTCTAGATGCTGAATCCAGAAGATATGGTCACTTATCTCCTCTTTCCCATATATAATGCGTAAAGTGTCCATGATAGCCACCATAACCATGCTTTGGCAGCTAGGTCATCTCCATCTACTACTTAGAGCTCCCTTATTGGTTACAACAGTAAAGATATCACTACAGAGACTGGTTCTGATTGTGAATTTTTCGCTTCATCAATTGTGCATTGATTTTTCCAAGGACGTATCGATAAAGGAAGAGTGAAGGAAAAAAATCTTTACAAACCTTTTGGAGGAATATTTTCAATTTGTGGAATTACTTCATAGCTTGAAGTCACTAACTTGTTCTGAAATTTGAATTACAAAGAAGTACAAGGACCTGATATAAGTTGTAGCATATTCAATGCCATGTAAAGGGATAATTTGCAATGTGAGGAGTTACTTAGTGGCTTGAAGTGGCCATGAAGAACGACAATGGAAAAGCTATAACTTTTGATGGCTTGTACACATTGTTGGTTGCCAAACAAGAGAAATTCATGGATTTTGGTAAGCTTGATTGGAAACAACAGGATCATATGTGTTGTCCAGAAAATCCATTTCGAAGGATGCTCACATGATTAGTCAGAAACAATGGGAAGCTCTATGACAGCTTCCATTTAGAGCAACCTCTAGATTAAGGCCTGCCCCCTTATCCTAATGCTATTGCTAATAGTGAAGGGGTAGAAAAGGATAGAGAGAAGCAACGAAAAAGAATTTGAAAGTGCACTAGAATAGTAGAACAATCTTTCAGATCACAATGCATTGCATAGAATGAAAACTATCATTATACCTTTAAAATAAAATAGTTAAGCTTAAATGTAAAAGGTAAGAACATAATACAGCAACAGAGAAGGAGTTCATAGATAAGACAATGCTGAGAGCCAACAGAAGCCACATAACATTATATTATTATGTTTCAAGTTTCAACGATGCTCAATTATACTCAGCTTTCAAGGTAAAATAGCTTTATAAAAAGGAACAACAGTTAAGGCTAATACAATTGCTTATCGGATTGAAAAAAGGATTCTGATTCCTAACTACAGAACCAATAGGCTCTACTTAGACAATTTACATATTCTCTGAGCGCATCAAAATATTCCATGTATAATAATTGCTATGCTATCACCTACAGGACATCCAGCTGTGCATTCACTTAACCCCAAAAGAATAAATATCTTCTCTTTTTGTCCTGTTTACTGCTTGCTCCATAAGCAATTTTCTTTAGCAATGTTCTTTTATCCACTACCAGCAACCATTGTTTGATTGTGGGTGCTGACAGATCTTTGTCTGATTCTAATTTCCCCAGGATTCCATGCTTTCTCCATTACTTCATCGCTTTCTTACCTTGTTCATTTTGTTTTTAGTGTTTTAAACTTTCTCTTCACAGAAGCACAACTTTGAAATGGATGGTATGGGATCAAAA
Organism: Sequoiadendron giganteum; assembly: GCA_007115665.2. NCBI lineage: Eukaryota > Viridiplantae > Streptophyta > Pinopsida > Cupressales > Cupressaceae > Sequoiadendron > Sequoiadendron giganteum. The sequence goes on from CM021110.1 coordinate 9,686,558, forward strand.
TTTGATCTATATTGGTTACCACAACCTTTATCTGACAATGTGTGCCATACTAAGAGTTCTGGATGCACTTTATATGTTCATAGGTCTTGCTGCAGGCCCCATACTTATTAGAATTTTGTATTTTCTTATTTGCCTCAGCATCACTTCAAAGTCATTGGATCAAGCTCTTGATTGATTGTGGGTGCAAGTTATCTTTCATACATTCTATCATACTTCAATTTTTTTCCGGATACTCTTGTTTATTGCTAAAGTTTCCTTCCTAGGACCCTGCCTAAAGAAGATCGACTTTTCTTTTAGCAAGCCTTGTAGCCATTGGATGAGGTTTGATTGAAGATTGATGACTGCTACATTACTTAGAAAGCTTAGATGGCGTCCGCATCTCAAAATCCTGGGGGTTTTTCAATTGAAGCTGAGATTCATGGTGGGCACATCTTTGAAGCATCTCTGATATATGTCTTTTTAAGATACTGGAAACTATTAGTCAAGTTTCAGCAATTGGTAGGGAGAGGGTTATAAGCTGATGAATATTACAAAATTGACTAAGGCAAAAGACTTAGCAAAGAGACACAACTCTGGATCAACTAGAAGACAAATAATGTCGCCAAAATGGCTACAATATGTTAAAGAGAGACAAAAAATCAATGAAAAATGAGGTAAGGATAAGTATGCAAAGGGAGGCCGTGGTAGAATTGATAATAGGAACAAGAAGGGTTCTTGTAATGGTGATCCCCAAAACAAGGGTAGAGAAGGAGAAGATACACAAGGTGTAAGCCGACATATGGCCTTAGCGTAGTCAGCCTTAGTGTAGTCGGCCGGTTGCTTTGGTAATAAAACCTTAGTCATAGCGGGAATAAGTAAGTATGATTAATGGCATGTAACTAAGTCCTGATTAGTGAGCAGTTTTGGTTATGAAGCGGCACGACTATTGGTTACTCAACCACCGCTGAGCGCTATATGTACTGGGATCTTGTAGTCGGATGGGGATATGGGGAATTAATGATACTATGACAGTCAGATTGTATATGTTGATATTTGCTGGAAATGAATAGAAGTGTTTCATGATTAAATCGTATTATGTTATTCTATCTATGTGTTGCATATAGTTCAGTTTACTTCCCGTGTACGTAGTACATTGATATATACCCAGAGAGGTAAACATTTGGCGCCGTTGCCAGGGAAGAGTACATTTCCCCCATACACTCGCCTGGCTTGAGGGAGATGGAGGGAGTACCTACAAGGAGCACTCAGCCGATGGGAACAACAAAGAGCATGTAGCTGGCGGCTCACATACCAGCAGTCCAGCAGGCAGATACAAAACAACCAAGAGGAGAAGTGGGAGAACTGACACCACAGGTAATACACATCATATCGGATGGGGAGCCTTCGATGGCAGAGCAGCCAGCCGTGCCTGTAGCCGCTAGTACCAATGGGGAGTCTAGTGAGGATGTATCTGAGGGATTGCTGTGGTGATCCCCAAGCCTGACAGAGAGGACCCAATAGGCACAATTGAGAGGTACATCCACAGCCTCAATCCTATTGCGTTGGTCATAAAGGAAGTGTCAGACATTGCAAAGACACTAAACATGAACTACTCACCCATAGTAGAGCAAGAGGCTAAATGGATCATTCAGTTCATGAACTCAGAGAGTGAAAAAGAGTTCAACAAAATATTTACAGGTGAGTGGGTAGGCAGAAAGACACCCGAGATGATGGCAGCCTGGTATCCTAAGAGGTCGTCTTTCCATGGGAAGGATGATAAGCTGGTGGCACAATTTTTTGAGATGGAGGCAGCATACAGGTCTTTGTTCCTAGCCTGCAAGGAGTTTGAGATGAGGGTAGACAAAATGGAGCACAAGGTAGACCAGGCAATCACACTCTCCCAGAACATTTAGACCAAGGCAAAATCTCTTGAGAAACAAAGGCAGGAGCTCTCTCACCTATTGGAGGAAGAAAACAAGAAGGTGGCCGATCGAGATACAACCATACTGGAGATGGAGAGAAGGATGAAGGTGCGAGAGGAAGAAATAGCTAAACAGTTGGCAAAGAAGGACGAAGAACTGGCAAAGGCTAGCAAGAATCTGAAGTAGCCAGTGCATTTGGTGAAGACCACATGAGAGAAGGAATTGAAGGCCACTTGTCACCTGCAACAACGTACTAAGGAGGTGTATCGACTGCGATAGCTCACCACTCCGGCAGCCACTTCTTCAGTCCCCCAACCACCAGGGACGTCCTCTCAACCCTCTTCTCACTAAATTTGTTTTGTAAAATGGTTCCTAGTTTTTTGTGTTAGTCGTTTGGGAAGCCGACTTCTTTTGGGGGGGATGATGTAAGCTGATGTACGACCTTAGCGTAGTCGGTCTTAGTGTAGTCGACCGGTTGCTTTGGTAATAAAATCTTAGTCATAGTGGGAATAAGTAAGTATGATTAATGGCATGTAACTAAGTCCTGATTAGTGAGCAGTTTTGGTTATGAAGCGGCACGATGGTTGGTTACTCAACCACCGTCGAGCGCTATATGTACTGGGATCTTGTAGTCGGATGGGGATATGGGGAATTAATGATACTATGACAGTCAAATTGTATATGTTGATATTTGTTGGAAATGAATAGAAGTGTTTCATGATTCAATCGTATTATGTTATTCTATCTATGTGTTGCATATAGTTCAATTTACTTCTTGTGTATGTAGTACGTTGATATATACCCAGAGAGGTAAACACAAGGAGTGTTCTTTCCATGAAAAACTAATGCAAAAGGTACTTGTTTGACTAGTATCAAAGAACTTTTGAACAAGGTCTGAAGGAATGCCAGGGCAAGCACCATTGTAATGGTAATGATCGTGCTCTTATTGCCCATGCTTCTAAAACTTTGCATTCGTAGACTTTAAAATGTGAAATTTTAATGGATTCTAGATGTATTTTTCATATGTGCAAGGATGGTTGTTTGTTCACAATATAGCAAAGATGTCAATGAGAAGGTCTTTATGGCTGATGATTTAGTACTTGAGATAGCCGGTAGTGGTAATGTTGTTCTAGAAGATGGCATAATAAGAGATGAAATGTATCTAAATTGAGTGTTAGTCTGCTTTTTGTTTTCTAATTACTCAATAATAAAACAAAGTTGAATTATATGATGTTGCTTTTCTTCTTATAGTTATCAAGTCTTAGCAATGGATTTAATATAATAAATATTAGAGTTAATATAATTTACAATATGTAATGTTTTTGATAAGATAAGCTGCTTTTATAGGGTGCAACACCCTTTACACAAAGGAGCCCAAAGGGCCAAAGTCAGATCAAACACCAAAAACTAACAACAATAGTCTAGTTATAAAAATAGTAGGCAAACACCAAAAACTTACAGAAATAGTGGACAAAAAGAAAAAGGAAAGCCCACCCAGCAATAGCACACACCCACCCATCACCTAGCTAAACCCTCCCACTCCTCAAAGAGGAGTTTTATCACATCATCCCCAACCCACTTGTTGCTGGAATCCTCCTCTGTAGTCTTCTTGTCGACCTCCTCTTTCAGCACCTCAGACAGGGTAACAACTGAGCGATGGATGACCTTGATTGTGAAGTGTGTCAACCTTGTGAATTTCTTTTCCAGTTTATCAACCCAAGTCCGTATATTATTGAGCTCTTCTCCCTTATCCGTTTCCACCCTATTAGTCACCTCAACCCAAGTCGGATGATCCGAGAACTCCGGTGTGGATTCCTCAAGGATCATCTTGTTTAACTCAGGGAAATGGCTCGGACCTTCCACAAACTCCTCGGTCTCTTCAACAGTATCGTGCTTACTCTCCTCTTTGCCACCATTCTGCTCAAAACTGCTGGAAATCTCATCAACCAACATCTCCATTTTGTTTTTTTTCAGTCTGTTAGATCTTCTAACACTAGTTTTCTCAGTCCCCATGTCAACACTGGCCACAACCACCATATCCCCATGGGAGTCTCTGTCAACAGAGTCCCCATCTTCGCTGTCTGTGGGTGGTTCCTCGACCTGGCAAGGGGTGCCCTTCTTATGCTTTTCTGGTTCTGGCTTGGTCTTGACAGGCAGTTTACTATCTTTCGTAGAGGGTGTGTTTTTCAGCTCAGAGAGCCCTGCAACCGCTTTAGAATGAGTTAAGCTCGCACCACCTTTTTTCTTTTTGGTTAGGGGTTTAGTTTTAGGATCTTCGGGGGTTTGACATGCCACAGAGGGGGTCTTTCTTTTAGGCCCAACCAAAGTGGTCGGAGAGGGTTTATCAGGGGATTGGTCGGAGGTTTCTTGTTCCTCAATTCTAACGACCGAGATAGGTTTTGGAGGACAGAGGGCCAGGGGAAAGTGATACAAGTGGAGAATGAGACCTTGGTGCAGGGGCAATGGGGGCGGTTTTTTAGGGTTTTTGGCCGCTAATTCCATAGTTTCCCTCACAAAGCTTTCAAAAGAAGAAAGTAAGAAGGGAAAGCTTATGAGCATCCCATGTCTGAGATGGTTTAACAAAGGAAAATGATAAAAATAGTTAACCTTAAACCTCCCCTCAAGAGTAATGTACTTCATTATAGCCATACAAACCTGGTCCCATGGCTTCAACAACAAGCTCCATTCAAACCCGGTGTGCAATCTGGTCGGCTTTTTATTTTCATGGAAGAAGGCGTGGACACTCTCCAAATCCTACACCTTAGTATGCTTTTTGAGTTTTTGACCTATGCAAGACAGGCTCGTAGCTTTGCCTATGATCTCCTCGTTATTTCAAATGAGATACCAGTGACTCTTCTGTCATTCCATGAGCTTGCAAACTGCGTCGAGAGCTTCTCATCATGCCCCTGTAAGCTCTCCATTAGAGGCGTAATGCCTCCTTCCACGCATATGTGCCAGAAGACGAGGACCCTCTAGAATTCTTCGCAAGATCCAGGCTCAGTTCGGACCCTATCTCCACCCATTTTCACGCTCAGATGTAATGTTATCAAAATAAATGTGAATAATTTAATGTAAACAATAAACATGTGACAACTAATAATTAACATAATAAATGGAATAACACCTTCACATAGATTAATCATATTAACACCAAAATCATATAGACAATATTCCCAATACTATTGAATCAATGGTTTCTAATACTTATCTAAAAATCACGAAGCGACTGCTATCCGAACTGCTATCCGAAACTTAGAGGAGTGGTTATAGGTCTAGACTCTCCACGACAAGGAAACACCCCTGGAGGAAACCGATTCTTGCACAGAACCCAACCTGCCTAATGAGCCTCATGGTATAAATAACAACCTGCCTCACAAGCTTCACGGTATAAATATCAACCTATCTCACAATATAAATAACACAGCCCTGGCTAGGACACTCCCGGATGTACATTGTACCCCAAGTTGGACATACACTGTGTGTCCCTTTTCCAAATGCCTCAATGCCAGCCAATCACCCTAACCTTCACTTCTTTGTGCCCTCTTAATTTATCTTTTCCTTTTTCTCTTCTCTCCTTGAATGTTCTCCATGCCTTTTCCAAGTCTCACACAAATGCTTTATATAAGCCTTAAGGGGTGCTTTCCTAACCATCACACCCTTTCAAAAAGGTTGCCTTTAATAAATAATTATTCCTCTCCCTTTAAAAGAGTTTTTATATATTCTTTATTAATCTTTCTTCTAACCAAAGAATCAAAATATCCTTTATTTTTCTATCTCCCATTTCATTCTAAAGGATTATTTCATAGCTTTCTCTTCTCTTGGGAAAAAGTCACATAACATTTCTCCCCTTGTAAATGTGCTGCTGTCCTCAATAGCATGAGATGCATCTGCATCACAACTCACAAAACACATAATCAATAATTGAAGAAACTGATATTAAATATCTTTATTCTCCATAATGTTTATATATATATATATTTTTAACTTCACCTACATCCTTTTCTTCTTTTAATTCATAGATTTCTCTCTTTTCAATTTTTAAATTAACAAGTACTTTAAAGAGAATCATTTTTTCCAATCAAAATTATGGCAAGAACTATACATACATATGAGAAATTTACAACTGAAGAAACTAATGCTATTCTATAGGTTTAATCACATATATCTCAACTTTATCAATTTTCTCCAAGTAACCCATTTTCCTTAATATAGATGTTTTTGTTTTAATCACTTACATATAACTTCAACTTTCAATTTACAAAATTATTATGTATTGACATAACATTTACCTAGTGAATGACATGCATATCCCCTACAATGTTGTCATTCATCATTGAACCACATATAATCTATATACTCAAAATATATTCTATGATGATAATCATGTATTCCTGACTACATGAGTATCCTCTTTTCCTATACAATACTTTATAAGACACATGTACAAAGTTATCGGGTTGATCAAGTCCAATAACAAAGTACAATAGAATAAAACATGCTAATCTTTTCTAGGCATCTTAACATGAATATAACAATAATAAATTATTAACATGCATAGAGCACTTCATAGAGAAACATTAGAACTAAACCTTCATTTATTTTAACTAGAGTGCACCCTCCTAGAATATAACTAAATTAACTACAATGCACCCAATATCTATAGCTAACCCAACCCTTATTATTTCTCAACCTTGTTGACACATCAAGGCCCATGTTCCATGAGACGAGACTCCTTCAAAAATTTCTTTCTTTATATCTTTCTTCATGTAAGGAGGTTCACCACATGAAAGTTTTACATTAGTGATCCCAAGAGACCATATAAACTTATTTTGTTGGGTTTCCCATTTTCTTTTACAAATGTAGTCCAATATTTGTCAATTTGACTATGACACCATTATCTAACAAAATATGATTAGGCTTGGAAATTCTAACTTGTGAATATAAGTCGAGGACTTCACTACATCTTTTAATACTGTTGCAACTATAGACTCTTCAAATGGACATCATCATTTTTTTTTTATATATTTGGTCAATGTAGGCCATATATGTGGCAGAATTATACATAACCATTTTCCCATTATGAAAATGCGTATTTTAAAAATTTTTAGAGGTGGTTTCTCCCCTTGTAAGAAGTTGACATGTCCCCATGTTTGACCTTAAAGAACCTATTTGGTTTCATATCCTATATTATACTATTCTCATCAACTCATTCCAAGGATAATGTCATTTTAAACAAGTTAAAAATGTGAATCCAAGGACCCGTGGGTCATGGGCCCAAAATGTACTTACACTAAACATGCCAATGTGTTGGTTTTAACTAGTCATAACAAGCATAGTAAAAACTATTTTATGAATATACAATTTTGACTATTACAAATACTATATCACTAATTGTTATTGTAACTACTTACAAGAATATTGGTTATATGTTCATTGAACTACCCTCACACTATGACCTATGTTCCATAAAGGTTATTGAGTGATGTCTTTGGAATCTAATGACAATATGATTCTTTATGAATATATAGTATCTTTCTTCTGTTTATTTAATATCATTCTTATGGCTTACCATACATGGGATTAAATTCCTAGATAAAACTTGAAATATCACATACAACGACAATGCACTATTTTATATACCTAATAAGATAAGATATTCACTTAGTATAACACTAAATTTTTTACCATAATATGTACAAATTAGACAACTCTTTTTTCCCCATCTACTATAATTAATAATAATTAACATGTACTCAACCTTGAATTTAGATTATGTGCATAAGATTATTCAAGTGCTTGATCTAATAGTGTGTTAATTACAATAACATCGTTATTTTCTAAGAAAGATTAATGTGGTAAATATTTGTTCTATTTTTATTGGTCAAAATTATATTTTGACTATTGAATTGGATGGTGTTTAAGAATAGAACCAACCCAAAAAAATTTCTTTGACTAAACATCACTTAGTTAAACTATGCAAGAGGTATATTTATTATTCATAACTTGAGTAATTTCATCAAGCATTGAAACCATTTCTCCCTCCCAAACACTAACCACTAATTTGTAGGGTTTTGTATTGTCACGACCCTCTTTTACTAATTATATTATTTATAATAACATATTTGTTGAATTTATTAAATAATTTTTATTCCAAAGCTGAACCAGTGATTAATTGCACAGTTCTGATAAAACTTAATAATCTTTATTTAATTATTTTCTTTTGTAACCATTGAAAGAGGAATTATGGGACATTTATTGTTGAGGATAAAAATGGTTAGTGGAATTAAGGGGAGGTGAATCGACCCTTTTTGGAGGGAGAGATTCTCTATATGGGGATTCAAAGAGGTTGCTAGATTCTTGCTAAGGCAGAGTTTTTGAACCCTGTAGGTAGTGTTAAAGTTAGAGTAGCAGCAAAAATAATTCAAGAGATATTGAAAGGTTCTTAGTTAATGTTTTGTTGTATTCATGCATAGAGTAATTTTCTTCATTTATGGACTATTAAGCAACTCAATGCTAGTCGCAAATTTATTGTTTTCTTAAGCAAATTCATATGTAGATAATCATATTTCTAACTAAGTGTTTGTAAGAAATTGATTAAGATTTGTGTTGGGGAATTAGATATGGAATGTCTAGGTTAGTTTTGGATTTGTTATAGGTATGAAAAATGTAAAGTCTTTGAAGAACACTGAAAGTTGCAGGTTTTAAACACATCTATCCCCATCTGTTCATCCCCATGATCCACGGTCTTTTGTTTACTTGTAATCCTTCACTTCTCATTTTGACTTTTAACTTTGAGGAAATCTATCAAAAAGGAATAGATTGCGTGTCTTGCTTAGGCTTCCAATATTGCATGCATGGTCATCTAAGTACTTGTTGCCCCTGCATAAGGTTGTAGAATTTGGCTTTCTCATTTGCTCTTAATTACTTTAAAAATCATAAAAGAAAGTCCATTTTGTTCATATCTTGCAATCATGGTATTCCATGAATCTGCGTGTCTTATCTTTTCTTCCACATTTTGCATACATATCTACCAGATCAGTTGCAACTGCAATGTCTGTAATTCATCTATTTTATTTTGCTTAGATAGATGTCTATACCACGTTTCAAAGCTGCCATTTTGGCGCAGACAGGGAGGATGTTGGCGAAAAAGGGTGGAGCTGGCTTTACACCTGCCGCATTTGCTTAAAAGTTTCTAAAGCCCCTTTTTTTAATAAATCCATTTTGTGCATATCCTGCAATCATTGTAGTATGCAATACCACCTCTTTCAAGCATTCTGTGAAACAGTTTCTGCACCTTGTAAATGCTTCCACATTTTGCATGCATGTTTATCATAATTTTTAATGGTGTTTCTTCTTGCGTGGGCAGGTAGGATTTAGAATTAGGTTGAGCAATATGTTTTTTGTTCCCTTAAATCTGTCTTAATAAATTCATCTTGTACATATCGTGCAATTATCTCATTCCAAATTTTCTTGCCCTTCGACAGAATTTGGGATTCCGTATTTGGAACCCGTCAACTGTATATTATTCGTAGAATTGTTTACCTCAATCTATAGTTTTCAAATAGGGAATACGTCAATTGTATATTGTCTATATAATTTAATAAGATTATTTCCCTGTGAGTGTATTATGAAAAGTTCACTCTATTCGTCTATCGGTAGGATTGGGTCATGTATCCCTTTGGAGAGGTGTACAACCTTTCAAGATGAGTAGGCATGCATTTTTAAAATGATGAATTAATAAGAGGAAAGAACTACAAGATGATTCCATTAGATTTTCTAAGAACCTGATCTATTAAATAGAGTAGACTTGGAAGTGTTCAAGGGCTATATCATATGTTCTTCGAATAAAAGGAATTTATATATAAGATTCATAATTCTGTAATGTCCCCTTCCTAGGCAGTATAGTTGATTCAGGGGTTAGCCTATCATTCAGATCCTCGTAGGCTGACAAATGTGTTCAGAGGGTCACTTGAGGCAGTTATCTTGTGTTTGGGAACCTTACTCCATCAGTTGATTCAGGTTTGGGCCTTGACAGACTCTTACGGAGTGTTTTTCAGTAACTTACTATTTATAGTAAGTTAGGCAGATAGGGGTTTCTATTTCTGGCAGGGCACCTGGTTCAATTGGTTAGCTCAGTTTTGACCCAGTTTGATGATTTGATGAGCAAGCAGTGATTATTGGAGCATTTGATAATTATTAAAAGATTATTAATTTGACTTTATAATATAAAGTCACTTTAATGAAATATTAAAGTAATTATTTGATGGCAAATTATAAAGTATTAAGACTTTATAATAAAGGGGTGAATAATATTAAATGAGTGTTTAATTACGCATTAAAAAGGGGACGCCATTATTTAATGAAATTGCCTAAGTTCAAAAGAGGCGTACTTTATATTATTAAATGCATTTTAAGTTGCTTTTTGAAGGGGGGTCGACTTTTTGTGAAGAGATATATATTTCACAAAGACAAATCGAATTCATTCATTGATGATTATTCTAATTTGTCTATTTTTCTCTCTGAGAGCATTGGGGTTTGTGAAACAAGGGTTTTTGCAAATCATTGGGTTTTGGAGAATGTTCCCTCTTCAGAATCAGACATACTGAGACTGTGAGATACCAGTTGAAGCTTGTTAGTTGAGTGGCTTCATTCAGAAGTCATACAGAGCTTATTGTGAAGATTTTCATCAAGGTTTTGGATCGATTATTCTTCAGGAAGGATCCTTACTTAGTGGCTACTATCTACTTGCATTTGGCACGCCATTCAAGAATTGTACGACTTTATTTATTGCTGCTGACAGGCCGTACTTACTAGAGTAAGGACGTCTTTTCTCCTTGGATACGAAACACCTATCTTTTCAGCTTCCATTCATCATCAATTTGGACGCCTAGGCAAGGAGAGTCTATTCAAGGCATTTTCGAGTGGGAGAAATCATTATCTAGAGTAGGCTGTACATTGTAAGGGCTTCTTCAAGCAGCTGCAAGCATATCAGTTTCTTTAAAATAATAATTGCTTACCTTTTTGTATGCATGACTTCGATTCAACATTGTAATTGTCCAACAATGAAATAAATCCATTCGCCATTCTTCTGGAAGTCATTTGATGCACTAGATATCATATTTGAATTTATTATGAATTTAATAGCACTTTATTTCAAAATCGCACCATTCTATTTTGCTGCAAAAACTACAAAAAAATCATAAAATACACAAAAACAAACAAAACATTGCATTCTCGTCAGAAGTCAGGGTTAAGAGACACCTGGTCTCTTACAGTGGTATCAGAGTACAGTTTTCCTGCCATCCTGTGCTTTTTCAGATAAATTTGTGCTTTTTCGATGCTTTTTCATGAGTAGAGACATTATATTCTACAATAAGGGTAGAGGAACAGGCAAAGTTGAGGATTGGACAGGTCCACCTATTCCGGAAGGTGAGATAGTATCAGGGATTCTCGGTATACACAGATCTAGCTCTAGTAGTAGTGAGAACAGTGTGACTACACTCATGGCAGATTGAGAGATTCCGATAGAGGCTCCTAGGGATTCAGGAAAAGAAAAAGAAAATACATAAATGACTGAGGTAGAATTTAGGAGTAGACATGATAACATGATGGACATGATGTTGTAGCTGATTGGTACAATGAGGCAGTATACTCCGCCTCACCAGCACTACATTCAGATAGGACAGTCTAGTGGGACAACAAGCGTAGACCAGCCACAAATGTCTGTACGGCCGCAACCGTCACCTGTTGTTCATGAGTGTAGGTCTGGACAACCTACCTTTATTACTAGGGAGGCACCACCGACTCCGGAGGCAGAACAACAGGGTCACCAGCCAGAGTTTCAACCACAGCATGGTACATCAGTGGCAGACGTGACCAGACTCTTTGGAGAGTACTCGGCGTTGGCTCCTGAGATTAGGTAGTCGTTGTCATTTCATGAGTTCATGGATGTACATAGGTCCAGGGGTGGAGGTAGATTTGAGCGCAGAGCTCCTCAATACCAGCCACCACCACAGGTGAATAGGGATCTTCAGCATGCAGTGAGCAAGATTGTCTTGCCTTATTTTGATGGCTCGGATAAGAGTTTAGTGAGGTCTTGGGTACAGAAGTTAGACAATTACCTATCCTTGAGACCTATGCAAGAGGACGAGGCCATTAAATTTGCCACACTACATCTTGATGGATTGGCGCATGATTGGTGGCATCATGACATGTACACATTGGGTCATCACCAGGTTACTACTTACCAGGAGTTCACAAACAGGCTCATAGAGCGCTTTGATAAGAAGGATCTAGAACTTTACTTTAGAGAGCTAGCACAACTTAGGCAGACAGGTAGTTTGGATGCCTACATTGGTGAGTTCCAAAGGGTTGTAGTCATGGTTACAGGTATTTCGGAGAGAGAAGACTTGTCATTCTATTTATTGAGGGATTATATAAGCCGATGATAGGTTGGGTCAAGGCATTTGATCCTCCCACCCTTCAGGAGGCGATGAGGAAGGCACACAGTATGGAGCTTGCAGCACCTTGCAACAAGTTCTTCAGGATCCACACCTAACTCAAGGCCGAACAGATCATTTGACAGGGATAGATCCTTTGACAGGAAGAGGGATCCACCTGATCCTAGGAAACGAAATGCACCACCATTTGACAGAGAAACATTGAATGATTTACGCAAGAAAAAGTTGTGTTTTTGGTGCAAGGCAGCTTATGATGAAAAACATGTGTGCCCTCTTCGTCCTAAAGCCAAAAGTAACCAGATGAAGTGGTTTAATGAGGGTGAAGAGCAATCTGATCTGTCAGACCAGCAAGCTGATTCAGAGCATTCAGATGATGAAAGGTCTGAAAATGATAGTGAAAATGATGGTGGAAAGAAACTACAGGAGGCACACTTGACTAGTCTTCAGAGAGATGGCTCCTTTAGGCTACGTGGGCTCCTAGTTGGTTAGAAAGTTATAACTCTTCTTGATACAGGTGCAACGCACAACTTTATAGATGCACGTTTGGTTGAGAGGCATGGCATACAGACAGAGGAGTTTGAGGGCATCTGAGTTAAGGTAGCTGACGGATACACTCTTAAATGTGACAGGAAAATATCAGACCTTCCCATGCAGCTTAATAATTATGAATTCAAAGCTGAGTTTTATGTTGTCAATATAGGAGATACTGATGTAGTACTTGGTATGGCATGGCTTCATGATTTGGGGGAATTCACACTCAATCTACGGGATATGGAAATGAAGTTTAAAGTCAATGGGAAGCCACATGTGATAAAAGCTATCAGGGACAACAACTTGAGAGTCGTATCTTTCAGACGGATGGAGAGGCTCATTCGTCATGATATGGTAGAGTGGGCTGCTGAATGTATGTTGATGCCTACACAACAGGAGCAGCAAAAGCATGAGTACCATCCTGACATTCAGGAACTAAGAATTAAACACTCTAAAGTGTTTAACGATATTCCACCTGGTAGACCTCCAGACAGGGGAACCAAACACATTATAGAGTTGGAGGAGGGCGCAAAGCCCATTATGATCACACCATACAGACATCCGAAGCGCCTCAAGGATGAGATAGAAAAAACAATCAATGAGTTGTTGGCTATGGGGCATATCAGACCTAGCAAATCACCTTTTGCTTCATCGGTCGTATTGGTGAAGAAAAAGGATGGGTCACTACGGATGTGTATTGATTACCACCAGCTTAATAAGAGAATGATTAAAAACAGGTACTCTATACCCCGCATCGATGAGTTGATTGATGAGTTGCATGGTGCTATCTTCTTCACGAAGATTGATTTGAGATCTGGGTACCATCAAATTCGGATGAGGGAGTAGGACATAGAGAAAACCGCTTTTAGGTGCCATTGTGGTCACTTCGATTTCTTGGTTATGCCTTTCGGTCTAACCAATGCCCCTGCTAATTTTCAGGCTACAATGAACAGGGTTTTCAGTTCTCAGCTATGGAGATATGTGTTGGTCTTTTTCGATGACATTCTGGTATACAGCAGGTCATGGGAGGAGCATTTAGCTCACCTGGATACAGTTTTGAGCATTTTGGCGGAGGAGTCCTTGTATGCCAAGGAGTCCAAGTGTGAGCTAGGCATGGTTGAGTTGTTGTATCTTGGGCACATCATTAGTGCCAAGGGAGTTAGTATGGACCCTGAGAAGGTCCGAGCTATAGTAGAGTGGCCAGTTCCAGAGAACCTTACCCAACTCAGAGGATTTATTGGGCTATGTGCATTTTACAGATGATTTGTTAGTGGGTTCTCACGTCACGCCGCACCCCTTATTGATTTGACAAAGAAAGGGGCTTTTGCTTGGTCACTGCAAGCTCAGGAGTGTTTTGATAGATTCAAGGTGATTATGACTTTGTGCCCAGTATTAACATTACCAGACTTTACGAAGTCATTTGACTTATTCTGTGATGCCTCAGGAGAAGGTATTGGTGCCGTATTGATGCAGGAGAGACACCCTATTGCTTTTGAGAGTAGGAAGCTTAGGGGTCCTGAAAGATTTTATAGAATTTATGACAAGGAGATGTTAGCCATTATGCACACTCTGGCTAAGTTCAGGCAATGCCTGGTGGGCAGTAAATTCAGTGTGTGTACAAATCACAATAGCTTGAAGCACTTCCTTGGACAACGAGACTTAAATGAAAGGCAACAAAAATGGGTCAGTAAATTGCAATCTTATGATTTTGATATCACCTTCATTAAAGGGAAGCAGAATGTTGTAGCTGACGCATTGTCTCGTAGACCTTAGTTGAATGCTATGGCACAGATCTTCGAGGATTGGAGGCACAGGATTATTGCAGAGTATGCTAAGAACCAATGGGCTTCTAGCATAGTTGAGGGGACAAAGCAGGATAGTAGATACACTGTTGTGAATGACTTGATCATTTACACGGGGCGGATTTTTCTGGTTTCAGATTCAGAGTTGAAGGATACAGTTCTGAAAGCCTTTCATGATCTTCCTATGGCGGGCCATCCCGGTTACTTCAAAACATATAAGTTGGTATGGGAACAGTTTACTTGGAAAGGGCTAAAGACTGATGTTCTTCAGTATGTGCGAGAGTACGTTGTTTGTCAGCAAAACAAACAAGAGCACACATATCCTACTGGCTTGCTTCAACCACTTCCAATACCCATCAGGAAGTGGGAATGTTTATCAATGGATTTTATCACGGGCTTGCCAAAAGTCCAAGGGAAAGATTGTATTTACGTGGTTGTTGATCGGCTGACAAAATATGCACACTTCTTTCCGATCACCACTACTTTCACAGCATCGCAGATTGTAGAGCTCTTCTTCAGAGAGTTATTCAGGTTACATGGTTTGCCTCAGACTATAGTCAGCGATAGAGACAGTCGGTTCGTGAGCAACTTTTGGTAGGAGTTGTTTAGACTTTGCGGAACCGAACTAACACCTAGTACCAGCTACCATCCACAGACAGATGGACAAACGAAGATGATCAATAAGTGGGTGGAAGGATATCTACGTAATTATATAGCTGGACAACAAAGAGCTTGGGTGAGGTGGATATACCTCTGTGAATATTGTTATAACTCCACTCACCACATGACTATACAGATGACGCCCTTTATGGCATTATACGGGTATGAGGCGCCCAACCTCTTGGATTTGGTGCTGAGTGATAGTAGAGTGCCTAGCGCAGGTGATATGTTACAAGATCAACAGGATATTATGACGTCTCTCAGAAATAATATTCAATGGGCACAAAATCAGCAGAAGCAGTATGCTGATCAGAAAAGGGTTGAGCGTTCCTTTGTAGTGGGTGACATGGTGTACCTCATGTTACAGCCTTACCGTCAGTCCACTCTGCGTAAGAGTGGTGCAAAGAAGTTGAAACCTCGTTACTATGGTCCATTTTGAGTCATCAGACGAGTGGGCGAGGTTGCATATGAGTTGGATTTACCGGTGGATAGCAGGGTTCACAATGTGTTTCATGTTTCTCGCCTGAAGAAGGCTGTTACACCTCGAAATTGTATAGTTACTATTTTAGCAATGCTTAGAGCATTCTGTTTGTAAGGAAGATTTTGGATGAATAAAATGTGTTGAACCTTGTTATCAATTTGAGAATCTTTACATTTTGTGATTGACTCATTCTATGTTATTGATTGATGTTATTCTTGGATAAAGCAATGCATGATAGAGGATAATTAGTCTTGTTTTTATAATTGATTTATATATTGCAAATGTTATGAACAAGTAACTGCCGTGGTTTTGTGCCAATGGATGCAGGAACAAGAACCATTCCTCCAGGCGGAGGGGAGACATCACTCGGGAGAGGGGCTTGGTCGGTTAACTGGTAAAGTAAATCAGTTGAGCATACACACACTTCACTAAGGGTTTAGAGGAATTGGGTCAGATAGATTTATCTTGATAAGTCATCCTTAGGCTTAGGAGTTTTGGATTAATTCTTGGTGCTTTGTGAGTGGTGCTTCTGTGACCTTTGATGTGAAACGTGAATTGATAAGTATGGCATAGGCAGGATGTATATGCGTATACGTGTACCACTCATATGTACATATCAACATGTATGACATGTCGATATAGATGTATGATGGGCAATTATTATGCCATACACATGTGTCAACATGGCATACATACAGATACATACACATGACTAACACACCTATAAACATATACACACTATCTATGATGTTTGTTATAACATTATTGTGATGCCTTAAATTTATAGTTAAAAGTATATATACATGTTTGCACAAACAGGTGTATTGGAAGTATGCTGACTGGCTTGCAATACACATATTTGAATGATTTAATGCAAATATGTATATGTATATTTAAGTGTAAATATATAAATAAAAATATGTGTATTTAATATTATATATATATATATATAAATATATTTATTATGGTAAATAAAACTATAATAAATTATATATAATATAATACATGATATAAATATAATAATTTATTTATATTTTAAATAAATAAAGATCTTGGGAAATAAAAGACTTCTATAGTCTTTTGGTAAAAATCGTATGAAATATATTTAGGAAAATAAATGTTTTCAAACATTTGAAATCATGATAGATATATCGAACATTTTATAAACATTAAGCTGAGCTGAATATTGTGAATTTCCTTCACTATGGAAAATATGCCAGGTTCAAATGTTTATTAGAAAAATGATTGAAACTTTTAAATGAGGAAATTTCGCGCGGTTGAGAACACATGCGCGCGCGCAAGACCAGGTCGCGGCCTACTAAGACTCCATTCGGAGAATGCGTGAGAAGGCTTAAAGATAGGCCAGATGGGGCGCCTTCTGCTTTGGACGTTTTCTTTGCATAGAATGTAATCCGCCATTTTTGGACGCCCAGGCTGAGTACGCCTGAAGGTGTTCCTCATCTGCTTTTTACCATGTGTGAGTTGAAAAATTCTCCCTAGATAAAGGTCAAATCATCTTAAAAATTGCTGAGTAACTTGCTGAATAGCTGCCACTTCATGAATTGACATTTTCAAATATATAAGGTGTCAATTCTCATGCCAAAATGGTAGCAGGCATGAGAATTCGAAACCTATATATAGAGCTCTTCACTTTGTTATTTTTACCAATTTACATTTGCCTTTTCTATATCCGAATTTGCTTTTTGAGAGCCACAATTTTTCTTTTGTTGTATTCAAACTTGTTTAGAGAGCCAATTCACAATTGCCATTGCCATTTTGTGAAGACTATGGATTTTATATGCTACAAACATATACATACATACCTCTTATAGAATCCAGAATTGTGAGAAGTGTAATCAGCAATACCTGGAAAATACTCCACCCAATTTGTGATTAGAATCTGAAAGAGACAGTGAGATTAAAAGAAGAAGCTGCCAGACAGCTAATACAGAATCAAAGGCATTCGCTAGCAGCAAGGAAACAGGCATGAGAGTTATCTCTTAATATCTCTGTTATTTGAAGTTAGATAAATCTACTTGTTTATTGGTGCATTACTTTGTATTGTAGTATAAGTAGAATAGACAAGTAAAGGAGAAATTCAGTTTCCTATTTATGCTTGTTTATAAAGGAATAGCTTGTTTATAAACGAAAAGCTTGTTTATAAAGAATAGCTTGATTTTATAAGGAATAGCTTGTTTATAAAGGAAAAGCTTGTTTATAAAGGAATAGCTTGATTTTATAAGGAATAGCTTGTTTATAAAGGAAAAGCTTGTTTATAAAGGAATAACTTGATTTTATAAGGAATAGCTTATTTATGAAGGAATAGCTTGTCCAAATTAGAAAAGAAATGTTTGAATACTTTTTATAGAATTTACTTGATGAATTGTATTTACGTGAATACTGCTTGATCTCCTTATATAAAGGAAGTGAGGAAACTAGTTATTAAATACTAGGACGAGGATGGAACCAATACCAAGGTAGTCTAAAGCTTTAAAGTTAGTAGGTTAACTAGGAAAAGCTATGTACTCCATGGATAAAGATTTCTAGGATAGGAGTTACCCGAGGGACCCTTGTTGACTGCATTTCAATTCCTGAATAAGTAGATTGTTGTAGAAGGTTTGGGGTGATTGACTACTCATGGAAAAGGACTTAACCTACGCATAGGAAAAGATAGCCTCAAGTCAAACCGAACCTAACTTAGTGCATGTGATAGATGACCACCAGTTTAAATACTACCGAAACACTTTGGCCAAAGTAGTGTAGTACACCTATGTCCACTTAGACTGTGGGACGATTACACTGTCAGTTCACCGTAGTCCAGTTTACATACTAGATTGAGATTGTAAGGTTACAAGGATTTAGTTATGTAGGACTTCACACTATGCTCAGTTGGTCATACAGAACCGGTTACCCAACCAATCTCTTCGTAGAAGGGAGGGCCGTCTACTTAACAGTAAACGTGTGGGGGACTGCATTATAAGTCCGTGGTTGGCGGAAAAGCACCTGAGTGATGTTTCTCCTCCACAGTAGACTTCTGATGAACCAAGGTTTGAAAGGGAAGAACTTGGACCGTCTTATTCCTATTTGCTCAAAAGCTTCCGAGCTGTTTTATACTTGTAAGATTCTTACTCTGTTATTTGAAAGAAAAGTAATGATGAATTGCGTACTCTGTTATTTACTTGGAATGGAAAATAATGATGTATTGTGTCAATTGTTTCCTTATTATGAAATGTTGCAATAAAATGTTTATCATTATGTATGTCTTTCCTTGTATTTCATATGTGAAAGTAGAAATTTTTTATTTACCCAATTTGGGGGTTGTTACAAAGGCGTTGGGTCAGCATGTTATTCCCTCTCCAGTACTGCCACCCCTTGATGATGAGGGGAAGTTGATATTGGTTCCTGAGGCCATCCTCGATGTTAGAGAGAGACATCTTTGGAGGCAGGTCATCAGAGAGTATTTGATCAAATGGAGAGATTTGCCGGTTGAGGATGCTACATGGGAGTCAGAGGAGATTTTGCAGCATCCGGAGTTGAGATTGCTTGAGGACAAGCAATTTCTGGGAGGGCGGACTGTAATGTCCCCTTCCTAGGCAATATAGCTGATTCAGGGGTTATCTTATCATTCAGATCCTCGTAGGCTGACATATGTGTTTAGAGGGTCGCTTGAGGCAGTTATCCTGCGTTTGGGAACCTTACTCCATCAGTTGATTCAGGTTTGGGCCTTGACAGACTCTTACAGAATGTTTTTCAGATACTTACTACTTATAGTAAGCCAGGCAGACAGGGGTTTCTATTTATGGCAGGGCACCTGGTTCAGTTGGTCAGCTTAGTTTTGACCCAGTTTGATGATTTGATGAGCAAGCAGTGATTATTGGAGCATTTGATAATTATTAAAAGATTATTAATTTGACTTTATAATATAAAGTCACTTTAATGAAATATTAAAGTAATTATTTAATGGCAAATTATAAAGTATTAAGACTTTATAATAAAGGGGCGAATAATATTAAATGAGTGTTTAATTACTCATTAAAAAGGGGATGCCATTATTTAATGAAATTGCCTAAGTTCAAAAGAGGCGTACTTTATATTATTAGATGCATTTTAAGTTGCTTTTTGAAGGGGGGTCAACATTTTGTGAAGAGATATATATTTCACAAAGACAAATCGAATTCATTCATTGATGATTATTCTAATTTGTCTATTTTTCTCTCTGAGAGCATTGGGGTTTGTGAAACAAGGGTTTCTGCAAATCATTGGGTTTTGGAGAATGTTCCCTCTTTAGAATCAGACATACTGAGACTGTGAGATACCGATTGAATCTTGTCAGTTGAGTGGCTTCATTCAGAAGTCATACAAAACTTATTGTGAAGATTTTCATCAGGGTTTTGGATCGATTATTCTTCAGGAAGGATCCTTACTCAGTGGCTACTATCTACTTGCATCTGGCACGCCATTCAAGAACTGTACGACTTTATTTATTGCTGCTGATAGGCCGTACTTACTACAGTAAGGACGTCTTTTCTCCTTGGATACCAAATGCCTATCTTTTCAGCTTCCATTCATCATCAATTTGGACGCCCAGGAAAGGAGAGTCTATTCAAGGCATTTTTGAGTGGGAGAAATCATTATTCAGAGCAGGCTGTACATTGTAAGGGTTTCTTCAAGCGGCTGCAAGCATATCAGGTTCTTTAAAATAATAATTGCTTGCCTTTTTGTATGCATGACTTCGATTCAACATTGTAATTGTCCAACAATGAAATAAATCCATTTGCCATTCTTCTGGAAGTCATTTGATGCACTAGATATCATATTTGAATTTATTATGAATTTAATAGCACTTTATTTCAAAATCGCACCATTCTATTTTGCTGCAAAAACTACAAAAAATCATAAAATACACAAAAACAAACAAAATATTGCATTCTCGTCAGAAGTCAGGGTTAAGAGACACCTAGTCTCTTACAAATTCTTTGTTAAATTATTTGATGTATAATGAATATATATATATATATATATATATATATATATATATATATATATATATATATATATATATAGCTGAGAGGCTTTCACTACAATGGCATTCATTCGTATATAGAAAAGCCCTAGATTAAATCTTGGAGTAATAAAAATTCCTCACTGTAAAGATTGTACGTGCCCCCCATTATCTGCAAAAATTTCAAGAATATAGGAGGTTTCGAAAATGCAAATAAATGTTAAATGATGGTTTCGAAAACGCAAATAAATATTAAATGATAATTAAAAATTGGAGCGTGTATGTCATGGAGGACCATTTCGAAATTCGCGGGCTGAAATGCTAGCTAAAATTCTATGTAACCATTCTAGGCATAGCCAAGTTAAAAAAATTAACTTACCTTTGATCAAGGAGTTTGAGATGGGACACATGGAGAATTTAATAGAAAATAATAATTTCTTTATAACCATGGTTAGGCCGCTTCATACAATTTTTTTTGTTTTTGTTTGGCAAATTGCTATTAGAGAGGATAACACTCTTTCTATTACTTTGAAAACAAGATTACATATTCTTCAAATACAATACTTAATTTTTCACTCCATATTTTGCTGATCTTAATGTCATTGATTGTTTGGTCCTTGAAATAGGGGATTTCTTGCTTTTTACTTATGTCCATTCCTGCTCTGCCTTGCAGGAGATCCGTTCGATGCAATTTTCCTGCTTTTTCGCTTCTTCAGAAATTAAACTTGTTGAGATCACCGAAGACTCAAGAGACTACAAACAAAACTTGGTACAGGTGGCTTGATAGGATTTGGAGAGGCACCAACTAACCCGTGATCACTGTTTTGCGGAGCCAATGAGGGAGGAGACACTTCCTACAAAGATTTTGGAGAAGACAAAGTATCCTTGGCTATAGGATCAATTATATAGTGGCTGGAGTCAACCCCATTTCACCAAGAAGGTTGATAGGATATTACACCCTGCACCTTCGCTTGCTTCTTATTACATTGTGGGGTACCATGGGCAGTTGAGAAACATTTTCTGCATCTAAAAGCAATCTATTCATAATCTACTAGTTGTTGCCAATGTCTATTTCTAACTTTCAATGAGATTTTAGCCGGTAGGTCTTTGGATAAATCGAATTCAACACATAAATGGGCACATGTAGAGTTTTTATAATTGATAGTTTCTTTCGAAATGCTATGATACTTACCTAATCCATTGGCTATTGCAATCAAGCACTCAGTTTTCCAAAATTGTAGAGGAAGGTAGGGCAATCTTACCCAAAGGAATGCTGAAGAAAATGTCTCAGTTCGAGGATCAAAGTGTTGATGTTAGTACAGCGTCGGTCTTCACTTCCCAAAAGACATATATTAAATGAATATCATGGGCCGACCCTATTTTGAGTTATATCTTTTAGTTGTTGACTGGCCGACCTAAATAGCATTTATCATTATTTGTATTAAGGCCGACTTAAATGAAGGGGCGCCAAGAAGATATAAATACAAGGTAACTTTTGGTTATTGATCCAATTCGCATCACACAAGGAAAGTTTGCCATTATATTCAAGAGCAGAAATTCGCATGAAGAGGAAGAACAGAAATCAAGATTCGCATTCCTAGAAGAAGTTCATACTTGAACAGCAGATCATCATTAATATAGCAGCAGACAGAGTTCAAGGAAGAGCAGATTTACTTGTATCTAAACATTAAGGAAAAGTGCGAATTCCTCAGCCATTGTTGGGCTGTGTTGTAAGCAGAATTCTGTCACTTATTATCATATATATAAGAGAATCATTTGCTGGGTTTTTCTCCCTCAAGAGGAGGGTTTTCCCAGGGTATCTTGCTGTGTTCATTGTCTTATGTGTTACATTTCTATTGAATAATTTTGTTATCTAATCTGATTTAAGAAACACTAACACAAAGGAGGGGAACCAAGGCTACATGCATAAAAATTCGTCCTAGTAAAACCAAGGCCCTGTGTTGAGGATCAGTTCCTTATCTTCCAAAGATTCAAATTCCAAAATAAAAAATGTCTTTGAGCAAGGATAAATGCTTTTTTCATCCTCCATGTACTCTTTCTAGTTTTTGCTTATCCAAGCGTGGAGGTCACACAACTTCGGCCAAACTCTCATGAATATGCAAATCAAGGTGTGGCCTTTCAAAAACTCCTCTTTGTCATAAGCGATGTTGTCCAGACATATTTTCGAGGACGAATTTGAATTACGGATGAAGAATGGGGATTTTAGAGAAATGCAAGGGTGGGAAGGATAAGGGTCTTGGGAAGAGGCCCTTGGTATCAAACCAGGCTACTTCCATCCCCGCATCACGTCTGGGGCATCCAAACCTAGAGCCGTTTTGTGACTCCGACTTGCGAGGAGAACCGACCTACCAACTCTGCATAGAACCTTGCATAAAATGAGATGCCCTAGCCTCTATCTTGGAAGGGCACGATAAGGAAGCATCTGTTGATGCCACACCAGTAGGGGTGCTCACGCCATTTCCTTTCCCCATAGAGGATGTGGGAAAAATTAGAGTAGAGGGTGTTGATGAGCACTGAGCATATGATGTCCCCGCTCTAGTCAGTTCTTAGGAGCAGTTGAGTTAGCCTATCTCTTGGACCCTTGTAGGCTAACAGGTTTTGGTTAGAGGGTCAGTGACCTTATTTGGTGGGTTTTGTCGTTTCCGTCCTTTGAGTTCAGTGATTGGCTCACAACAGGCCTTGGCAGTTCAGTGATTGACAGCTTCTGACGACACGTCAATATGTTGAGTTATGAGCAAGATATTAATATTTCAGTGCATTAAAGTGTTTTACTTTATTTGATGGATTATTATAAAGTCAACTTGATTTTATAATAAATTATCACTTAAATTTATTTAAGTGAAAATTAAAGCACTTTATAAAAAAGGGGCACTCATTTATTTAATCATTAACTATTGAAAAGATATAAAATACATTTAAATGTATTTTAAAGTGGAATTGGCGTCACTTTTGGAATTGCGTGCCTTTTTGCCTTATAAGGAAAGCAAAGGAAAATTCAAACTCATCTTTTGACTATTTGACATTTTCTCTTTGGCTTTGGCTGAGCTTGGTTTCTCTGAGACAAGGGTTTCAAGAAATTTATCTTTGGAGAGCGACAATTCTTCATAGATTGGTGATTGTGAGACTGTGAAAGATCAGTTGAATGATTGCAACCATGGGAGCTTCATTTCAGGAGTTCTTCAGTGCTTTAATCAGGATTTTTTGTACAGTTTTATTTAGTTTACAATAAAGGAGAGGGCTTCTTCATTAGAGACATCTCCTTTAGGTTTTCTGTAGTTTCCAGTGTTTGTTCCATAGTTTCTTGCTTGGCCGTACCTTTTTTTCTTGGGAAATGTGTCGAAGCTTCTTGCTGAAACGCCTTCTTTTTGGCATCTGATAGTGTTCCATTCTTGGCATCCACCTTTCATGACTGCTTGTATCCAGTTTCTGTTGGGGAGAAGTCAGATCTGTAGCCCAGGCGTCCTATTTTGTCAGTTTTCACCATTTTCAGTTGGCAAGCTTGGATAATTTCTTAATTAAATAATCTGGAGGCTTACGGGTATGTCTATCATTTGTAATCTTATTGTTATGGTTGTTTAATACTCTTTGCATTTGCACTTAATCAATATTAGCTCAGATTCATGTTTATGAGCTTTTATATGCTGCCGCCCCTTCTATTTCTCTCTAGAAACTTTCTCTAAACAACTAGAAAAACACAAAAAGATAAGCAAAACTATAGGGGTTTCAGAAGGAGCCAATTGGGCTCATCACAGTGGTATCAGAGCTTTGATCCTGCTAGCCTGGAGGGTTAGTAGCTTCACATCAGAACAGGTTTGAGAGGTACTACTCACGCAGGGGTCCTGGATATCAGAGAAGTACTTTTGAACCTTTTTCAGCATTTCCGTTTGACGAACAGGAGGAAGAATTAGACTTTGATAATATGGCTCACAGGAATGATGAAGGTCATCTTAATGACGAAGACAGGGAAGCCAGAGATATACTGAGAGGGATGGTGGTAGGCCAAGAACAGGTGATGAACATCCTCCAGCAGCTTAGTACCAATGTTCAGAACTTGACAGTTCAGAGAAGGCAGAATCAGGATCAAGATTAGGAGGGAAGTATTCATGGAGAACCTCGCAGGAATATTGCTCCAGCACACACCTTTGAGAGACCCACACACCCGACATTCATTAGGAATGAGGTTGATGAGGAGGACGCAGCTGAGGAGGGTGGAGAGATAAACTTTGCAGATAACATCATGGCTACTCATGATGAGTGGGACGCTTTTCCTCCGAGAGTTAAGGATCACCTTAACTTCGACAGATTCATGAGCCAAAAGAGGGAACATGGCAGGAACAAGGTAGACAGGAGGCCCAAAAACATAAACTATGATCTTAAACTGGCTACCAATAAACTCACCTTAACCAATTTTGATGGCAGTGGTAGAGTCACAACACGAGCATGGGTGAGTAAATTGGATACTTTCCTGACATTACGTCCTATGGCAGGAGAGGATGCCATAAGGTTTGCAACTCTTCACTTGGATGGCGTTGCACATGACTAGTGGATCCATGGCATGGTAATTCTTCATCATGATAGGATTACTTCCTGCCAGGAGTTTACAGATAGATTGGTAGAGAGGTTTGACAAACGTGATCCCGAACTATACTTCAGAGACCTAGCACAGTTGAGACAGTCGGGTAGTTTAGAGTCATACATTGGAGAGTTTCAGAGACTTTCAGTTATGGTGACAGGCATATCAGAGAGAAGACTGATTATTCTATTTATGGAGGGTTTATTTGAGCCCATGAAAGGTTGGATCAAAGCTTTCGATCCACCCACTTTACAGGAGGCCATGAGGAAGGCTTGCAGTATGGAGCTTACAGCACCTCGGAAACAGTTTGGCTCAAAACCATCCACTTCCTACAATGATAATAAATCTGATCCAAAGAAGTTTGAAAATTCTGATCAAAAGAAAAAATTTGCTGCACCATTAGATCGTGAAACAATTATCGATTTACGTAGGAAGAAGCTCTGCTTTTATTGCAAGGGACCATATGACATCAACCATGACTGTCCCCTCAAGCCTAAAGGACAAAATAGGCACATGGAGTGGTTCTTCAAAGGAGAAGAGACGACTGATTTTTCAGACCAGCAAGCTGCAATTTATGATATAGATGAGGAAAAATCAGAAAATGAGGCAAAAAAGGAGGTTGAAATTGAGCTACAGGAAGCTCATATGTCTAGTATGCAGAGAGAAGGTTCTTTCAGACTTCGTGGGATACTAGCTGGTCAAAGAGTCATATCTCTTTTGGATACAGGTGCAACCCTGTTGGTTGAAAATTTTGTATTCTTGTGAAAGCATACAAAATTGTGGTTTCAACCACAACACGTGAGATTAAACTCTCCTAATTAAGGGAAGGCTCCCCCTTTAACTAAACAAAACTAATATGGGTAGGACAAAAATCGTTCCTCTTATTTCAGGAAATATTATATTCTTTTCTCTTCGCAGAAAAGCAATAGCAAACATTAAGAAAACTTATTACAGCAGCTATGCAGTGAAACCGAGAAAGAGGAAATAAAGTTTCCTGAAAGCACAAAGACTTCCGTCACTTCCTCCGGGACGGGAAAACAACCAACAAGCGCAAAGTCTTGAGGAATGAAATGCTATCTACCCTTTTTAGAATGATTACTTAATGAAAATATACAACATAAAACAGTACAAAGTCTGTAACTATGATGTACCTATTAACTACTCTAAATGAGAACTACTACGAGCACGAAGTCTTGCAATTCTTCTCAATTAATACTAACTACGAATTCAATTTTCAACATTTACAGCACAAAGACTGCAGATATTTCAATTGAATCTCTCTTCAGCAATATTCCACAATTTTCAAGTAGTCACAAAGTAATGCTCCAAAATGACATAAGAACACAAAGGATGCAAAGTAGGGCTTCAACTCAAAGTTTGAAATTCCAACTCCTTTATATTACTTGAAAATTCACAACTTATAACTATAAAGCTCAAAGTCTTTATGAGTACAAAATTCTGTAGAGATTTCTTGCTTGCTAAAAAGATAAAGATTACAATAGACCTCCTCAAGTATTTATAGGAGAGAGGCCTTGAGAAAAAGGTAGGAGGATCTCAACAAACTTGAGAAAATCTCTCAACCGCTAACTAACTGCAATTGACTTATTCAAAATTACAATCCAAATTGTGATTTGTTTTGTAAGAATTTACATGTAGTCACAATTTCCAAAATTGCAAGAAAAAAATACTTGCAATTGCAAAACTTGTTTTTACATATATTTTGTCGAAAGTAAAATACATAAAACAACCTAATATTTTCATTTTGTCCCGTTCCTAGCTTTGAAAGATAGAAACTTGCTGATAATTCCCTGCAACTCATCAGGATCGGGACCAAGTGTATTTCTAGCAACGACAACAGTCTTTATGATAACATCATAGTATCTGACTGTCGCCTCTCTATGTTCTTCGAAAGCAGCTTGCATCTTGTTAAAGACCAGCTGATGATTGACAAATTTATGAATCGTATCTATAGAAAATTGATCTGAATCTAGCTCTTGGTGAAGACTTGCAGTAATCTGAGAAACAACATCACTAGCTGCAAGTAATTCCCCTTCATGACTTAAAACTTTGCAAGGGATCTTCTCAAAGTCTAAAAGCATGTCATGTTCAACTTCAGCACTCATCTCAAGGGTAGCCTGGACATCTTTGATAAGATCTTGAATAACTAATGACTTGTTCGTCATAAGTTCCTCAAACTCTATGTATTTTTCCCTTGTTGAAATCATTGAGTTGCTGCACAAAATTTCCAGCTTCACTTGATCTATCTCATGCCAGATTTTTAAATCCTTCTCAAGAGAATGCAGACTTTGCTGAAAGGTCTCTAGAGTTTGATTTATTTTGAATCTTGCTGCTTTGACTGTACTCAAATTCTTCAATGCCTTTTCGACCACTAGTATTCCTTGATCAATTAATTGGGCTGTCCAGGAATCAACTGCTTTAGCTTTTTGCGCAATTCTTTCTAATTGCCTGACTGATTCCTTAGGAGCAAATGAAGATAGTGAACCAACTGTTTCTGATGACCCAATAATCCTTTGAATAACTGAAACTAGTTGTTCATTTTCCTCTTTGAGTTTCTCCTTTTTAGCTAGAAGTTCATTGTAGCTTTGTGCCAAAACTGTTACTGAACTCTGAGCATCTTGCATCATGTTAGCATGAGTCTGGTTGCCTAATTCCACCCTAGTGAATCTGTAATTAGACACCTGCATCTCTTCATGTGGTTTGTCAACAAGAGGTTCTGCTATCTCAACATATTTCATCTTATTGCTGTCAATAAACACTTGAGAGACTGTTTTTGCTTTCTTTGCAACCATTGGTTTAGATTTCTTCAATTTCTGGAAATCAAACACATCAGGAGATATTGCTTGTTTCTTTCTCTTTGGAGCAATTGAATTTAACCATGGAGGAAGATCCAAGGTTCTTACATCTGAAACAACAACTGCAGTCTGTGTAGAAATGGACTCATTTTGTGACACAACTGAAATTCTGGGAGGTGCCTCACTTTGGATAGCAACAATGGTTTGCTCAAAAGATAAATTGCGACTAGGATCAGCCATGAAACAATTAAAGCTCACTGCTGATGTATCTATATTTGGGAGAGTTATCTTTGACATTGTCGGAAAGATTGGATTTGTATCAAATACATTTTCCAAGTTGTCATGCAAGCTTCTCACAGGTGTATTCATTATTGATGTAGCTGAGGAATGATGAATAGTTTTTGAAGGTGGGATGGAAGAAACGAATACTGTGGAGAAAGAATCAACATCACTGTCAATGGGAGAAATAGGCGATATCGTTGAAACAGGTATTGGAGCTTCAACGTGAGGAGACATTTCACTTAGAATGGTAGAGGTTTCAAGAACCTCCTCTTCTTGCTGATCCAAAACTTGAATCTGCATTTCCTTAACTTCTTTCCCCTTTAGTGTTTCCTTCTCCAATGGTTCTTCCACAACCCGGCTTACTCTCAACTTAATTCTGGTACCTGAAGAGGAAGCTCCTTCTTTTGATCTGTCTCTAAGCTCTGACTTCAATCCTTTGGGCCCAGCTGAATCATCCTCAGCTCCGATTCTGATTTTTATAGTCTTAACACATGCTTTTGAGCCAAGTGTTGGTATTTGCCAAGACTGATTGAAACCTATCAAAAATAGAAGTAGATTCCTTTTGAGACCACTGGATTGCAAGAATGGGTGCGTTAGCAACCTCTTGTTCTTCATATTCAAGATCTAAAACCTGCCCATCATCAATTACTCCTTCTGGAACCAAGGTCAGATTGAGATCAACAACTTGCTCCACCGTGAGCCTGCAGTAATCCATTCTATAGATATCTTTTTCTGTTCGGAGGTCTGCCCAAATGTCTTCAATGCGGTGCACATGAATGAAGGCTCTTTTAATTTTATCTTTCACTCTTCTGTAGTCGAATTCCATTCTGGCCTGGAATTTCTTTAACTTTATTTTCTGAAGTTCAGCCTCCATTGCTTTGGCTCTTGAGGAAGTTGTCAAAGAATACCTCCCAATCGTCAATGGATTATGTGATGAAATACTGACTCCAGTCTTATGTTGTGTAGCTTGGCGTGCATGCACTGTCATCAACTGCCTTTCTAGCTCCATCAAAATGATCTTATCTGCTGGATACCTTGGAAGCATATAAGGTTGGTCTTCAAAACGACCAACTCTAATGTAGGTGAAGGTAGGGAACTGAAGAAATAGGCAACCATACTCATTTACTTTCCTCCAAGCAGCCTCGGATACCCTGTTGTTTTCCAATGCTTTATCAAATAAACACATGAGATGACCAAAGAAGGCATCTTGAACTCTTCTATAATGCACCCAACTTTGCCTTAAAGCCAGCTGATTGTAATACTCCCATACAGGAACCGATGATCTATCACCTTTAATAGAAAGGCCTGGAAACTGCCTCAATGAAGCTGCTATATAAACCAGATATGAGTTCATGTAGAAAGTGAGTGTGGTAGGAACCTGTGCAAGCTGTTCACATAATCTGTCGCTGATTATTTCACCCCAAAAAATTGGGTATTGTGCCTTTCTGATAACCATGATGAATTTATACATCCAGCTTTCAAACATATTGGAAACTTTCAACCCCATTATTCTGCTCAAGAGGGTGATCATATCATTAATTTCTTCCTTAAAATCAGACCGATACAATTTGGGTATTCGGGTCACACAAGGTCATGATTTGAGAAGCCACTTGTGATTGATATGGTTGATACAATTATTCTTTTTTTGTGCCGTCATCGTCCTTGATGGTTCTAGATTCACTGTCAAAGTGGGATGCACATGCAAGAACGAATTCTGGCTCAAGAGCAGCAACAGGAAAAGAAGATACCAGGTGAATATGACTTCTCAACAACAACTGCATATCGTGAGAAGTTGATTTCTCAGCCCTTTTAAGAAACTTAGACATATCAAAATGACCAATTTCTGTGTCCTTGATTTCATCAATATTTGAGACCACATGAGATGGAGAAATCTCATTCTGATACTTATCAAATTTGTATCTCATCTTCTTGTTTGTTGGAGAAGCTGGTTTGTCTGTCATTGAGCAGGAATCTGCAAGACTGCGGTGAAAACCCCATAAGGTCAGAACATCATCAGCATCAACGTGTGAAGGCATGTTAGCCATTAACAACAAAACTCAAACCCTAGGGTAATGAAACTGTTTTGTTGAATGATGATGGAGAATGAATGGTAAAGACCAATTCGGATCTTGGTGGGCTGATTGCGACTGAAGGCAATGTTTTGTCTTTTTGGAATAGCAAGTCAAAAAGATTTTCTAACTTGAGTTTGAAGTCAAGTCCAAAAAAAGTTCAACTTTGAGGCTTTTTGAAGCATTTCGGGTTTTTGAGTGTCTTCAACAACTTTATAAAGTGCAGTCGGAATTTTTTGAACAATTAGCAATTTTTTTATTTTTTTTGTTGCAACTTTTACAATTGCAATTCTCATGACAAATCCCGACTTGCTATTTGATACCAAAAACCCGAAATTGAGCCAAGGCATATTTTTGCATAAAATCTATGTTACCGGGTTCTCCATTTTAGGCCCCTATACCCGCCAAAATACGTTTGGGTTCGGGTTCGGGTTCGGTTCTCCTCTGGGTTCGGCCAGGGTTCAGCGTTTAGAACCTGGGTTCTCCGTGGGTTCTTCACAGAAGAACCCACGGAGAACCCAAGTTCTAAACGCCAAACCCTGGCCGAACCCGTGAAGAACCGAGGAGGACCCGGGCGAACCCATGACTTCCAGCCCAAAAAAAGAGAAAAAGTCAACTTAAAAACATAAAATGAAACCCTAAAAAGTGCCCAGATTGCCTTATATTGACTTGGCCGACCAAATGAGGCCATTTTGCAAACTCAAAAGAGCAAAAAACACCATTGTTTTGCCTCCAAGCTAAAATAGTTGATTTTTGCAGGTTTTCTCTTTTTTTCCGAAGGTGAGATCGTGAGAGCTACGAAGGAGTTCAATTGATAGAAACAAGAGAGGAATAGGTGCACTAAGAAGATCAAGCAATCAAAGGTGAGTGAATCTATCCTCTTTTTTTTAGTTTTCAATAATTTTTTTGAAGATTTTTCAAGTTTTTTTTTCAAGTTTTTTTTGAATTTTTTAGTAAGGTTTGAATTTTTTTAAGAACATTTTATGCAAAATAAGGGGTTATAATGCCCATTTTTTCTAAAAAAAATTACTTGTTTTTCTTTATTATAGGTTCATAACTTCATAGAGAATGGCCACAGTTGGCATGGAGAGTCAATTTAAATATGATCCAGGCTCACCTCTTTGGCAACATACGACAATGATTCAACAACTTCCCGGTGGTGGGGGTTCTATTTGGTGTTGCAACCAATGTGGATCTACATATAGGAGCTCGTACTTTTGAGTGAAAGCCCATCTTTGTGCTATTGCTAATCAAGGAATAAAAGTTTGCATTGGGCCAAATAAAAAAAAGTTGCCAAAGAATCAAATAATGGGTTATATTAAAGAACAAGAGGACGCTGACAAGGCATTCAAAAGACCAAAGGCTATGGACCATCCTCTTATGAAGAACAGTAAAAATAAAAGTAAAAGCTCGCAAAGACTTAGTGGCTTATTAGAACCGGCTGGCCCACATCCTTTCATAGAAATGACACAATCTTCTTAAGGAGAAAATGTTTCGGTGACACGAAAAAGAGGCCCATTGGATAGAGCCTTCAAAAATGAAGCAAGGGAGTTGGCAGATGAGAGCATTGCACGTTGCATTTATGGCAATAGGCTTCCTTTCAACCTTGTTAGATCACCTTATTGGCGGGAAATGGTGAGAGCCATTTCTAACACAACTCATGATTATGTTAGTCCTGGGTATGAAAAGGTGCGAACCACCTTATTGGCAAAGGAGAGAGCTTCAGTAGAGGTAGCATTGAGAGTAATCAAGGATACATGGGTCGAAACAGGTGTGTCCATCATTTTTGATGGATGCAAGGATTGCAAAAATAGACCATTGATCAATGTTATAGCAGTGTCCCCTAAAGGGGCGGTGGTTTTGAAGGCAGTTGATTGTGAAGGGCAAATAAAAGATGCAAGTTTTATTGCCAATATCCTCATAGAATCCATTGAAATGGTGGGGCCTGACAATATTGTCCAAGTCATAACGGATAATGCTAAAAATTGTAGGGCAGCTGGGGCTATAGTGGAGGCTAGATATGGTCACATTTTTTGGACACCATGTGCAGTCCACTCACTCAATTTGATAATGCAAAAGATTGGTACACAAATTGAGTGCGTCAAGCAAATCTACACGGAGGGCGAGGAGATCCAAATGTTTGTGACTAATCATCATATGTCACAAGCCATCTTCAGGACTTTCTCCAAGTTGGAGTTGTTGAAGGTAATTTAAATTTGATTTTTTAATATAATTTTTATTTTTTTATTTTAATTTTTCATTGCTGATTTGTGACATGCATTTTCTTATCATGTTAGGTTGCCGAAATTCAATTTGCATCTCACACAATCGTCTTAAGACGACTTCAAAAGGTGCGAGAGGCCTTGAGTTCTATGGTCATCAACAACTTGTGGAGTGTATGGAAGCAATCAAGCACAGAAAGAGCCCAAAAAGTGAAAGCAATGATCTTAGATGATGAGTGGTGGGCTCGTGTGGAATATGTTATAAATTTCACCGAGCCTATTATGAGCATGATTAGGTATGCTGATACTGATCGCTCGTGTTTGGGTGAAATTTATGATGGCATGGATTCCATGGTGGAGAAAATAAGAGGAATAATAGATGCCAAGGAACATGATCCAACAGAAACATTTTTCAAAACTGTGCAAACTATTATTGTTGACCGTTGGAACAAGATGACCACCCCTTTACATCTCTTAGCATTTGCTTTGTCACCAAAGTATTATAGCAAAGATATACTTTCATTGCCGAGGAGGTTGCCACCATATAGGGATGCAGAGGTTGCTGCTGGCTATAAGATTGCATTTAGAAAGATATTTGCAGATAAAGAAATCCAAAGCATTGTCATGAGTGAGTTTAACCAATTCATAGCTGCAAAAAATCAAGATGTTTCTGCTCATCTAGATAGATATAGGAAAAATGCTGATGATTGGTGGTATCTACATGGTCAAGGCTCCATTTACTTGCAGCCTCTTGCAATTAAAATACTCTCCCAAGTATGTATCTTTTTATTTATTTAGTTTTTCGTTTTTCATTCGATGCTATTAGTATTATGCTATATATTATGATTATTATTGGCAAGTAAAATTAAATACTAATTACTAAATGTTGTATGCATAATCAACAGATTGCAAGTTCCTCTTCAGCTGAGCGGAATTGGAGTACATACTCCTTCATCCACTCGGTCAAGCGCAATCGTTTGGGTGCAAAAAAAGCAGAGGATTTGGTCTATGTACACTCCAACCTTCGTCTCTTATCACATAAGAAACCTGAATACAATGAGGGTGTGGCAAAGAATTGGGATCTCATCCTTGAGTGTTCTGATTTAGATGCTACAGTTGCACAACTTTCCTTGGCTTCTATAGATCAATGAGGCAACTGATGCACCTAGTGGGAGTGGCAATCCAATTGACAATGGTTCAAATGAAATTGAACCAATTGAGGACCACGACCTTGATGATTTTGATGAAGACGAATTTGAAGAATCTTAGAATACTGATTTAAATATTGTTTTGATTGTAATTTGAATTTTCAATGTGTAATGACATTTTAAGACTTGAGTATTTACTATCTAGTAATTTACTGTTTACTTTTTTGCAAACTATGAATATGATTATATGAGGTATTACCGTATGGCGTATTTCATTGTTTCAATATTCTATGGCATTATGGCATTATGATTATTCATTATATCAATATGATTATAATTTAATTATATATATATATATATATATATATATATATACACACACTCCCGTACCCGTACCCGTACCCTAGGAAAAAAAAATCGCCGAACCGGCGTACCCGAACCCGAACCCGCATCTAAACCCGTACCCGAACCAGCAACTTAGCATAAAATGGTAATGAAGATTTGAGGGAAATGAATGTGAATAAATGAGGTGAATAAAATGGTGTGAGGCGAATTTGGTGAAGGAAAATGGAAATGAGAAATGAGAAATGGAAATGGTGAAAGATGAAAAACGAGTTTGTGAAGAAACGCATTTTCACCATGAGGAAAAAAGCTTTCAGAAATGGCGTGGCAAGAGAACATGACGTTTTCACATGAATAACTTGTTTCTCAGCTACGAATGAAACGCATTTTACAAAGGCAAACAACATTCAATAAAAAGTAAAGAAACACTTGGCAAAAAGTGATCATGTTTTTTAAAAATGAAATCGCGTTTTTCATTATATACAAGAAAACGATTCTTCCTCTGCAAAAAACATTTCATCCAAACGAGTTTTGACAAAAAGAGAAACAGAAAATAAAATGAAAAGAAAGCAAACAACATACCTGCGAATGAGAAGCACAAAAACGGAGAGAAAACCCCTAGAAAACTCGCATTCTCTTCAACAAGATGAGAGCCTAAATATTCAAGTTGAGGATGCGATTCTTGTTGCAGAATTTATGGAAGCTCCACAAAAAGAGGCAAGTAATCAAACTCGAACACAAACACCTCTTGAAAATTTAGGCGAATTCTTCAAATCGGGTTTTGGAAACCAAGCAACAATAAAAAATGACCAAAATCGGGTTTTGGAAACCACTCAGCAACTTTTTTCACTATTCATGAGTAAAATAGGAACTTTTTTACACTTCAACAATTTTATTTTTGTCAAATAGATGAAATCGGACCTTTTAGTTCTTTTGACAATTTTCATTTTGACAAAAATAGGGATTTTTGAACAACTTAAGCAATATCGGACCTTTTTTGCTCTTTTGACAATTTCACTCAAGCAAAAATCGGAACTTTTGGCAACTTAAGCAATTTCAGGTTTTTTGATGACTTTAGCAATTTTGCTTTTAGGCTTAAAATTCCCTATTCTGTTGAGCTGCCTTAAAAACCCGAAATTGGTAAAAAAGACAAGAAAAATGACTCAAAATTTTACAAAAACGGAAAGGGGAGCTGATGAAAGGATGCCCAAGGGGATCATCAATTGAAATCTAAAGTTTTATGACCTCAACACCTTGTAAAACGTGCTTTAGAGAGAAAAACTTCAAATTTTTTGGTAGGTTGTTCCAATTTTTGCCATGTCAAAAATTGAGGACAACAAACCCATAATTTTATTGATTCACAGTTGGTGGAGAAAAGAGGCATTCAAACTCAGCAGTTTGAAGGCATTAGAGTGAAGGTTGCAGATGGGTATACTCTCAATTGCGAGAGGATGATTTCGGATTTGCCAATGAAACTCAACAATTTTGAGTTGAAGTCAAATTTCTATGTTGTGAACATGGAAGGTACAGATGTAGTTCTTGGCATGAAGTGGCTTCATGCGATAGGAGAGTTCACACTTAATTTACGAGATATGGAGATGAAATTTAAAGTTGATGGCACAAATCATGTTCTCAGAGCCATCAAGGACATCAATGTAAAAGAAATTTCACTCAGAAGAATGAAAAGATTGATTCGGGATGATGTTGTGACATTTTCACACATCACCCTATTCAAATGGGGACCCCCTAAATTTTGCTCCATTTTGGTATTTTGTCTTTGGTTTTTGGGTTGTTTTGTGTGTGTCTCTCTCTCTGGTCTTTTGTCCTTCCGGGGATGTCCCATTTTTTGACCTAATTGGAAATTTTGGCGAAGTCTGTGAAATTAGGGTTTTCATTCTGCAGGCTTGTTTGAGGTCAAATTGAGTTGGAAAATTGAAATATGAGCTTGGCACTACGATCAGGATGCTTCAGGCAGAGTCCCACTGAATGTTCACTGAATTCTGGCAACTTACTATATTTAGTAAGTACTTAAATTGAGGTCTTTTTCTCAGGATTTTGGAACTCTAACTGCTCCACCGCATGCAGGTAACTTCAAGGTGCTTGCACGCAAAATTTGAACAGATTCTGACAACTTGCTATTTTTAGCAGTTTAGGCTTCAAGAGCCATTTTAGGGTGCACAAGTACGATTCTTCAATACACGTTTG
This sequence comes from Sequoiadendron giganteum, assembly GCA_007115665.2. Classification (NCBI taxonomy): domain Eukaryota; kingdom Viridiplantae; phylum Streptophyta; class Pinopsida; order Cupressales; family Cupressaceae; genus Sequoiadendron; species Sequoiadendron giganteum. The sequence continues at coordinate 9,723,070 of CM021110.1, forward strand.
GAGAATCTTTCTAGGTTTTTCAAGACCTTCGCGATGGTGTAGCATGCAAGTCGAGATGATGACTTTCAGCGGTACAGCCTTCAAAGGCTATTTTTAGGGTTTGCATGCAGAGTTTTTCAGTGCATGTCTGGATATTCCTTATGGGTTTTCCGAGAGCTTCGCAACGGTGTGACATGCAAGCAAAATTGATCATGTTTCAGGGACTTACTATTTTTAGCCAGTGCTCGCATGTGGACCAATTTTTTGAGATCCCACAGGCACATGCAAATTCATCCGATAGTCGGTTGGTCACTTTTCAAGCATTTACTATTTTTAGCAGGTTCACTTTGGCAGCCACCCGACACTTCAGTATCACGAGTAGAGCAACAGGCGACAAAAATCAAGTCAAATAGAGGTCATTTAAGCCACATGCAAGTCAGATTAGGGTTTCCAACTTCAATGCCTAAAAAGAGGGGTAAAAAGCCAAAATTTCGAAAAACGAAGATATCCCATCACGATTAGCATCCTTCTGGCAATGCATTGGTAAAATTTGGGCAAATCCAAGAACTTACTATTTATAGTAAGTCGTCTCCATAACAAGGCTATAAATAGCAGGTCAGAGCGAGGGGCAGGTGTGAACAGGTTCATCAAGTGATGAGGACCACGTGGTGCAAAATTCAAGTCAAACGGAGCTGCAAAAGTCAAGCAATTTTAGGGTTTGCTAAAAATAGCAGGCGGGCTAAAAATAGCAAATGAGCTTGGGCAACAGGTATAAATAGGGTAGCAAGGCCACAAGAGGCATATCACGCCAGCTCCAGAGTCAGAACGGGTGAAAGCCATGAGGAGTCACACTTCTCCAAAATTTGCTAAAAATGGAGTGGCAAGAGGTAGCTGAAGGCATTGAAATTTCTAAGTCCACAAATTGAAACTGGCATGAGGTCAGGTGAAATGCGCCCCCAAGTCATAGAAGAGGCAAGGGAAAAAGTTTAAGTCAACAAAATGGAAGTTCCCCCTTGAAAATGCGCCCTCAAGAAGAAGAGGCTTGAGAAAATATTCTAAGTGTTTGAAAGTTCCTCCTCCACCTCTCAAATGCACCCAAGGCAATGTGAGGGCTTTTAAAAGTTTCGAAGGCATTGGAAAATCCTCCTCACACCCCAAAATGCGCCCATCATGCAAGGAGGTGTTTAAAGAATTTCTAAGGCATCACATGGAAGCTCAAGGGTAGAAATGCGCCCTTGAGGTGAGATCCACTCAAAATATGTCTAAGTGTTGAAAATAAAAGCAAAGGGTCTCAAATGTGCCTAAGGTTGAAGGGAGCAAGACTTGAAAAGTTCTGTCAAGAAAGTAAGAGCTCCCCCATCAAAATGCGCCCATCACAAGCAAGGTGCTAGGAAAGTATTCTAAGGCAAGTTGAAATAGAAGCAGAGGACCCTAAATGCGCCCAACTTACAAGGCTACAAAGAAGACATGGCATAAGAAAATCTAAGGCGTAGAAGTTCCTCCACCACATGGTAAATGTGCCCAAAGAAGATGAGGCTTAGAAAAGTTTCTAAGTATTGAAAATTCCTCCACCCTACCTCAAATGCGCCCAAGGCTGCAAGGGGAGTGAAAGAAAAATCTCAAGGCATTGAAAGTTCCTCCACCTCATATGCGCCCTCAAGGTGTAGGCAAGTAAAATGTTGAAATAATTCTAAGTTATGAAAATTGCAGCACACCCTTCTATATGCGCCCATGAAGGAAATGAGGGTTGAAAGTATTTTCTAAGTGTGGTAAAATGGAAGCTCAAGGGTGGAAATGCGCCCAGCAAGGGAAGTGAACATGATGAAAAAGTTTCTAAGTGTTAAAAATGGAAATAGCACATGCTGAATGCGCCCAAGTGGTGAGGAGACCTCAAAAAACTTTCTAAGTGTAGGAAATGGAAGCTTGACCCCTCATATGCGCCCAAGATGAGAAGGCAAGCTAGAGGCATGAGAAATACTCTAAGGCGTGGGAACATGAAGCCTGACATGTAGGATGCGCCCAAGGTAATAAAAAGTTGAAGAATATTTCCTAAGACAGAGGAAACATGTGGCATAAGGGTCAAAATACGCCCTAAGCAGCAAGGTGGCTGAATATTTCCAACGCATTAAAGCAAGAGGGTGTTTGATGAAATTTCTAAAGTATGAAAGCTCAAGTCTTCATATGCGCCCAAGGTGTAAATCTTAGTGAAGATGTTCTAAATTTACCTAGGGCATTAAAAGTAATGCTAGAAGGAGTAAAATGCGCCCAACAATCAAATGAAGGTGGAGAAATTTCCAAAGCCTTCCTAAATGCGCCCTTGAATGGAAGTGACGCATGTGAAGGGTGCCCAGGGTAAGTTGATTAAATCTAAAAATATCTAAGGCGTGGAAATGTTTGGAGAGTGAAGGTAAAATGAAGTGCGCCCAAGGTAAAGTTGATTGAATTAAAATTTTCTAAGGCATCACAAGGTGAAATTAGAAAATACGCCTAGAGGAGGTAATGATAAAATTTCTAGAGGCAAGATGAAATGCGCCAATGAGCAGGAAGGAATTTCTTCAGGAAAATAAGGAAAATGCCAAAGCATGGCAGGTGAAGACTGCAGGTGTGGAATACGTCCAGAATGAAAGTGCAATCAACCTTAGCAGATTTTATTATTTTTCGAAAATAATAAAAATTAAACTTACCCCTTTGTCCGGATACACATGAAAATGATGATTTATGAGGGGAAATTTCTTCTGGGTATTGAGCATTTTCCACTTAGAGATGATTTAAAATTGTTCCACACCTTGCTCGTGTTGTTTTGACATAGATTTTTGCCTGGCGCCCGTTTAATGAATTTGCTAGGCGGAAATAAAATTTCTAAGGCAAATAAAAAAAATGTTTTTACAAAAAATGCCTTGGCTGGTGATGTCAAAATGAGTGCCTGGATTACAGTTGATGAAATTTATAAAGCGGATAAAGTTGTCTAAGGAAAGGAAAAATAAAACAAGAAGTGGTCAACTACACTCATAGGGAAGAGATGAAATTTGTCTAAGGCATGGGGGAATTTGAAGATGAAATGAAGCTCGAACATCAAGCATTCAAATGCATCCTCAAGGTGAAATATTTTCTAAGGCACAAACTCCAAACACAAGGTGGTGGATGCGCCCTTGAAGAGGATCTTATTGAGTGAACACAGTGCACCCGAAAAGCAAAGTTTGCTAGAGAAAATGATGAATTCTATCAGATCCAGGGATTGATCAATCAGAACGTGAAAACTAGTTAAGTGAAGAGATTTTATCTTATAAATGTTCTGATGCTCTTCCTTTTGTTTTGCAGGATGAACACTGGAGCCAGAGCATGAGGGCTTGAGGTGATGAAGCTGGACAACGTTACAACTTTGGAAAAGGGAAATGGCAGTGAAGATTTGTCTAAGGCATTGAGAATGAGGCTAAATACGCCCAAGGCAGTGGGCTGGGGAAATGTGAAGGTTACAAGGAAGAAATGCATCCAAGAATTAAAACGACAGGAGGGATGAATGCGAACGACTGAGCGGACGAACTCTAGAGACAATCTTAGAGACTCTTTTACCCTCCTCCTAGCTCAAAAAAATTGGCAGGCAGAACAGTGGGAACACATTTCTGGACGAGAATCTTCTGATGATGGTGGGCATTAATTGCTCGTAGTGGTTTCTGTAGAGGAGTGGAGAATCTTCCGTTCGTTTATTACCCCACTCCTCTCTGTGGCGGTTTATAGGGTAAAAACCCTAATCAGGGCATAGGTGGCTCGATCTGATCCCTTCATTGTAATTCAATCTGAACCGTCCACTGAAATGGGCTTATTATAAAAGGGGCATCCCCCCTCATTTGTAACCTATTAGATTAAGAGTTAAGTCAGAGCTAGAGAGTAGAGAGCATATAGTGAATAGTTAGAAGTTAACTTAGTTTGAAAAGGAAAGAAAAGCTTTCCCTTTGAAAGTTTTTCTAAAAGGTTGTTGTGGAGGACTCTCATAATATAAAGAATTTCATTGATTGGTGATTCTATCTTTCGTTGTGAGCAGTCGACAAGGCTTTTTCGTCTTTCCAATTCAAGTAGATAGAGTAAAGTAGATTTAATTCCATGCAAGTAGTTGTTAATTGTGGAATGTGGCGTTTGATTTAAGCAAGTCTTCTTTCATCCATACCACTAGCGGGCTCGCTGACGGTGAGTTCACCCTGCGTGGTCAACTGGAGTATTGGCACTTAACTTGATTGTGGCTCATATGTCTATATGCATCGTTGTGATGGTATGTACATGTTGTGTCATAATTTGAACACCTTTTTCATCCTTTGAAGATTGCACCGATTTTGTGGAAGTTGTCCGAAGGGAGGCAAAGCAAAGTCTGGTTTGAAGATTGTTGAAGTCAATCCTCGCATTCCACCCTTTAGGAGTAGAAGTTAGAATCCCTACCCTTATCCCTTTTAAATTCAACATTTTCTCGGTTAACTTAGGAATCAGAGCATCATAGTCAAACCTTTCATCTGCTTCAAGAAGTTGAACAATTACGTAAGTCCCCTTGGAATACTCAGCATATTCACATCAACCAACTGAGTCTATTCACGAAACAAGGAACCTTGGAGTTGAACGCATGATCTCTTACGCAATCTTAGCATGCAGAATACTTTGATCAAGAGAGAATAGAGTTACCATTGGATACTTTATTTTGTGTTGGTGTGGTCATAAAACACCCGTCAACAGATGACATGGTGGATTGGGCAGCAAAATGCAAGGTAATGCCTTCATAGAAGGAGCAGCAAGAATCTCCTTATCATCCAGATGTTTAGGCACTCCGAGTCAAGCAACAAAGGTTTTCAGTGCTATACCACCAGGTAGACCTCCTGATAGAGGTATTAAGCATATTATAGAGTCAGAGGAGGGCACTAAACCTATCATGATCACTCCTTATCGGCACCCCAAGCGATTAAAAGATGAAATTGAAAAGACCATCAAAGAACTTTTAGCCGTGGGGCACATCAGGCCGAGTAAGTCTCCCTTTGCTTCATCAGTTGTTTTGGTGAAGAAAAAGGATGGTACACTCAAAATGTGTATCGACTATAGGATGTTGAATAGGAAGACTATCAAAAATAGGTATCCCATACCACAGATTGACGAGTTAATAGATGAGCTACATGGAGCTTGCTATTTCTCGAAGATTGATTTGAGGACAGGGTACCATCAGATTAGAGTCTGAGAGGAGGATATTGAGAAAACCGCTTTCAGATGTCACCGTGGACATTATGACTTCTTGGTTATGCCATTTGGTTTAACCAACGCTCTAGCCACTTTTCAGTCCACCATGAACAGGGTTTTCCATCCTCACTTGAGGAAATTTGTTTTGGTGTTCTTCGACGACATACCGGTTTACAACAAGTCTTGGGAGGAACACATGGTCCACTTGGATGTAGTATTGAGCATACTTGACAAGGAGTCCTTGTACGCCAAGGAGTCCAAGTGTGCATTGGGCATGGCAAAACTTTTGTACCTGGGTCACATTATCAGCAGAGAGGGAGTCAGTATGGATCCAAAAAAAGTTTGTGCTATCATTGATTGGCCTACACCTGAGACGTTGACACAGCTCAGGGGGTTTGTAGGATTATGCGCCTTCTACCGTCACTTCGTTAGTGGATTCTCGTGACATGCTGCGCCACTAACAAATTTGACCAAGAAGGGAGCCTTCGTGTGGACACCTCTAGCATAGGCGTGCTTTGAGAAGTTTAAACTTCTCATGACTACATGTCCAGTTTTAGTGTTGCGAGACTTCACCAAGCCGTTTGAGCTACACTGTGATGCTAGTGGTGAGGGTCTTGGTGCAGTCATTATGCAGGATCGACATCCTATAGCTTTCGAGAGCAGGAATCTGAGAGGTCCTGAGAGGAGCTTCAACATTTACGATAAGGAAATGTTGGCCATCATGCATGCAATGGCTAAGTTCAGGCAATATTTGGTTGGTAGTAAATTTTGTGTTAAAACCGATCACAACAGTCTGAAGCATTTCCTAGGACAGTGAGATTTAAATGAAAGACAACAGAAATGGGTTAGCAAACTTTAGTCGTATGATTTTGACATCTCCTATGTCAAAGGTACACAAAATATAGTTGTTGATGCATTATCTCGTTGCCCACACTTGAGCTCCATAACAAAGATTACAGAGGACTGGAGACACATGATAGTGGCAGAGTATGCTAAGAATCCGTGGGCTTCTAGCATAGTGGATGGGACAGTACAGGACAATAGGTAATCTCTTGTGAGTGATCTTATCATTTACAAAGGGAGGATATTTCTAGTCCTACGTTCTGTGATGAGGGACAGGGTGTTGAGATCCTTTCACGATTCACCTATGGCAGGTCATCACAAGTACTTTAAGACCTACAAGCAGGTACGAGAGAGATTTTCTTGGAAAGGTCTCAAGTCATTTGTTCTTCAGTATGTCAGGGAATGCCTTGTTTGTCAGCAGAACAAGCAAGAACATACATACCCTACAGGATTACTTCAGCCGCTTCCTATTCCTGAGAGGAAGTGGGAATGCTTGTATATGGATTTCATTACGGGCTTGCCGAAAGCTCAAGGGAAAAACAACATTTTTGTGGTAGTAGATAGATTGACGAAGTATGCTCATTTCTTCCCAATCACTACTACTTACACAACTACAAAGGTGGCAGACTTGTTTTTTCGAGAGGTATTCAAGTTGCACGGTTTGCCTCAGAGCATAGTCAGTGACAAAGATAGCAGGTTTATGAGTAACTTCTGGCAAGAGTTATTCAAACTTTGTGGGACGGAACTCACTCCGAGCACCAGCTACCACCCATAGACAGATGGGCAGACAGCGATAGTCAACAAATGGGTGGAGGGATACTTGAGGAATTACAGTTCAGGGCAGCATAAGGCATGGGTGAAGTGGTTATACCTTTGTGAGTATTGCTACAATACCACTCATCACATGAGTATTCAGATGACACCTTACCGAACGTTGTATGGATATGATGCTTCAAGTTTTCTAGATTTGTTTCCTAGCCATAGAAGAGTACCTAGTGTTGGGGATCTATTACAAGAGAACCGAGACATTATGAGAGAACTCAGAGAGAACATTCAAAAGGCTCAAAATCAGCGAAAACAATATGCTAATCAGCAGAGAGTGGAGCGATCATTTGAGATTGATGATTTGGTGTATCTGATGCTACATCCTTATAGGCAGTCCACCCTTCATAAGAAGGGCACTGAGAAACTCAAGCCATGATACTATGGACCATTCAGGATTGTCAGACGTGTCGGTGAAGTGGCTTATGAGTTGGATCTACTGTTGGACAGTAAGGTTCACAATGTGTTCCATGTGTCACGCCTCAAGAAGGCGTTGGGACAACAGGGGACTCCTTCTACAGACTTACCACCCTTGGATGATGAGGGGAAGTTGATTTTGATACCTGAAACCATTCGGGATTCCAGAGAACGTCATCTTCGGAGGCGGGTTATTAGGGAATATCTAGTGGAGTGAAAAGATCTACCGGCAGAGGATGCTACTTGGGAGGGTGACAGTATTCTACAACATCCAGCTTTTTTTTATTATTATTCAAGGGGTAAACGCTTTTGATCGGAGCTATGAACCAGAATACAATCATTCAACAATACCACCCCAATGGGGTTTGAACCTTGGTGGCAAGAACAACAATGCCACCTATAAACCATCACACCATGTCAATACTGGCTACAACATCCAGCTTTGAGTTTGCTTGCGGACAAGCAAATTCGGGGAGGGCGGATTGTGATGTCTCCGCTCTAGTCATTTCTTAGGAGCAATTGAGTTAGCCTATCTCTTGGACCCTTGTAGGCTAACAAGTTTTGGTTAGAGGGTCAGTGACCTTATTTGGTGGGTTTTGTCGTTTTCGTCCTTCGAGTTTAGTGATTGGCTCACAACAGGCCTTGGCAGTTCAGTGATTGATATAGCTTCTGACGACACATCAATATGTTGAGTTATGAGCGAGATATTAATATTTCAATGAATTAAAGTGTTTTACTTTATTTTATGGATTATTATAAAGTCAACTTGATTTTATAATAAAGTATCACTTAAATTTATTTAAGTGAAAATTAAAACACTTTATAAAAAAGGGGCACTCATTTATTTAATCATTAACTATTGAAAATATGTAAAATACATTTAAATGTATTTTAAAGTGGAATTGGCGTGACTTTTGGAATTGCGTGCCTTTTTGCCTTACAAGGAAAGCAAAGGAAAATTCGAACTCATCTTTTGACTATTTGACATTTTCTCTTTGGCTTTGGCTGAGCTTGGTTTCTCTGAGACAAGGGTTTCAATAAATTTTATCTTTGGAGAGCGACAATTCTTCACAGATTGGTGATTGTGAGACTGTGAAAGATCAGTTGAATGATTGCAACCATGGGAGCTTCATTTCAGGAGTTCTTCAGTGCTTTAATCAAGATTTTTTGTACAGTTTTATTCAGTTTACAATAAAGGAGAGGGCTTCTTCATTAGAGACGTCTCCTTCAGGTTTTCTGTAGTTTCCAGTGTTTGTTCCATAGTTTCTTGCTTGGCCGTACCTTTCTGCCTTGGGAAACGTGTCCTCTGGAGGCTAGGTGTGTGAAGCTTCTTGCTGAAATGCCTTCTTTCTGGCATCTGATAGTGTTCCATTCTTGGCGTCCACCCTTCATGACTGCTTGTATCCAGTTTTTGTTGGGGAGAAGTCAGATTTGTAGCCCAGGCATCCTATTTTGTCAGTTTTCACCATTTTCGGCTGGCAATCTTGGATAATTTCTTAATTAAATAATGTGGAGGCTTACGGGTATGTCTATCATTTGTAATCTTATTGTTATGGTTTTTTAATACTCTCTGCATTTACACTTAATCAATATTAGCTCAGATTCATGTTTTATGAGCTTTTATATGTTGCCGCCCCTTCTATTTCTCTCTAGAAACTTTCTCTAAAAAACTAAAAAAACACAAAAAGATAAGAAAAACTATAGGGGTTTCAGAAGGAGCTAGTTGGGCTCATCACAAAGCAGAAGGGGCAAAAGAACGCTGAGCAAAGGCAACCATTGCGCTTTGATGAATCGATTATTAGGCCGCTTCGTACAATTATTATATAATAATATATTACAATATAATATATATAAAAATATATATCATAATATATTTATTTATTATTTATTATATAATAAATAATATTATATATTAACTAAGTATTTAATTAATATTATAAAAATTAATTATTATTATATAAATTAATAATAATATATTATTTTTATATATTTTTAATAATTATATAAATATTATATTATAAATAAATTAATATACATTTGATAATATTATTAAGATAGTAATTATTATATATATTTGTTTGTGAATGAAATGGCTCTTGACAAACATATTTTAACTATGACTTCAGGCCTAGATTTAGCAGCAATTGGATTTTGCTAACAGCTCCGAAAATATCACAATTGTATTTGTGAATTTTCTCTGAATTTTGTTGAGGTACAACTCCCTCATTAGATCTTCAATGAATTGTCCTATTCTAACACAAAGGGTGTGCTTTTAACCAGAAAGCATGAAAGGTGACGAACGTTAGTCCATAGATATGGGGCTAGCGCGGATGACATAAACCAAACCACAAACTGCCAGTGCAAAGATTGAAAATTTATGATCATCCAACTCAAGATATAAATCGGACTGTAATAAATGAAGACATACAACTTATCTTTCAAAGGAGATACAACTATATTGTACACATAATTCCTAGATCAACATACCAAAAATCATTAAATTCATAACACAGATTATAAATCATTACAGTCTGTAATAAATGCTTATTCCTTCTCTATAACACCCCCAGGTGTATCCAAAAAAAGGTCCCTTCCATCCTTTACAATTTCAAATTTATAACATAGCCAATTCCACTAGACGGGTGCCAAAGCCGTTACTAAACCAACAACTTCTTGTCTTCCTAACGTTTCTTTGGGGAAATAGTCGGAATCATTTGAATTTGGCAGAGGAATAAATATCGGCAAAGAAAACTGATTATGATCCCACCAACAGTTGCCAAAGGACCAATCATACAACCAACTATTAATGCAGCGTATAGGGATATCAAGTGGTGGCACGTGTGTGCTGCCTGATGGGAAATTGTAATTTAGAGCAACACAAGCCAGCCATAAATGGGAACCAAATTAACATCTTATCAAGCTTAGGAGAATGCACCCATGTCCAACCAAAACTCTATAAATTCAACCGACGTCACCTTTCCTCCGCAATTGGTTGCATCCAATGTGGTGAGCTCTCAGAGTGATGGTAATTCCGCCAATGACTACATTGTTTTGGAGGAGATCGAATGCAATCCACTGTTTAGGCACATCTCGAACCAACTGAAAGAAGTCTTCATAGTTCAGAGCGAAGTGGAGGAGGAAGTGCTCCGCAACATCCTTGGCAAGGCGTTCTTGAGCCAGGCTCATGTGCACAACAAAACTATGCTGGAGCACTTCATCTATACAGTCGTCAGGACTTCTGGCAATCAGTGGGCTCAACCACTATCCTCGAAATGGAGTGATCGCTGACGCCATTTGCATTGCGTCAACTCTTCAGGATGAGACTTTAGAGGAGGCCGTGGCTCTTCTGCGAACAGGAGTGGTAAAAAATGATATGGGACTTTTTGCACAATTTCTCCAGTCGTACGAGAATGTGCTATTGCCAGCTCAAGTCGAATGCTTGCAGGCTGTCACAGAAGGCATTCGCATCCTAATGTTCGCTCTGTGTGCCTAAGAAGAAATACCCTTTTTGTCCTTTTGTCCAAGAACTGAATTTTTGTAGTCAAACCAGGTGGTTTTTTGTAGTGCCGGTGCAATGTAAAAACGTTTTTATATATAAATAAAATATCTCTTTTGATATCACTGTGTCTTTACATACATGGCTTCTTTGGTTTTTTGTTCATATTATGCTTGCAAATGCTGGTTTCTTTTTTGTATAATGCACAAGTCAAATAAATAAGTTTACTGTTATTGCATTAATCACTGAAAAACCTCCTGGGCGGCAAAATGAATGGTTCGTATAACTTGATAAAACCCTGCCTAGGTTTGAGACAGCCTAAAGAATACCGCCCAAGGTATAACTTGTGGGTGAAGTTTCCATGGTTCTAACACATGACGACTTCATCAATCGGGTTATTAATGTTCGTACGCCCACCCCCCAAAAAAGGACAAGTTCGAAGATGGGAAGAAAACACCGCCTGGGTCTAAGACACAAACAACACAAGAGGAAGAATGAGAGTTTTGACAAACAAGCAAAAACCCCGCCCGAGTTCGGGAAAAACAACAAGAGGCCGCCCGAGTATAACTTTAAGTGTCGGACTTAGGCGGAAAGAAAAGATAGTTACCAAAAAGAAGTAAAGGTCCCTTTTACAAGTAACAATATTTATATTAATTTATAATAATTCACTACTATGGTAATAATATTATATTGTTAAAATAAGTTAAATATAAATAAATTTATTGAAAAAATAAACAATTTGAGAAGATATATATCGGCTTTAATTATATATATTATTTAATAACATAGATAAGCTAGTTAATAATATAATGTCAATGACTCTTGAATATTCTTTTTTTTTTTCAAAATGTATTTATCTCAATAGATTGTTTAAGAAGTGAGAGGATAAGTAAGACTTCAATTGTAAAATTAATATCAAAGATATGCAATCTTTGAAGGATTTAAATAATTAATGAGGTGACAATGCATTCTAGATTTTCTTGAATGAATCTACTATTTATAGTTAACTTGGACAAACCATGATGATGTAGGTAATTTAGATATTAAATCATCAAAGGAAAAATATACTTTCCTTGAAATGTGAAAACTTTATTATAAGATTATTTTGAACCTACCTAATGACATCCTAAAAAATCATTGGTAAGATTAACCTAGGACTTGTTTAAATGATGTGAGGAGGTAGATCTAAATTTAGAATTAAGGCATGTTTAAATGATTTATATGTTTTTAAGATTATAGATTTATAGGTCAATAACGTTTTGAATATATACATATATAGAAATCTTATTAATAAGTTATGGATATGGTGCCTTAAGTTGAATGTAGGTATAAATAGGGAGTACTCGAAGCAATATTAGATTTAGACAAGATATAAAATATGCATATGAACATATATGATTTAGGATTTTTAATAATGTCAGTGAAAAATCAAAATTAACTTAAGGGTCTTATACAATCAAGTCTTATGACTCAAAGGTTAGGGAAAGTGTGACAACTAATAATTAACATAATAAATGGAATAACAACCCCACATAGATTAATCATATTAACACCAAAATTATATAGACAATACTCCCAATATTGTCGAATCAATGGTTCTCAATACTTATCTAAAAATCACGGAGAGACTTCTATTCGGCACTTAGAGGAGTGGTTACAAATCCAGGCTCTCCATGGCAAGGAAACAGCCCTGGAGGAAACCGGTTCTTGCACATAACCCAGCTTGCCTCATGGGCCTTATGGTATAAATAACACAACCTTGGCTAGGATACTCCGGGGTGTACGTTGTACCCCGAGTTGGACACACTTTGTGTGCCCCGTCTCCTAATACCTCAACACCAACCAATGACTCTAACCTTCACTCCTTTGTGTCCTATTAATTTCTCTTTTCCTTTTTCTCTCCTCTCTTTGAATGTTCTCCATGCCTTTTCCAAGTCTCACACAAATGCTTTATATAAGCCTTAAGGGGTGGTTTCCAAACCATCACACCCTTTCACAAAAGTTGTCTTTAATAATTATTTAAATAAATAACTATTCCTCTCCCTTTTAAAAGAGTTTTTTATATATATTATTTATTAATTTTTTTTTTAACCAAAGAATCATAATATCCTTTATTTTTCTATCTCCCTTTTCATTCTAAAGGGTTATTTCATAGCTTTCTCTTCTCTTGGGAAAAAGTCACATAACATTTCTCCCCTTGTAAATTTGCTGCTGTCCTCAATAGCATGAGATGAATCTGCATCACAACTCACAAAACACATAATCGATAATTGAAGAAATTGATATTAAATATCTTTATTCTCCATAATGTTTCTGTATATATATTTTTAACTTCATCTACATCCTTTTCTTCTTTTAATTCATAGATTTTTCTCTTTTCATTTTTTAAATTAATAAGTACTTTCAAGAGAATCATTTTTTCCAATCAAAATTATGACAAGAACTATACATACATATCAGAAATTTACAATCGAAGAAACTAATGCTATTCTATAGGTTTAATCACATATATCTCAACTTTATCAATTTTCTCTAAGTAACCCATTTTCCTTAATATAGATGTTTTAATCACTTACATGTAACTTCAACATTCAATTTACAAAATTATTATCATGTTTTAGAAAATTTCTGTATCAGGCATAGTATTTATTATATGGCAACATGGATTAGTGAAGAGGAAGAATTCTTTTTTGGTTAATATGGAACACTGCATGTTCCTAGCCAATGGTATGCATGAAAAGTTTTGTGCTAAAGTTGTTTATTGTGCTAACTATGTTTGGAATAGCATTTCCATTAGAGCAGCGTAAGATGTGATATTATATGAGAAATGGTGTGGTAGAAAGCTGACTGTCATACACCACAAAGTTTTTTGTAATGTTGCTTTGGCCCATATTGTATATGAGAGGTAGAACAAACTTGATCCAAAGAGCCACACGAGCATAATGGAAGGCTACTTGAAAGAGCCCAAATCCTGCAGATAATGGGATTCAGCTAAAAGAGCAATTATCAATCCAATAGATGTTGTCTTTTATTAGATGATTGCTTTTCCTGGTACACAAACGTGCAGTTATTACATTGATACTCCCAATAGTATCCAAATTCTTGATGGGGATGGTGATGAAGCAAGCAACTTCAATTTGGAGTCTCCTTCAAGAGATGAATAGGTTGTTTCAGGGTTTGCATGTCAATGAAGCTCTAATTGTTGAGATAGTTTTGAATTGTAATCCCATAATGGATGGTGTGGTTCGCTCCATATGAGGCTAATTTGACACATGAGACTCCTACTTCCAAGGGGATTGTTAGTCATTCTTGTAGGAGTTAATGGTGACTCCTCAACACCCCTAAGAACTGTTACTAGACCAAAATATCTTCCACAAGAGAGAAAATGGCAAGAAAGTTGGCTTCAACAATGCAAATTGAATATTGTTTGAATATGGTTGAATATGCAAATGTACATGAGATGCCTTGCTTATAAAGCTAAGGTGATAGATAGGATTAGACAAGATCATGACAAGTATCTTAATCCTATAACATGTGACAAATAACAATCTAACTACCTAGGAATCGAGCATAAAAGCTATATAAGATAAGTTCTAGAAAAGTCAACTAAGACTTCTAGAAAGAATCTTATATCCTAAGTAAACTTAACATGTGAATATGTCCCCTAATTACCTAGTGAGTGAATTAACTAGGTGCATGACATTTATTCACACCAACAATTCTAAAGCGGATATTACAACTTTTAAATAAGTTAAGGAAATAGGGAGGATGGGCCACTATATGAAGGACCTATAAAAAACTAGAGGGCCAATTCTGTTTTCAGGGTTAGTGTGATGGATACTCATGATCCACCATCCTATATGGGAGCCAAGGAAAGGAAGACTAGGAGAAGGCTGACATAGAATACAATTCCATGATGAAGAATCACACGAGGGAATTGGTACCCTATCCTAAGGAAACAAACATTGTGAAGTGCAAGTGGACTTTCAAGATCAAGTTCACTTCATATGGGTCTATAGAGAGGTACAAGGAGGTTTGGGGGTAAAGGGGTATTCTTAGAAGGAAGGAATGGAAACTTATGCTCTAGTTGCCAAGATAGATCTTATGTGGTGTTATTTTTTGAATGTGTTCAGGAGGTTCATTTCATGGATGTGAAATGTGTTCTTCTCAATAATGATCTATAACGGGAGATCTATATGGAACATCCACATATTTTTTCTTAGCATGATGATTCCAAGCTATTGTGCAAGATTTGAAATTCACTATACATTTGAAGCAAGCTCCTTGAGCATGGTATGGGAAGATAGACATATTCTTTCTATCATGTGGCTTCAATAGATGCAAGGTAGGCCACAATGCCTATGTGAAGAATGAAGATAGTCATGTTTCATTCTGGTTTTCTATGTTGATGCCTTGATTATTGTAGGTGATTGCGATTTTGTGATACAAAGTCTCAAGGTTGAATTGAAGAAAATTTTGAAATTACAGATCTTGATTTACACTGCTATTTCCTTGTTTTTGAATTTTGTAGTTGGAGGATGGGATCTTCATTTCACAACCTTAAGTATGCCCTTGACTTGTTGAAGAAGTTCATTATAGATGTGCAAGTCAGCCCCTAACACACATCGATCAAGATATAAGTTAACGTCTTAACATCCTACACTGTGAGTTGATGCGACTTTGTAAAGATAGCTTGTGGGGAGCCCATTATACTTGATTCATTCTCAGTTAGACCTATCCTTTTCTATCAGTCTATGTGAAGGTTCTTGCAGGAGCTGAAGGAGAACCATTGGGAGACAGCGAAGAGGATATTTTGAAATGTGCAGGGTACTACTCAGATTGATTAATGTGCACTAGAAGCAACCAAGGATGTTTAGTGGGCTATATGATATATCATGCCAATTGGGCAGAAGATGTGGATGAGTGGAAGTCTACTTTTGGATTTGTGGTTCATATTGATTGCAGTCCGATTACTTGGTCTTTCATGAAATAGAAGTAGCATTGTCCACAACTGAGGCAGAGCATTGGGGAGCAGTGAATGCAGCATGGGTTTGAGAGTTCCTATAAGAGCTTGGTTTTCCATGTGAGCAGCCAACCATAAATTTTGGCAACAATCAAAGTGCTATTTAAATTGCCCTTAATCTTATTGCACATTGAAGGAAAAACTATATAGATGTACATCTACACTACATCAAGCATTACATTCAAGAGTGGATGTTGGATTTCAAATATGTGTTGAGGTGAAGCTTGTCAAGCTGAGGGATTTGTGGGAGCTTTCATTAGTGTGGATGGAAAATGAAAGCCTCCTTACTTGAAGATATAGCCTATTACTGCCACTTTCCTTTCGCTATTAAAGTTGTCTTTCAGGAAGGATGTTAGAGTTCAAAATTTGTCTCGTTGGGTTCATTGAGTGATCTATCTTATGGTATAGTTTTAGGCAACATGTATTGGTATGTGGGCTTTTGTGTGTTGGCCTACTTTTGTATAATCTTGAAGATCCTTGTATAAATAAGAGGTTACGCTTGCCACCTACTGGCTCACTTGTAACTTGTTCATTTATATTCTATTCTATTTGGAATTTTATTTATTGTATTTCTTGGGTGTCTGTTGATATCATCACATTTATGTGTTACCTGTGAAATTTATTTTTGCTTCAATTATGTATTTGTATAATTAATCTCACACCATAGATTCTAGCACTGAGATAATTCCAACAATTTCTTTTGCATGATTGGACGACACTCCTCCCAAACATATTTGGGTAATGGATTTGGTTCTCCAGCTTTTGAGGATGAAAGCCACCTGATAAAGATCCAACATATTCTGCATCTACATGTCACTGGACGTTCTGTTATAAACATGAGCTGCAGCTTTTGAATTTTTAATATTTCAGACCAAGGCTTGGCCCCTGGGTCTCATTCTTGATGGAAACTCCTCATCTATGGAAGCTTTTTAGTGCCCCATATGCATTAGATAACACACTTCATACTATTATCAAATAGCCAGCTAAATGATTTTGCTTTTGGGATGCATCTCTGTCAAACTTACTACAGATATTACTTTAGTACTCCATCCTTGCAGTTTCTTATATGCTTTTGTAGACCTATCCTGGCAATTGTTTATCAGGACATTGAAAAAGTCATTCTCTTTTTGCTTCAGGCTTTGATGTGGAGCCTGTCACCAGCTCTTGAAAGTGCCAATGCTGCAGATTTGATTCAACGAAAACAACGGGGTGAATTTTTGAGTATGTTGGTCATGCCTCCTTGTCATCTGAATTTTCCACTCTTTTTTTTGGAACTGTTCTGTTGGTTACATATTTCAGAGAAATAGGATGCTGATTGTTTCCTGGAATGTTGCACAACTGCAATATGTTTACCTTCTGGATCTGATTTCACAGCAATTATCAAGGATTTACTCATAACTGCCATACAGGTAACTCTTTCTGGATTGATATTTGGAATTGAAGCATACAGTACTTTCCAATGCTTTGTATTCCCTACCTTCCAGATATAATGACGTAACTCTGTGAATGATATGTTCCCCGTGCTTATAGAACATTTAATAACTTTGTGATTGCAATAACTAATTATTCATTTTTGATGGAATTTCATCTTTTTGTCCTGTAGGCTCATCCAGAACTTATCCCATCAATAATGCAGTTGGCATTGAATGATGCAGTATCTTATGACAAGGTTTTTCTGTAGGGATTTAATTCATTACTGTAATTTAAGGATAAAAGTCAGCAACCCTACTTTTTGTGAAATCTGAACTAGATTGCTTCTGTTGTTTTTCCTTTTTAATAAGTTGCATCCAAGAATCATCTCGAGTTACTTAAACTGAGACTATGTAAATGTTTATCAGGCTAGCAAGACTGGTGGTGCAAATGGATCAATCAGACTTATGTAAGCAAATGTAGTAGCAGAGTAACTCTTGGACTGGGAGAAGTTATTTTCATTTGGATCCTTGATTTTTATCCATGTTTCCACAATCCTGACTCATTTTTTAATTTCAATCTGTAAAATTTTCTCAAACAATACGTTGTGACTTTTGATTGCAGGTCAGAGATAAGGAGGCCAGAAAATGAAGGATTATTATCTGCAATGAAGTTATTAGAGGATGTAAAGAAGGAAATTGATGCATCATCGAAAGGTGGACCACTTTCATATGCAGATCTGATTCAGCTTGCAGGTTACATTCTGACAAATTAGCTTCTGTTTGCCCCAAAAATATCAAATCCATGGCTACATGATGTTTGTTCTTTGAACTGAAAGTGTTGTAACATTTTAGCTCAGCAGTTTTCTGATTACTGGTTCCTTGTGGCCTGACTTCCTGTCAGATATATAAGTTTGATTTCTCGCATAGGCATGGACGCACCCACAAGAAACTGTATAGCATCTTTGATCTTATCCAAGGGATGATTAGTCTTAATCTTTGTCACTATAGGCATTCATCGATACAGGGAATCATCTAAGACTGAATATCTTCCTATGTTGTACTCATCTGAAACTCTTGGACCTGTTGTGTACACTGGCAAGCCCAGTTCCTCTTTTTGGAACCCTGTCCAAGACCCTGATCCAGACCTTGTCCTGACCCTGGTGCACCCCTGGCACACTCTTGGAACACCCCGATGGAACTCCTTGAGTCCCTGTTCCAATACCAAGTCTGGCACTCAAACTAGCACTCTATTTTGGACCCATTTTGGTGTCCCACTTTTGGCACTTTGTGAGCCCCATTTTGGAGCCCCAATTCCAGACCCCTGTTTTGGCCCCAACTTGGGCAGCCCAAGTCCTATCCTGTCAAACCACGCTCTTGTACCAATTTTCGGACCTGGAACTCCAAGTCCCATTTTGGTGCTCCCTTGGAACCTAGTTCTGTCCTGCACCTTGTTCTCTCCTAAAGACCCACTCTGTTGAGATTGCACGCCTTGGAACATCATGCACCCCATTTCTGGGACGGGTTGACCTAGTTCCGAATGCTCCTACATCATCTAATGTCAACGATGATAATGATATTGATGATTTAGAATATCCATTTGATGATCAAAAATTTAAAACTAATTGTTGACCTTGATATTATTTTAATACAAAACTTGAACTTTGAATGATGAATATTTTATAATATTTGTCATTTATGTTTTAAATGGCATTCAATTTTATGGTGGTTTTGGTATTTATATGATGCTATGCGATATTCAAATCTTAATTCATGCTTTTATGCTACACACACACACACACATATATATGATTTTTACATGTTTTTTGTATGGACGAACCCAAAACAAACCCAAGCCCCTTGTTTTTGCCGGATCCATGAACTTGAACCAAGATCTGTACCACAACTAGTAACATAGGTGTTGAATTTTGCATTCATGGACCAGCTAGGACTTGAACCTAGGACCTCTCATTTGCCACTGGAGTGCTCTACCACTGAGCTACTGACCCACTTTGTGGCTGGTCCACCTGAACTCTTCAGTTCAGGTGTGGCTTTTTTTCCAACACCCCCCCATAAGCCACATTTGCTGCGCCTGGGGCTCCTAGCCTGATCTGGCTCTGATACCATGTTGAATTTTGCATTCATGGACCAGCTAGGACTTGAACCTAGGACCTCTCATTTGCCGCTGGAGTGCTCTACCACTGAGCTACCGGCCCACTTTGTGGCCAGTCCATCTTCAATTTAGGTGTGGCTTTTTTTCCAACAATAGGAACTTAGAGCATGGCACATTGTTTCAAAAGTTAATTCACAAGTGAGAAAACATAAATACCTTGATTTGTTCTTCAACCTAAATTTTCATGCAAATCTTTTATTAATGGTGGCCTATTGCCATTGCTTGACAATTGCTATTTCTATTTTGAAAAACAAAAAATTGTCAAGTAATTGGTTTGAACCTTAGCTTTGATCAACAATGCATCTTCGTCCTTCCTTTTGATCAGCAATTGTGACTTATCTATAGATCATTAGACTTGCAGACTACTTGATCTACTAATATAACAAGATTGATAAAGATATAACATACTCGTAAGATTTGGTAAAATGCAAAGAAGTAATCAATGAGTGCCATGTGGGCTCAGAAAGCTTATAAGGAAATATTGCCAAGTAGGCACAATGGGCTCCTTGCCACTAGACGCCACGTGGCATCATTCCATGTAATGTCTCCTTCTCAGGCCTAATCAGTTCGAAGACCGTTAGCCTATTTCCTAAGTTGCCGTGGGCTAATTGGTAAGGCAAGGGGACTTCAAAGATCTTGGAGGACGAAGTGTCGGAGTTACAAGGTTTCTATTATTGGCAATGAGCTTTGTGGGCAACATTGGTCTAAATGACACTTTTTGAAGTGTTTTCCGACTTTTGGGGTGTTCTCCAAACTTCTTGGAGAGCACGTCTATTTATAGTAAGTCACCAAATTGGCTTCTATTATTCACCTATTGCCTCAGTATCATATTGGTGTGGTCAAATTTGGATTTCGATGTGTTTCCAGATTTTGTGCAACTTGGGGTGGAATAATTAAATTATTCACTTAAGTTATAATGTTCTATCATTATTTTTGATAATGTAATCGAGAAGGTATTTTAATTCCCCATTTGGACGTCTAGGAGAAATAAGGGGGTCTTGCACACGAAAAATGTTTTATTTTATTTTAAAAGGGAATTTGTTGAAAAAGTTGATTTAATTAATTATTTTTATTGGAGTTTTCCCTTCCAAACTCTATATAAGGAGGCATTGGGGCTCATTGTTGCAGATGTTGAATAATGATAATGTTATGTTGGTGGAATGGCTTTGGTTCTCTACAATCTTTGAGGACGAAATCCCTCATTGATTTCTAGTTTCAGAATTGCAAGATATTCTCTAGCTAGATTGGTGTGATTCCGGCCAGGAATCACCATTGGAGCTGATTTGAAGTTTCAGTTTTGGCTTTCTAGTATGGATTATTTTGATGTGTTCTAGATTTGCAAATGTTTTGGTGATACTTTCTTACAGTTGCAGGGTGTTAAGTGATGAGTTTTCTTGCAGTTTTGGTTGCTAGCCATACCTCTGCAAGTACAAGCCGTACTATCTATTTGACTTGTGCTGATTGAAGTATTGGAGCTATAATTTTGGGCCTTTTACCAATGTTTTCCCTATGCTAGGCGACCAGGTTGGAGGAGTTTGCAAGAGATAACATGGAGTTTTTATTTTTCTAGAATCAAGTCGCCCTCCCAGGGAGGCCATACGACTGTAGGAAGGGTATAAAGGTTAATATCTGCTGTTTGCGGGCATGTTTATGGCTTTTGATCACTTCCAGGGAGGCACCTAGATGGCTGGATGAGTTTCTATGTGATAGAAGGTTTCCAAGAGAGTTCAAAAATTTATAAAAAATTATCTACCTAGCCACCCTTGTTCTGTCCAGCCTCTGTTTTTAGCAGCAGCAGGTCTGTAGTAGCCTTTTCCAGTGTAGAAGAGTCCTTTTTCAGTGTCCAAATTCAGCTCTTAATCAGGTATTTTTTTATTAATTCAAGTTGGGTGACTCTTTTCATCATTTAGCAACATTTGGAGGTGATTTCAATCAATTTCATTTCATATTTTTAATTGTAACATCAGATGCTTATTTTGGATTGGGAGATTTGAATGAGCTAACATTGTAACACTGAGTGGTAGTACCACTAGTGATCTACTCTTGATTATTTTTTGTTACTCACCCCATTGCATAAGTGGCTTTGTTACTCACCCCACTGAATAAGTGGTTCTTTGGTACTCACTCACCACTGAAAAGTGGAAGAGCTTACTTGCACTTCATTATTGTATATGCTTTCCTACTGCAAAGTGGAAGTGCCTACCTAACCCCACTAGGTAAGTGGATGTTACTTTCAGATGCTTCATTTCAAGTATAATTGTAATCCCGTACACCATATGCTCTCACCTTGCCCACACTAGGAACTTGGTGATCAGAAAGTGGAAAGGAAATTGCTTGGCATTTCATCTTGTTTTAGCTAACAAGTTTTCAAAAATAAATTTAAGGGTGATTATTACATTCCATTTGATCCTATAGGGAGGCATGCCTACAAAGATCCCCATAGTCACTATTTGACCAATGAAAAACAATCACACACTCTTCAAATCTTTCATATATTCCTTTGACCAAACATTCCATATTAAACATGACTAACATGCAATGTCTCTCGAGATTAATACCTTTGGTAGAATGAATGAATGCCAAAGTGATAGGTGGTTTGATCACTAATATTCAAAGTTTTATTTAAGTCTACTAAACAAGATGTGTCTCCATAGAAGCTACTTGATCACCTTTCATAGTGCAACCCAACTCCATTCAACCAATGATCAGGATCAATCCACTTTGAATCAATGGTCTAGGGAGTGTCTCCACAACCTATTGCACCTATATGAAACTCAATGTTCATACTTACCTTTTGCCCATTTGTTGTCAAACTGATCATCGTTTGTGTGTTGATCCAATTCAATTTGTTGTCTTCCTAGTTAGTTTGCAAGGTTTTTGTTCTTCGTCTAACTACTTTTGTAGGATGATGGTGATTGCAACAAGTACAACAAAGAATAACGATGATGTTTGAGATAATGTTTAAGGCATCGACAAAGGGAAAAGAATGGAATGTTATGTAAGTGAGTCATCTTCTTAGTTTAAATGAACAAAAGTTCCACTCAAATTCATAAAAAGTGGTGGGGACCCTTGTGGTGCATGCTAGACCTGGCTTTGCCAGTGTACATGTGTGCCTAGCTTGCAACCATGGCAAAACCATGACAGAGTTCCACTTAGTATGCATTTGAAATTTGGCAATATCACTTGGAATCTCAGCTATGTTTCTAAAAATTGGCAAAGTGTAGACAAACTCTGCCCTTGCATGACCAAAATGACTAAGTTGATGAAATGTTCTGCCTTGGGAGATGCCTATCAGAGTTCTGCCTAGCAGGAACAGGGCTAAGGCAATGCAAAATTCCACTTTTTGGATTACATGATTCCAAGTTCCACTCATGAGGAAAAGTGGTGAAGACATCATATAGTTCTACCCACCAAGAGGTTGGCAAAAGTCATCTAATATTTTTCTTAAGACTTAAAGGGAAATATGACAAACAAACACATTGGTGCAATCTGCAATGGTTAGGCCATCAAAAACTTCCACTAGCCATCATGAAACATGACTTCAGTAATTGGAATCTTTGCCAAAGTCGTAAAAGATAGTTTAGGTGATTTGGGTGCCTGTTAGGGATGGTTAAGCTGTCCAAATGTTCTCAGCTATCAACAACATGGTAACAAGTTAGGAAGTGCATGCCAAGTCTGTGGTTGCTATGGAAAATATGTAACACTCAAACTGATCTACAGCTTAAAAAAATGTAAACTAACTACTAGTTTCAACTGAAATGTAACTAACCAGTTTTCAAAAGATAAACAATTTTAAACAATTACATCATACTCAATTCCTCAACTAACTTTTAAAATTTCAGTTTCAGCTGAAAAGGAAACAACTATTTAATTCCATATAACTGAAAACACAGTAGAACATTAACTAACTTTTCTTTGCTTTCAAAATGTAAGAGCATTTATTACAGCTATGAAGTAAACATACTAAAGTAATTATCACTGAAATTAAGAGAGATAAAGAATTAAAAGAAAGTACAGTCTGAAGGCTTCCTGTTGGATTGTTGCTCAAGACTCTTTTGTTTCCAAGGGAAAAAGAAATATCATCAAGGGCTTTTCTGCCCAACCGAAGACCTATTGGTCTCCCATGTTTCTTCAACTGAAGAAACCTGACCCTTCACGAGGGTAATCAACAAAGGATCACATAATATCATCATGCCTCTGAGCCTGGTGTCAAGGACCTATACCATTTGGTTGATCCTTCACTATAGGTAACTCCTAACTAGAAGGACCACTTTGACCAGAGGTATATTTGGTTCTTGATAGCTGACAAATGCTTAATCTAGCATCGTACCTTGGCCAAGGATTTTATTATTAATGGTACACCTATGCCGTCAACACTCTCACTCTTGCTTGACATGATAATTCTTGTTTCAAGGGTTTAAATTACATTAACTTGGTTCCAAAAATCATTCCTCGTAATTTAAGAATAAGTTGTTTACTTTAAACTTATACATAGAAAGATACTTGGCTCTTAACTTTCACATCTTTAAATAATATTAATCTGCTAATCTCAAATCCATATAGAGAGGTAAAAAAGTCTTGTTCGATAATGAGGATCATACAGATCTTAAACAATTATATGCCAACAAAGGAACTCGGGGTGAGTAGAGAAAAACACTAGTCCAACTCAAGAGTTACATAGCAGGAAGAGAGGATTTCGGCTTAGTCAGGGCAAAGGAATTCATAGTGTGACTTGAAGATAATTCAATCAGCATTCAGAGTCGGTATAAAGGAGACAGAGTAAATTCATACTCAAGTTTAAGATATTAAACATATTTAAATCTCCATTAAAGACTATCCTCAATTCGGGTTGTTTCAACTACGACCCAATAACAAATTGCAGAGTCTGACCCACAATCAACATCAAGGGTACGAAATGTTTCCATCTCAAGGAACACAAAAGAAAGACACTATTAAATCTGGAAAAACAAGATAAGTGGTCTCAGCTGGATCACACAGTTAGATATTCAATTTGCAGAGTTTAGGAAATATTTGCAGAGTTTAGATGTTGATATCTTTTAGCTTGATAGGCTTAAAATTCACATTCCTTCACTATCCGATTCATTCGAGATATGAGGAGGATAAATGTAAACACATGTGTTGGCGTAAGAACTAACACCTATGGAGTGTAAGTTTGTATGGACAACTATGCACACTGCGTAATGAGTGCTCTTCAAATTAGGAGGGGAAGCTCCCTCGTTGTGCTGGAATGCATGGAATAGAAAAGTAAACTAAATCCTATCTTTTTGTTCTCAGCTGGTATTGGCACAAGGTTAAGAAAACCTAGAACGTTGCAGCTAAGTATTTTCTGGTTTCGCAGATCGTTTAACTACAACTAAGCTAACTTCTTTAAATCTATCCAGTTTCCTCAAGAAACAGAGCATGAGGAAATGGAGCAGGAATGTATTATACGATAAACTTCAGGTGCGGGCTCACAACATGAAGGCAAGGGAGGCACAACTATTTGCTTATCCGGGAAGAAGCTTATTAAGACAAACGAATATACGGTAAACCGGGTACAACTTCACAACATGAAGGCAAGGTAGGCACAACTATCTGCTTGGCTGAATGAGTTTACCATCACACACATCAAACGATAAGCTTTGAGTACAGATTCACAACGTGAAGGCAAGGTGGGCACAACTATTTGCTCTTTTGAATAGGCTTATGATAAACAAAACATAAGGTAAGCAACTGGGACAGTATATTGTATAGACGAAACACGCATGAATAACGATCAAACCAACAACCCCATATAACTAAGATTGAATAAACACCATGATAATAACATGAAGGCAAGGTAGGCACAACTATTTATCATAACAGCAATCACTCTTGAACATATACAATAATAGCAATACTACAAGCAAGGTAGGCGCAACATGTATGCTATCAAGCAAAAGTTAAATTACAAATGAGCTGAACGCTCTTATTTATAGACTTCAAGGTGTAGGTAACCCTAAAATCACCTTGAGTCAACTATAGTCTTGCAAGACATGCAAGATCTTATTCCTAAACCCTAATTGAATGAAACTATACAGTTAACTGGCAAACTATCATCAGTTAACAGAAACATCTAATCTAAATGGACAATGTGCAAGCATGCACATCCTTATTGAAAGTAAGTTAACTGGAATGCTATCATTAGTTAACGCAACATCTAATCTAAACTCCAAGTGTATGTAGATGTTTCCAAGAAAGACATGGCATGCAATGTGTAACAACAAGTTAACTCGGAAAGAGGCATCGAATTTAACTCATGTGTCTAATTTCTATCTTGGAAAAGGTGGGATGCCTTGAACTGAAGTTTACTGGCCTTGATCTCGGGCAATTAACCCATCCACGAGGTTATTGATTGCATCACCATTTGAATGTTGTCACATGTCTCAACTGTCAATTCACTACTTGTTAGCAACTCAAGCACACTTGGAAATCTCCACACTTAAACTGGCACTTCACTGACTAGTAACTCTGGCAGCTCTGTAACTGAAGTGATGGCCACTGTTTCTTCTACAACTTGACGCTTCTCACGTTTTTCACGCTTTGACACTTATCCAATTCAGCATTGAATGCTTGCTCGCTCTGACTCATGGAAATGACCAACCCATCTGGATGTTGAGGAATACCCAGACTTTGCTCGATATCAAGGGGTTTGAGACTGCATATGACATGCCCATCTATTGACTGCATCTCCCGTGTAGCGGAATTGTAATGCTTGATGCAAGATATTACAAACTCTACGCAATGCACTGAGATAGGTATGGAAGCGGCCTCAAGTAACCCGGGTTGCTGAATGTTCTTGATAACCAAATCTCTGATCTTGAGTGGATCCAAAACTGCTTCTGGAAGCACCTTATGTAGATTCGAATCAACTATTCGGATGAAGTCATGAATCAAAACTGACTTGGTCTTGAAATCAAGTTGTGTGAACTGCATTCTGAAAAACTCACTTGTTGACTGTGAACACGGCTATATTCTAACAATTTTTCTAGAAAGCCAAAAATAGCCTACTAAGGCTAAAAATAGCTTATCGGATGAGAATTTTTACGGAAAAATCTGAGATATGGGTTTTGTCTAGAAAGTGATTCTAAGACAACCCAGAATGTCAGAAATGTAAAAATTTGACCTTTACTCAGCCATGCAAAATAATTTCGGTTGAGAAAATTAAAGCTTTGAGAACAGATGTTCTGGAATAAATTTTCCTGAAAAATTCTGGCACATGGGTTTTGTTGAGGAAGCTCTTCTGAATCAACCCAGATACTTTGTTTCGCCAAAATTTGCCAACACTTCGAACATGCGAAAGAATTTAAGACGAGAAGATGGAAGAAATATAGAAGAGAAAAAGACGTTTTTTATTATTTTAATTGTTTTTATGCCTTCTTTCAAAATTGCCACTCTGTCTTGAATCTGATGCTGAATCTGGACTTGAACCTGCAAAAGAATTTACCTATTGCCTTCGAGCTTGATTATCTGTTGAAAATTCGCTAATCTCTTGAGGAAATTCGAACTTTCAAAGCTGTGTGAATGAGAAAAGACGCCATGCTTGGTTAAATAGATAAATTCATACCATCATGCATGCTGAAACCCTAATTGTGAAGAAGGAATTCGATTGGCCTCTTACCAGCTGAACTGCCACTGTCTCTGAGTCTTAGACTAAAAATAATATTTAAATTAAAACATGCAAATTAAAAAGAGGCGCCATATTTAGCTCTTTGAAGAAATTCGTCACTTTTTAATGCCTTGCATGTAAAAATATTATTTTAATCATTTTGCTAAAAATAGCATCTGGATGTATACTTCACTGATTTCAGAAAGTCGAATTTTGACCTTCTAGGCATCCATTTGCCAGAATTATGAGATTTTTGAGAATCTCCTATTTTATAGCTGACTGCAAAGTTACATCTGACCATGTTCAACTTTGATTTTTGGGTGACCGAATGATCTGAGATATCCACCGCGAAGCCTGTATGGCAAGGATGAAATGTCTGCTGGGAGCCACAACTGCTAAAATCAACATCTAACACCTTGGAAAATTAGGCGCCTTTGATTAAATTGATGCACTGATTCCAGACTTAGCCATTTCTCCGTATTGCCTTCTGATGCTTCAAACTGCTATTGACGGTGAATCATGAACCCTGCTGACTGAATAGTGGATTCATTGCGTGACTGGAAGTATTCTGCATCAAATGACTGTATGTAAGGTATCAGGAACCCCAAAAGGATGGGCGCCCCTATTCTGTGATAGCACAAATACCATTTTGACAAAAGTGTAACTTTCATCTGAACACCATTCTTTGACCCCTGATACCGAGAGCTGGAATGCTCCGATTTGTGCATCGACTGTCTCTTTGCACAATTGAGTCAACTTACAAGAGATGTCTCTGGAGATGACGAAGCCATAAAACTGCTTCTAAGGCCTCAAAGAGAAGGGCGCCTTTTTCAAGGAGCTTAGTATTCCCCATACTTAGCCATTTTTAGTCATCTTCAACCATTCTCACCTTTCAGCAACACCATCTTGACCTCGCATGTACGAGCGCTCACCAAATTCCGGAGGCTGACGGTTGAACTCGTTGAATGGCTGGAGTAATTGCACACAAGTCTTGTGAAGACTGCGAAAGCAAATAACCCCATCTAACAGGCCTAAAGGCTGGGCGCCCCTAGCCTACAAATATGCAGTTGTGTGTAGCTACGTTTCACCATCCTCTGTTTTACGTGCTCGGTAGAACCTCTGTCACGGTCTCTCAAAATATCGGATCATCTCGCGAACTGCTGCATTGTAAAGCTGGACTAAGTTGGAAAGGATCTCAGGAAGACCTCCCCTGTAATTTCATTCATCTGACAAGTCATATTCAAGGGCACCCCTGGGCTACAGGGGCGCTCAAACCATGATTTGGCAATCTTTGTTGATATGTATCCCGCCTGCAGTTTCCACTTCTGACGTTGATAACCAAAGTTCTGCACTGGATACGCTTCCACTTGATAGCTCGTTGAAAAGCCAAACTAATTCTGCAAAGACTGAATCCATCAGCACACACATGCATCCAGATCTGGGCCTTTAAAAAGAAGGGCGCCCCTATGCTACAGGGGCGCAGATCTGCATTTCTAGACTGTCTCCATGTGGAATACACTTGTCGTAACCTCCGCTTCCGCCTTCGCTTGCCAGAGTTTTGCAACTCAAATGATCTTGCTCCATAGTTAGTCAGAAAGCTGACTGAAAACTGAACACAATGAATGTATTCTCCATCCAAAACAATCAAATCTTGACCTTCAAATAGAAGGGCGCCCCTGGGCTATAGGGGCGCAGATCTGCTCTAAATTCACTGATTTTCACCATTTTATGCTTTGTAAACACTGTATCCGCTATTGAGGTTAACCACGTTGAAGTGTTGTGACTGCCGAGGTGTGTGTATGGCTATACTTAATCATTTTCACATGTACGGACACTGTAAAGTTGATTTGCACATTGATTGCACAAGTGTCTACTACGTTGCATAGTGAAAAAGTTTCCAGACTTAGAATATTTTAGCACTTTTTGTCCATCTGAAAAATCCCCTCCGTCAAAAGCATATTTTTCAACATCTTTCACCGTAGAGCATTCTGCTTTGAGTTTTAGGCTTAAATATTGATACCTGGTATTGGCCAACTGCCATTGATGACCTCAGAGGTCCTAACTTTTCTCCTGAAAAAGTGAAAACTACCCACCAGCCTTAAACTGACTTTTAACTAAAACTGACTTCACCACTGTGATCGTGATGTGAAATAAGCCAATCAAAATTAATTTCAGCTAATTCTGACAAGTTCCTATTTTTAGGGTTTTGAGCTAAAAATAGAATTCGGAAACCCTAATTTTCAAAATTTCCAAATTTTGCCAGTATCTTTCTGGCATCACACTGACTAAAAGCCCATACTTTATTTGCCCAAAAACTGAGTTTTGACCCCACTTTTACAAGGTTTAGATCATTTTAAGCAAAATGCCTTAATGAAGCAAAAAAT
Organism: Sequoiadendron giganteum; assembly: GCA_007115665.2. Lineage (NCBI taxonomy): Eukaryota > Viridiplantae > Streptophyta > Pinopsida > Cupressales > Cupressaceae > Sequoiadendron > Sequoiadendron giganteum. Next base: position 9,752,472 of record CM021110.1, read on the forward strand.
TTGGTTTGGGTACAACAACATGAAATAAATTCTAAATCGTGGCGCAAAGAAAACATGTCTGGCTAAACAATGCGAGTTTAGCAAATTCACAGTGACTTCCAATAACAGTCGGCTAGTCACGAGGGTGACAAGAGACCTTCTCTTCCAGAAAGAGAGATTATTAGTTGCGTGCCTCACGAAAGACAAGGTTACGCTTATCCGCCAAGACTCAGAGGTGTAACAGCAGGAAAACGTTCTCCCAAGATTCCAACAAGAAACCAAATTGAAATGCGAATGCCAGACCATAAAAGAATGAGGCAAACTAACTCTAATCAAAGTCAAGTAAGAAAATAGCCTTTCAGAGAAGATGGAAATTCAGTCGATGAAGAAGAATTTTGAGTTTCAGGCGAATGTCGATTCAGATTGGTGGAGGAAAAATGCAAAGCAATGAAAAGAGTGCGGAAGGGAAAGCCAAACCTAATAGAATGCCAATTACCCCCCAAAAAAGGATAACGCACAATACCAACGAGCCAAGAAATCTCGTGCAAGCGACTGTCCGCATTCTCTTGGACGTTCCAAGCAAGAAATAGTGGCAAGGTGGCGGGGGGGTTACCACTTCCCAATTTTACCGACACCCTATTTCAAATTCATTATCTTCCTTATTATTAATCCATCGGTTTTAAGCATTACTTTTATTTTTATATTTAAATTGATGGCTTTAAAATTATAGCTATTATTATAATTTTAATATTTTATAACCATTTACAATCTCCTAAGATGTATTCCAAGAGTTGATTTTCTCAACTTCAAGAGGAGATTATTGATAAATAATTTAAATTGACTTGTTTAACAATTATCTTATTAAAAGAGATATGACCAAGGTTACGTTTTAACTCGACCATCTTACACCGTCTCATGGCGGAATGATAATTTTGATCCTTTGTTAACTACATCCTCTCCTTGATGATATTTCCTTTTCCCTCGGGCGTTGACAATCTTGCATCCACTTGACAAAAGTATAGGGTTAGACTATTCTCGACATATATATAAAATACAAACTCATCATCACATTCATTTTCAAATATATAAGAAAATCATTTTTATTTGCAGTTGCAACATATAATTTAAAAGTTTTTTCCCCAATTTCACATTCTCATGAAAAGAAGTTAATCGCAACTAACATAACGACCATAATTTCATTGTCATCATCCCGATCAAGACAAAAGGGATGTAACATACTTCTCCCCTTAAGAATCATCGTCCTTGATGATTGTTTATTTAAAAGTTCAAATCTAAAATCATAAATATATATAGAGTTCTTAATTTTCATAAACAAATAAGGGAACTTCTGAAGGATTTCATCATGATTCTCCCATGTGGCATTTTCCTCTGAATACTGGTCCCACTGGACCTTGCATTGTACCACTTTGCGGCTATGTAAGCGTAGCTTACGTACCTCGAACACTCTAAGTGGCTCTATTGTGATCACCCCAGGATCCTGCACCTTCAAGGAATTCCAGTCGATCATATGGTTCAAGTCTGCATAGTACTTCTTAAGATAGGAGACATGAAATACATTGTGCAATCTGGCAAGAGCCGAAGGTAGAGCAATTCTGCATGCTACTGGATTGATAACTTCTAGAATTTCAAAAGGGTCCCACATATCTCGGGGCTAGTTTAGAAGTTTTTTTTCCCAAACTTGATAGAGCTTTTTTGTGGTTTTACTCGCAACAGAACTTTCTCTCCAACCATAAACTGCCTGGGGGTTCGTTTGCATCCGCATAACCCTTTTGCCAATCATAAACTTCCTTTAATCTTTGTCTGATTAGTTTGACCTGTGCTTCCATTTCTTGAAGCATTTCGGGTGCTAGAATGATTCTGTCCTCCATTCTGTTCCAGTTGATAGGTGTTTTGCACTTCTTGCCGTACAGTGCTTCAAAAGGTGCCATTTTGATAGTTGATTGATACAAATTATTATAAGCAAATTCTATCAAAAGTAAGTATTCTTCCCACTTATATTGCGGATCCATACAGTACATTCTTAACAAGTCTTCTAAAATCTGGCTTACCCTTTTCGTTTGTCCAACCGTTTTAGGATGATAGGCTGTACTAATATTTAACTGAGTTCCCAGAGCAGAAAATAGAGTCTACCAAACCCTAGATGTCATCCTAGCATTTCTTCCAGAAATAATCTTTTCCAGAACTCCATGAAGACGAAAAATTTCTTACACAAACTATCGAGCAATCACAAAAGCCCCATCCGTTAAATTCCCAGGTATAAAATTTGCCACTTTAGTGAGTCTATCTACTACTACCAATATAGTATTATGCCTGTTTCTCATCATCAAAAGACCCTGTACAAAATCCATACTGATGATTTGCTATTTTCAGTCTGGTACACTCTGAGGTTGTAACAATCCTGCCGGGTGCTGGTGCTCTTCTGACATTCAAAACATCTTGCAACAAATCTGGCTATATCCTTTTTCATTCCTTTCCAAAATATAAGGTTTAACTTCAGCCAACATTTCGGTTACTCCTGGATGACCTGAGTATGGTGCTGTGTGTACCTCTTTCCATATCAGTTTCCCTAGTTCTATTGAGTTTGGTACATACATCCTGCCCTTATATCTCAAAAGTCCATCTGCTTCAATCTGGAAACCTTCATATTTAGGCTTTTGAGAGTTTGCTTGAAGAGTTTCACGAACCTGCTGATAGAATTCTTCTTCATTTGATTTCTGTAATACTTGAGCTCTAAAATTTGTGTTGATTGACACCATGGTAGTTATATGTGTTAGATTTAGGATCAGAAATGAAAGCAATCAGAAAATGCAACACATAAGACAATGAACACAACAAGATACCCTAGGAAAACCCTCCTACTCGAGGGAGAAAAACCCAGCAAATATATCTCTTATATATTGAAGGAATAAGAGCAGAAATCTGCTTACAACTCAGGCCCAACACAATGCCGAATTTGATACAATGAATAATAGCACCTCTCCTAGATGCAAAGATACAAATGAATATGTTTCTCCTTGAATTCGGTCTGCTGCTACAAAATGATGATCTGCTGCTACAAGATGATGATCTATTGCTCAAGTATGAACTTCTAGGAATGCGAATTATGATGAATGAACTTGATGATCAAATAAATGATCATATCCTTGTATTTATACAAAACTAGGTGACTCTTCATTTGGGTTGGCCTCTTTTAAGAAACAAGGTGACTCTTCATAAAATTATTATATATAGCAAGTCCAACTTGCCTTGGTATTATTTATCCATCATTTTTAAATTTGAGAGAAAGATATCTCCCACTGCTATAACATCAACACTCCCTCTTAGCTAGGGAGGTATCTTTCCAGATATCCACGTCATGGAGTCTCTCAACGCCCACAATGGCTACACCCATTTGTGGAAAACTCAAAGGCTAATCATGGAGTCTCTCAACGTGATGTTGTCATGGAGTCTCTCAACATGACGTCCACCATGGCTACTCACATGTGTGGAAAGAAACACAAGTACAAGGGTTCATCACAGAGTCTCTTAATGTGATGTCGTCATGGAGTCTCTCAACATGACGTCTCATCTTAGTCACAAAGATGAACAAGGGCTCACACCTCATATTTCTCTGTCTCAAAGAAATATACACTACAAGGGCTTTCACCTCATATTTCTCCGTCTCAGAGAAATATACATTACGACAAATCTTCATGATGATGTGACTCCCTTTGGAGCTCTAAGTACTTGCATCAACCTCCTGACCTCCTCGTTCAAGATTGTCTGCAATGCTTGCCTTAGAGGAGTGGTTTCCAATGCACACTTTCGACACTATTGACTTGCTCAAGTCCAGGACTGTCCTCCTCGACCTCATCCCAGATCACCCTATTCTAAATAGGTTTGCGGAGCTACCAATGTCAAATCCAGATTAACTGTCTTGTGCAATTCTGTTCTCAGCTGTTGAAGAGATCTTCCAAGGATTTTGCACTTGGCCTTGCAACACTGCAACCTTCACTTCTTCTTAGTGAGTCACAAAAATCCCTCTTGATCCCTACCTCAGAGATTTTAAAGAAATCCTCTGGAAGTGAACTCCCCTCTATTGACCTATCTCAGAACTTTAATCCTTTTCCTGGACAAGCTCTCAACTCGTGCCTTGAATCCTTTGAATTTGACTCCCTTTGAATGTCATTTCCTCCTCTTCGAAGAAATTGATCGACTTAAGAATAAGAAACCTTCTGAATCAACTTTAGAGCTAGGCTCCTTCTGAGATGTCGTTATGTCAATTTCCGCAGTAGAAACATGTTGTGTAGACCTTAATTTGCAATCTCGAGCAAAGTGACTGTACTTGTCACACCTGAAACATTGAATGTGAGAGAGATCCTTCTTCTTCTTCGGTTTTGGGGTAGAATCTGATTCTCTATCTCTATTCCTTTCTTCCTTTGCCTCTTTATCTAGAAGTATGTGTAGTGTTGTACCCAAAATTATTTTTTGGCATTTTGCTTAAATTGAGCTAAATAATGAGAAAATGCAGTCAAAAGTATGTTTTAGGTCAAACCAAACATGAGGTCTTTGTGGGGTTTTGTCAAGGAACCTATGGTTACAATTCTGAAAATCTGAAAATTAGGGTTTTATGCCCCTATTTTTAGGGAAACCCTAAAAAATAGGACCTTCTCGAAAATGATTGAAAATGATTTTGATAGGGTTAATTGACTTCACAATCACACTGATCAAGTCGGAATCATCAAAAGATATGTTTTACTCTGGTGGGTCTATTTCTATTTTTTAGGAACGAAGTTAGGAGCTCCGCAGCCATTAATGGTAGATTGGCTAGTACCAGGTGCTGAAAACTAAACCTCAAAAGCTCCAACGAAGAAGCCATGGCAGAAAAGGTCAAAAAGATGTCCAAACGAAGGAGTTTCTCAAAACGAAAAAGGCCAAAATTTGGCTAACACTGGAAGGTGCACGTTTTGCTACCAAGGCAAAACAACTGGCAAATACCAAAAAGGCGCCCCTCTTGAAAAAAGGCGCCCTTGGATCTTAGAGGGCAAATGTAATCACCTTGCATCTTCAGATCATTCATCTCCTTCACGTTCATGCTGTCTTGACAACGCAACTATCAGCAAGATCATCTGATTCAGGGATCATTGGCCAATCGTCAACAAAGTATGGAGAATCTATAAACAATGAAGATGCCAAATCAGAGAGCTTCAAGCTAAAACTAGGGGCACCCCTCAGTTCAAGGTATCAGATGAATCCATCAATAGCTGCTCCATACATGACATCTTTTCAACTTCCTCCCAGCTACATGATTAATCTGACAGCAAGTTCACTAGACACGCCAAATGATCACACGTTGAGATCAAGCAGAAAAAGCCAAAAAGGAAGAACTGAAACGACAAGCCAAAAATTGGCTAAGGACAAAAGAAAAGCGCCCCTCTTGGAGAAAGGCGCCCTTTCTTTAAGGCATGTAGATGCAGCCTAAACGCTTACTGCTCTGCAGATCAACCTTCTCAGCTTTGACGAATCTCGACAACGAGACTGTCAATGGAAGAATCTGATCACTGAATCATCCAACGACGGAGATCAAAGCAGGCAATTTCTAGAGTAGACAAAACCATGTCAACAAGCTAAAACTGCCCCTGTTGGCCAGGGGCGCCCTTGAGCTTGAAGGGCATAAACTCACTGTCAGCAACTGAGAAGTTAGTCATCCTATGCAGGACTGAGCTGGCTACCCGATGCATCGTCAAGTAGAGTCATCTGACTCATCCATCAACGGGTACGTCAGATCAAAGCACAAAGGGTCTGAAAAAGCCAAAATGAAGAACAGTCAATGAAAATTGACTAAGGCACAACCAAAAGCGCCCCTCTTGAAGGAAGGCACCCTTCATTCTGGAGGTCCAAACTCAGTTTTCTGAGTTAATCTCTCCCAGGCATATCTCCTCAGGTTGATCCCATCTCGACAACGAATCTATCAGCAACTGCCAAAGATCAACTGAGCAGCCAAGATTGAAGATCAAATGGAGGCACTTCAGCCTGCAAAAATGATCAAAACTCCAAAAGGGATGCTTAAAGAAGTCAAAGCAAAATGTTGACTTGAGTTAACAAATTTTGGAGGTAAAAAGAGGCCAAACACTCCACAATCAATGGAAATCACCTTTTTGAACTCCAAATTAGGCTCAATCATGAGTTGGATGCCCAATTGATGCTTGCAACTCCAAATTGACATACCAAAGCATCTAGGCATCCATTATTCATTATTTCTTTGCAGGTTGAGGAGCTCAAGAACGAATATTTTTCTTCTCCAACATTTTTGAAGATTTGACACAGGGGTTTTCACCGTTCTTCATATTTTTGAAGATTTGTTGCATAGACGGACTATTTATCAGAGTTTGCATCAAAAGGCATAATTCTTCCAGATTGACAGTCGATAACTTCCAATCCACCTTTTGTCTACTTCCTCTATTTCTGTCTAAAATTCTTGCATGTCTGAGAAAACGGCAGATAATCACAGATCTGGCCAACTGGGTATGATCAGCACAACTTTTTCAACAAAACCCACATGTTAGATTTTTCCAGAAAAAGTAGCTTTGTTGCCCCTATTTTTTAGGGTTTTCGGAAAAAGTCATAATTTTGAAAAACAGACAAATTGGGTTTGTTAAGCTCTGAAGCACAAACAAAACTCATGTGTTGGATTTTTCTGAGAAAAAACACTTTCTGGTGCCTTGCTGCCTCTGCCACCGAAGGGCTCTTGCATGTCATAGAAAAATTTGTTTTTCCGAATTTCTGACGATCTGGGTTTGTTTAGAAAATCATTCTCAACAAAACCCATCTCAGAATTTTTCATAAAAATTACCCCCGACGAGGCTATTTCTAGCAGTTCCAGAAAAAGTTGTTCGAGTAGCATCGTGTGCACAGTCAATCTTCAAGTTTTTCAGAACGCAATTCTCCCAAGACGAATACAAGACCAAAATGGTCTTACTCCATGATTTTCTAAAAACAATTGGCACCGATCTGTGTCGGGCACACCCAGAGTTCAATCTAGACAGATTGATAAGCATAAAAACAAGTCCACAGGTTCCATAATGGTTTCACCTCGTATATCTGATTGCCTTCCAAGGCCAGTTTAGAGGATCGTAACGGTTGGAATTTTACACATCCAACAAGTTCATGTGCATTTCTCATGGCTGGAGTGTTTGTGGTCCAACTTCACGGTTTCATCATATGACATTCTTCCATTGAGAAAGATCAAGGAAAACATCAAAGCTGCAAAAGAACGCAGAAGGTAGTCATTCCCAACACAGAGCTGCCATTAGTTAATACTACACTACCTTCCACGTCAAAGTGGAAACACAGACAAAAAGAAAAGGAGTAACCCTCCTAAGGGAAGCAGAATGAAGGAGATGCATATATCAAGTTACTAACAAGCGATAAGCTAATGATTGACAGGCATGTAATGGTCTCCATATGAAGAAGTCAACGAATGAACAAAAGCACCATTGACCAATGATGATGAGGTGTCAAACACCTCAAGAAGGACGTCCTACCCTCCAAAATAGTAATAAATACGACTGAAGTCAACTTGATGCCCCTTTCCAAGTTGACTCCAGATCTCCACAGATCATGCATGTCAGATCCCACTGATCTAGGATGTCTAATTGAATCCCACAATTTGTGGATCTCAGATCTCCTTTAAAGGTGGATGTCTATTTTGGAGACACATATGTAATTTTAGTTCACTTTTAGCTAGGTGTCAGTCAACTGAGGTAGACTCCCAGTTCGACTTTTGTTTAGTTTCAGTTAACTGAAGTAGATTTCCAATTAACTGCTTGTTCACCTACTTTTAGACATAGGAATAAATCTTGCTGATTGGAAAGAATTGATTGTTAACTCAAGGAGATTTTAGGGTTGCCTACTCCTTTGAGTTTCTATAAATAAGAGCCTTGGGCTCATTATTTGTTGAACCTTTATTTGCTAAGAAAAATTGTTGCGCCATTGTTGCCAGAGTTAGCTTGTTCATATTTGTTCACTCTTGGATTAGAGTTTGTTGGTTGATCGTAATTGTGCATGATTTCGTGCCTTTGCTGTCCCAACCTTTGTAATTCTTTGGAGAAGCTTGAAGAAATAAATTAGATGGCGCATGCTTGCTCGACTAAATATTTGAGTTATTTCAAAGTCTTGTTCTAAATAGTGTATTGTTTCAATCTCCTCCTCGGACAGGTGTCGTCACCTCCTTGGATATTTTGTTATCAGTTACTATCCTTTGATGTTGTTTAATGAGTTGTCTTTCAGCCTACACTTTGGACAGGTGTCGTCACCTCCTCGGAAATCATGTTAGCTGAATCATCGTATTTTGTTGTTTCCAATAAGCTGTTTCCAAGCCTATACCTTGGACAGGGGTTCCTCCTCCTTGGCAAGTCTCAAATCCAGCCTACCGTATAGAGTGTTTACTTGCATCAAACCTTATCTTGGTATATATCCGAGAGTTCAGAGCCTCGACCATATTCCACTGAGACAGAGGGTTCAAGTAATCCAACCCATCCATTTCGCTCCTACGCCCTTATGCTCTGTTTATCTTGAGGAGGTAGGATAGTCTAGAAGCTAGTTAGTCGTAGTTGAGAATCTGCGGAAACCAGAGAAAAAGCTTAGCTACGTCGCATTGTGTTTATGCACCCTTGTGTCCTACCGTTGAGTAAAAAAGATAGCAATTTTAGTACGCCCTTTTTTTTACATAGAAATAATCAGCAAAGAGAGATCTTCCTCTCTATAATCCGAAGAGCATGTACTAACACTTGCAATAGCTGTCCGTTTCCAATAAGCACTCCAGAGGTGCTAATTGAAATGCCAACATGCAGCAAGAACTTGATTTTCAACATCATGATAGTTTCGCCCAATTCCTCTTGCTGCCAACCTGGACTCTTCTTGAATACAATCAGCTCGAAAACGATCAAACTTGGGCAACTTGGATCTCCCACTGATGCTCTGAATAAAGGGTTCCCAAGATTGAGGAAGACCATTTAGTGCCAACATAACAAGATCTCTATCTGCAATTATATCCCCAATAGCGCTCAATTGATCTCTCAAATCAACAATCTTCATAAAGAATGAGATGACTGAATCATCTTTAGCCATTTTTACATGGTGAAGTTGTTGTCTCAAAGCAAGGGCTTTGCTGGTGTTGTTGATCTCATACAATCCTTTTAGAGTATCAAACATTTCTTAGCTGTCTTCAACTTGGACATGATCGGTACTAGGTGATTCATCACAGAGTCTATCATGATCTTTCTAGCCTTCGTGACTTTTTTTTTCCACTGGATTTTTTCAGTATCATCGGAAGGCTCGGACATATCACTTTCCACGAAATCAAGAAGATCATTCTCTTCTAATGCAATGAGTACCCTAGGTTTCCAAGAGTTGAAGTTTGAAGCTCCATCAAGCCTATCTTCTACCTTGACACCGCTCACCATCTTATTTTTCCGCACAAATTCACCTTCAAAGATCTGCCCTTAGGTCAAATAAGTTGAACCTTAGATTTGCGATACTTCAAGATCTGCCCTAGATGAAAAGTTGACTTGACTGCTTAAACAAATCTGATCAGATCTTTTCTTAGACCTGCTCTGATACCATGTTAGATTTAGGATCAGAAAATGCAACAAATAAGACAATGAACACAACAAGATACCCTGGGAAAACCCTCCTACTCGAGGGAGAAAAACCCAGCAAATATATCTCTTATATATTGAAGGAATAAGAGCAAAAATCTGCTTACAACTCAGGTCCAACACAATGCCGAATTTGATACAATGAATAATAGCACCTCTCCTAGATGCAAAGATAAAAATGAATATGTTTCTCCTTTAATTCGGTCTGCTGCTACAAGATGATGATCTGCTGCTCAAGTATGAACTTCTTCTAGGAATGCGAATTATGATGATCAAATGAATGATCATCACCTTGTATTTATACAAAACTAGGTGACTCTTCATTTGGGTTGGCCTCTTTTAAGAAACAAGGTGACTCTTCATAAAATTATTATATATAGCAAGTCCGACTTGCCTTGGTATTATTTATTCATCATTTTTAAATTTGAGAGAAAGATATCTCCCACTACTATAACATCAACAATATGTTCTGCCGGCTCAACGCATCGGCTATTCTGTCTTCCTTGCCCTTACTGTAACTGGCCTCAAAATCATAATCTGAAATTAACTCCATCCACCTCCTTTGGCAAGCATTAATATTAGGCTGAGTGAATATATATTTTAAACCTTGATGATCTGATTTGAGTTCAAAAGTCTTTCCTGACAAGTAATGTCGCCACATTTATAGGGCATGCACAATAGCTGCTAACTCCAAATCGTGTGGTGCATAATTCTACTCATACTGCTTCAACTTCCAAGATTCATAAGCCACTACCTTCCCATCTTGCATTAATACTCCGCCCTAACCATCACCAGACGCGTTCGTTAAACTACAAAATGACCATTAGGGTTTGGTACAATCACATATGTATTAAACGCTTCTTGACATTTCTCTGCTCATTCAAATTTCTTTCATTTCTTTGAAGGGAGGTAATGGGGTGGGCGATCCTAGAGAAATTTCCCTACAAACCTTCGGTAATACCCAACCAATCCCATGAAACTTCTAACCTTATGCACATTTTTCGGTACTGGCCATTCCACTATAGCTTTTATCTTTGCGGAATCCACTATTAATCCTTTTGCTGATATTATGAATCCCAAGCACTGTACCTCTTTCTGAAAGAAAGTGCATTTTGATAATTTTCCATAAAGTTTAAGTTCTCTTAATCGTTGGTGGACCACCCAAAAGTGCTGAAGATGTCCATCCTCGTTTTGGAATAGGTAAGAATGTTATTGAGGAAAACCAACACAACTTGTCCAAACAATCTCAGAAAATGCTGTCCATTAGGTTCATATGTAGCATCCTTACTTCGAGAATTTTGAAGAGTCCTTTATATCTAGGGGCTGGTTGGAATACATTCCTTACTTTATGAAACTTTTCTTCTCTAGTCAAGAATTGTGTTAGAGTACGGTTGGCATTTACTTAGCTCTCTTTTTTTTATATCTATTATTAGATTCCACCAATCTTCTTGATCGGTTTGATTTGTTTATCCATTTCTGACAACATTTCTGGACTAATGCTAATCTTGTCTTCTAGCTTACCTAGCTTACAGGAGTTCAGCATCTTCTTCTGTCCAATGTTTTAAATGGAATCATCTTGATAGCGAAATTATAGAAGTTATTATAACAAACTCCATAAAGGTGGATACTCTTTCAACATATAGCAATCAATTACTTTTAACATAGGTTTACCAAGGGAATTTCACCAAAGGTTAACATCTACCTTCACTTTTCTAACTGAAAAGGTTATTCATCATGTACCAATTTCTTTTATCTAAAGCATCATTAGATTAAGCTGATAAGTAAACATAAGAGGAAGGATCAAAATTTCTTTTCTATTTCAACTGTCCTCCAAGACTCGGCATGCCACTGATAAGAGGGAATCCCCCTCAATTGCCATCTGAGCTTTGGTGTGTACCCCCGCTTAACCAACTCCGTCACACTACTAAGGATACCCTCCTACTAAGTACGACAACTTTGGTTAGCTAAGTGTCTGGAGTATAGTGAACTGACAAGTGCACGTAGTGGCAACGACACTCACTATGGCCATAGTTTTTATATATATAAAGTTCACCACCTTGCTCGACTTGGAGAGACTATTCACCTGGGCTTACTGGACTACCTATCCACCCACATACCATAACACAAAGTTTCTTCCTTTTGTAAAGTTAAGAACATACTAGGTGTATTTTCTTACAATTTACTTCTTTACAGGATCCATCAGAGGCCCATCCAGGACATGATAGAGATGAACATTACATCAAACATCATGAACAACCAAAATGTTCTTGCACAATAACTTAACTCAATATCAAAATATAAACAACTTTTATTTTTCAGCAATAAATCAAAAGGATGAGCTCATTTCCAACATTAAATCAAATTTTGACCAACTGGCCATAAAATTAACAATCTTCAAAATTCAGTAGCTAGACCATTTCAAAATTAAGTAATAAAACAATAGCATTCCTTGCCAGTAATAAAAAGGATTTCACCAAATCCAAATGAAGTGTCAAAATCTAGAGGAACACTTATCATGGACCACATGACTTGACTAAGTCATTAACAAGGGAGTAGGTTGCTGCACTATAATCAGACTTTACAAAAAATTACAATAGGTTAAAGATTGTGTTACAAGCGCATCAAACAAATAAGTAAGAAAATAGCCTTTTGGAGAAGATGGAAATTCAATCGATGAAGAAGAATTTTGAGTTTCAGGCGAATGCCGATTCAGATTGGTGGAGGAAAAATGCAAAGCAATGAAAAGAGTGCGGAAGGGAAAGCCAAACCCGATAGAGTGCCGATTATCCCCCAAAAAAGGATAACACACAATACCAACGAGCCAAGAAATCCCGTGCAAGTGACTGTCCGCATTCTCTTGGACGTTCCAAGCAAGAAATGGTGGCAAGGTGGCAGGGGGGTTACCACCTCCCAATTTTATCAACACCCTATTTCGAATTCATTATCTTCCTTATTATTAATCCATCGGTTTTAAGCATTACTTTTATTTTTATATTTCAATCGATGGCTTTAAAATTATAGCTATTATTATAATTTTAATATTTTATAACCATTTACAATCTCCTAAGATGTATTCCAAGAGTTGATTTTCTCAACTTCAAGAGGAGATTATTGATAAATAATTTAAATTGACTTGTTTAACAATTATTTTATTAAAAGAGATATGACCAAGGTTACGTCTTAATTCAACCATCTTACACCGTCTCATGGCGGAATGATAATTTTGATCCTTTGTTAACTACGTCCTCTCCTTGATGATATTTCCTTTTCCCTCGGGCGTTGACGATCCTACATCCACTTGACAAAAGAATAGGGTTAGACCATTCTCGACATATATATAAAATACAAACTCATCATCACATTCATTTTCAAATATATAAGAAAATCATTTTCATTTGCAGTTGCAATATATAATTTATAACTTCTTTCCCCAATTTCACATTCTCATGAAATGCAGTTAATCGCAACTAACATAACGACCATAATTTCACTGTCATCATCCTGATCAAGACAAAAGGGATGTTACAAAATAGCCTCCAAGCACATGCCTGTGCCAGCTTAGCCATAAGCAACATCCACCCAACATTGATAAGTAGCAAATACCCCTCATAAGTGTGCCTAGGATTAAGGTAACTTTTCAAATCAAGTGCAAGTTTTTATGACTGATGCAATAAGGGTTGAACGTATTTGAGATTAGCTTGATACAAGAACAAGAGCAAAAGGTAGAGATACGTAGGCACTGAAATCAACAACAACAATCAAAATTTAATAAGCAGCAGTGGGATTTCAGTCATCTACAGCAGGTGTTGTCTTCATTAGATCAGCAGTGTTTCAATCCATGATACAACATTGATCATTCTCCATAACGCCCTAGTTCTGTGTTCAACCCCTTTTGATGAATTTCATGGTAATCTTCGTTAAAGGCATTTGATAGCAATAATATTTTTTATAAGATTTAAGCAATTTTCATTCTTATGGGTAGGGTTTTGTCTTTCATAAGTGTTTTACTTAAAAGATTCAAGCTTTTCAAATAAAGACACACCTGGGGTTTGGGTGCAATTTAAGTCTTCTATCATTAGACAAATTATTGTTTGCTCTCCTCCATGCTTTCCAAAATCTCAATATGGCAAATCCATCATTTAATGACTACTTTTAGATTTTAATATTCAGTCTTTATGACAACAAATCTTTAGAACAAATAGGAGGCATTATAATGATCTTCAATGAAGTTTTGTACAAAGTTGTTTTTCCTTCCTTTCTTCATTTGAAGTATTTCAAGGACAGTAAATCAAAGGATATTGCTGAAGATCAACAATGGCAAATTGGAATATCATCAAAGTGCCAAATAGTTTGATCTACTAAAGTGCAAATATCCATTGAAGTTTGCTATTTCATGCTACATGTTCACACTAGAACCGCCTAGTTCCTTGATTCAGTAGGTTTAACTTTGCTTGATGCTTTCCAATCTTACTTTTAGATCAATGACCCAAATCTATCTACCTCTGAAATCAATGGATTTGGTAGATCACCAGAGCCTTAAGTAGCTTGATTCACTGTTACACTGAGATTGACTAGATTGTGCTAGGTAGTCATAGGCTCCATTGTATGAAAAGAAAACATGCCACCTCACCAAGTGTACAACTTGACACAGATCAACTACCTCAATGGCCCAATAAGATACACACACATTAGCATACTCCTGGAGAGAGATCTGTGATGGTGAAACAAAGTGAAACTTAGATGTTTCAAAAAATACACCCACATTTTTCTGCTGAAATCATCAACAAATAATAGAGAACACCTGCATCTAGTAACTAAAGGAGTATTCGTTGGACCACATAAATCAACGTGAACCAACTGCAATACCTTGAAAGCTCGCCATGAATCACCATTTGAGAATGGAGTCTGGTGCTGCTTTCCAGCCTGACAAGCCTCACATACTCCATGAGTTTGAGTATGAATTGCAAGGAGGCCGCCAACCAAATCATCATGAGCTAACTGAGAGAGATACTGCATGTTCAAGTGCCCATAACACTGATGCCAGAGACTGCTGATGGATGTACTCCTGGCTGCCATAGCGTGCTCTTGAGAATCACCAGAGTCAATGAGTCTATAAAGACCATGATCCTCAATGCCTTGAACAACTATGGTGCATGTATTTCTGTCAACAATGCTGCATGTGTGCATGTTGAAAACAATATCTAGTTGAGGAGAGTGTGTGATGATTTGACTAATAGAAAGTAGATTCAGCTCCATGCCAGGTACGAAGTATACATCAAGAAATATTAAATTTCTCCCTCCAGAATGAATCTGTACATTGCTCTTTCCGACAACAGTATACTCCTCGCCTCCTCCAAAGATAACAGAGTCTCTGAAGGGCGTGTACTCAATGAACCAATCCTGACGATGAGTCAAATGTTGAGAAGCACCTGAAAAAATGTACCAGGCAAAAGATTTCGCAGGATTTGCTGGACTCTTGGCCATGAACGCATAGAACACAGACCCTTTCTCAGTGTGCTTTGCAACATTAGCTTTAGGCTTAGACTCTCTTTGCTTGTTTTGTTCAGAAGCCAAGCGTTTTCGGCAATCTTTCTTCATGTGACCAAACTTATGGTAGTAGTTGCACTGAACATTCTTCTTCTTGGAAGAATCTGAAGACTGTGCTTAACTAGTCTGCTGAGAGGGCTGATTTTTGACTTTGTTCTTCTGAAAGGTCTTAGCAAGAAAAGCCTGCTTTGTGGAGGATGAACTAGCACCGCTGCCAAACTGTTGTTTCCAACGATCCTGCTGCAGAAGTATGGTGCAAAGATCTGAAAACTTCAAATCAACATTAGCTGAAGTAATGTCGAGGGTCTCAATAAAGTGCTCATAAGATTTTGGTAGACTTTTCAAAGTGATGACTACCATATCTTCTTCCTCCATTTTCCAACCATTCACCTCAAGCTGATCACGAATGTCCTTGATCTTGGTCAAGTGTGCCTGCAAAGATGTTTTCTCATCCATCAAATGATCATTTCAATATTGTGGTCTATATGATCTTTGATTTATGTTGATAGAAAGACTAGGAAAGATATTGTTTGGTGGGCGTTGTTTGGAGGGGGGTCTTCCCCAAAGGACACATAAAAAAGTGAACATCTTAGGATAGATATGAGATAAAAGATAAAGATGTTTCCTTTGGCCTTATTTCCAATTACAGGATCTTATTTGGATGAGTGGATATTTGGTAGAATACAAGTGGTGGGAGTTGACCTGTCATGTTGAGGGTACATTGTATCCAAAAGTAGACTTTCTAGCTTAAAGTAGAGCTCTCCCTCACCCTTGTTTCTTAGGAGAATCCATGAGGGTCTACTGAATGGAATAGCCCTTTGGAGAGCTTTCCCTGTTAAAGTTAGCTAAACTATTACAAATGTTTATTCTCCAAAGAGTATGCAAATCTGATTTTTATCAAAATAGCATTGGATCACCCATTAAGATATTATCATTATGTAAAAGCTCAAATAAGCAAATAGAAATCAGCAAACCATGATAGTGAAACACACAACACCAGATGTACGTGGATAAATTCTTTAGGGAAAAAACTCCACCACCAAAGAGAGGTTCAAGTATATATTAATCTTCCATAAACAATGTACATATGCAAAAAACTTCTCTCCTTAATCTGACAGCATTATGACAGTACCTGTGAACCTGTAAATAACCATATATACCACCATTCCAAGGTTTCGATACATAGAACAATCAGAAACAAGAAACCGTAAGTGGTTTACAAAACAAGGGATAAATACCATGAGCCCAAAACTAGGTGCCCATCACCTCCATGCAAAAATCCATTGTGCCATTCCACTTTGTCAACCTCCTGGAATAGAATGTAACTCCTCTTACACCACTTATGCATCATAAATCTCATCATAATGCCAAATTCCCTTACTGAGCCCATGATGAGAAAGATTTCTTATAACTCCTATTTGTCTTCTTGTGTAACTCCCGTCATTAGTGCCAGTGCAAATATATTTGAGAGAACAAAATATTAATAAACAATTGTCCCCACACACGTTGGGGCGTCCACTATAACCCTCTCCATGTTCCTTGGAGCACATACATTATTTACTGTCTACAATTATAACAAGACGTTAGGATTGCAAGGTGAATGACACTTATAATCCTAACAAAGCGCAGTGCTCACTTCATACCCAGAATATGAGATACACATCATTCCTCCTTGAGGGGGCTATTAGGCACAGCATCTCTCACTGAGTTTCACTTGGCTTTGGTTTTTCTTCCTTTGATTGCCAATTTATATGCGTTAGCTGGAGAGGTGAACTTGATAGCATAATATTATTTCATTTCTTGGGTCTCCATTCTTAGTTCAGGATTTTATGAGATTACCTTTGGATGCTCATTTCTTGCAGGGATGTTTTCCATACTCTATTTCCGTGATTTTCTAGTCAGTTAATGCTTCAAAAGGATTTTCCAAGCTAATTTGCTGGACTGTCTACATTGATATATTTCCTTTGAGTTAATCCTCTTCTTGCCGATCTTCAATACTGTTCTTTATCCCCTTCTTTCTGATCTTCTTTGCTGTTCTTTACCTCTGCTTGCTCATCTTCAATACTGTTTTTTATCCTCTACTTGCTGATCTTCTTTGCCATTCTTTACCTCTGCTTGCTGATCTTTATGGGAATCAAAGTGTTTGTTCAATCTTCCAAGAAATTTAGTTTATCTTTGGCATGTCCATAGACATTGCAGTACAACAGGATGGAAGGAAATTTCTTGCTATGAAGAATGACTAAATGTTTGATTTAAAAATCGATACCTGCTCTAACAGAATTGGATTTCCCACCCAATGGCCAAACCCCATGAACAAAACTTCAATCACTTTGGATTTGCCTGCATGCTCCTGAGCAACGGTGCTTGTTCAATTTTGTTTCATGGATGAATTTGACATATGCTATCTGGTTTGCTTTTCAGAGCTTGTTTCCTTGAGCTGAACCTAAGGCTCTTACATTCCATGTTGTTACTGTCACGAGGTAATGACTTTTGGGTCCTCTTCAGGGTTATACTTTGATAAATTTAATGAAATCCTTGTGAAGACTTTAATCTATGAAAGTAACCCATTTTATGAAGACTTTTCCTGTGGTTACTTTCATAGATTAAAGTCTTCTTGCCCTAATTCTTCTGTATTAAACTGCTCATATGTCCAAGTCCCAATGACCTGTTTTGGTCATTTATGGACATTGGTATAATTTCTGTTGTTCTTTTGTAATGGTTGATTGTGATCCCAAGGTAAATTCAATCATTCTTTTGTAACAATTGATTGTGATCATGAGGTAAATTCCGTTGATGTTTCCTGTGTGATTTGTACAAAATTATTCCTCTTGATGTTTTTGACTTTTTGCATGTGGGTAGAGTTTCTTATCTTTGTGCTTGTCCTAGTTTTATCCTTTTAGATGTTCGCTTTGGATGAAACGATTCCACTAATACTGTCCCTCTACTGAAACAACATGAAAGGTCCCTTCTTTTAGCCTAGGCAATAACCTGGTTCATCATTGGATCTTTGGAGTAAGTAATCTTTTTAGTTAGAGGATTTTTTTTCTATAAGGGGATTATTCAATTTTAGACTTAATTTTCTAAAGAGGTTATCATCCTCTCGTTGGTCACCATCATTGGCACTAAATATGTGTTGGCATTTCAATTAGCACCTCTGGAGTGCTTATTGGAAACAGACAGCTATTGCAAGTGTGTTAGTACATGCTCTTCGGATTATAGAGAGGAAGATCTCTCTTTGCTGATTTTCTATTGTAAAAAAGGGGTGTACTAAGATTCCTATCTTTTTTACTCAGCAGTAGGACACAAGGGTGCATAAACCAATGCGCTGTAGCTAAGCCTTTTCTCTAGTTTCCGCAGATCTTAACTACGACTAACTAAGCTTCTAAACTATCCTACCTCCCCAAGATAAACAGAGCATGAGGGCGTAGGAGCGAAATGGATTGGGTTGGATCACTTGAATCCTCCGTCTCAATGGAATATGGCCGAGGCTCTGAACCTTCGGATATATACCAAGATAGGGCTCGATACAAGCAAACACTCTCTTACGGTAAACTGGATCTGAGACTTGCCAAGGAGGAGGAACCCCTATCCGAGGTATAGGCTTGGAAACAGCTCACTGGAAACAACAAGGAACGATGGCCTCTCTAACAGGATTCCCGAGGAGGTGACGACACCTGTCCAAAGTGTAGGCTGCAAGAAGATCATTAAACAACATCAAACGATAATGATCGATGACAAAATATCCAAGGAGGCGACGACACCTATCCAAGGAGGAGATTGAAACAATGCACTATTTAAAAACAAGACTTTGAATAACTCAAATAATTAGATCGAGCAAGCTTGCACCATCTGATTTATTTCTTCAAGGTTCTTCAAAGAATTACAAAGGTCGGGACAGCAAAGGCAAGAAATCAAGCACAATTGCGATCAACCAACGAACTCTCATCCAAGAGTGAACAGATATAAACAAGCGAACTCTGGCAACATTGGCGCAGCAATTTTGCTAGCAAATAAAGGTTAAACAAATTAAGGACCTAAGGCTCTTATTTATAGAAACTCAAAAAGAGTAGGCAACCCTAAAATCTCCCTGAGTTAGCAAACAGTTCTTGCCAATCAGCAGGATTTATTTCTATGTCTAAAAGTAGGTGAGCAAACAGTTAACTGGAAATCTACTTCAGTTAATTGAAACTAAACAAAAGTCAAACTGGAAGTCTACCTTAGTTGACTGACACCTAACTAAAAGTGAACTTATGTTACAAATATGTCTCCAAATAGACATCCACCTTTTGGGGAGATTTGAGATCCACAAATCGTGGGAGTCAAATAGACATCCTAGATTAGTGGGATCTGACATGCATGATCTGTGGAGATCTGGAGTCAACTTGGAAAGGGGCATCAAGTTGACTTCAGTCATAATTAATGCTATTTGGAGGGTAAGACGTCCTTCCTTGGTGCTTTACACCTCTTCACCACTGGTCAACAAATTCTCTATCCAGTCATTGACCTCTTTGGCCTCCGGGCAATTAATGCTTTTCAAAGTGACTATGTGGCGTCTAAGCATTTCTTCACCCGTTGCAAGCTGCTGATGATAGGTTATGCATTGGGCAGCTGCTTCATCTAACTGGACAGACATGGCTGCAATTTTGGCTAATTTGCAGCCATTGGGATCTTCAAGGAATGAAGATCGAATGACATCCTGGAACCGTGTCTGCACCGTTTCAAGCTCAACATATTCCCCTCCTTCTCTCTGATATTCTAACTCAAGGAAGGATATTACCAACGTTCTTGCGAAGTTGATAATATTGGCGACAAAGCATCTATAATCAATCAGCTCCACTGAATTGGCATCGTAGGCTCTCACCTTGTATGCCACCTGTTCTTTCCACTCAAAGAGATGGTGTTTATTTTCCGTGGTTGTAACTGATTCATATGCTTGTTGCAAATCAGCAACTGTCGCCTCTTCTCTCGGCCTTTCTTGAGCTGCCTTCACATCTGACTGCTGGATTTCTAATCGAAGTCCATGTGCTCTGTCTCTCAGCTGATATGCTTCTGCTAACACACACCTTCCTTTGACGACAAACTCATCCACTTGACGTTTCAAGTGTTTGCCATATGTGATCAACTGGTGATGGTTTCTTTCAGTTGGGAGATCCAATAGTCCTTGAGGCAAGGCCGAGGAGTTGGGAATGTCATGTATCAAACTTGAAATGTACAATTTCAGCTGACGGATTTCAGCCTTCAAGGCTGCTTTGTCTTGTTCATCCTTTGTCATCCTTTCTTTGACGCTCGCTGAGGCAATTCCGAGAAGGTCTGCCTCCACCTGTCGAGTGGTCTTTCCAAGGTTCACCTTTGAAAGCATGAAATCCTCAACCCTCACATTATGTATATCTTTATCTTCAGGCGGGGCAGCAGTCTCTATGATAACCTCGTTCTCTGCATTCTTCTCTACATGTGTCTGCTTCTTCAACTTCTTTGCCGGCATGTCTTGTGGGACATGGTGGAATTCAGAGAAGTCAAGCTGATAAGAAGGTCTCTCCCTCTTCCTCCCAAGTGAGCTTTCCAGCCAGATAGAATCTCGGCTAGCATCGCTGGGAGGAGGAACATAGGCCCCCTGAATGCTAGAAGAACGAGACTGTGTCGTGGCCATGTCTCGTGGTGGTGAGTCCAAATCAATAGGACTTTGTGACCTCTGTGATGGTGGTGAAGCTGGTGGCTCTGTTTCTATCACTACCACCACTTTTGCTGCAACTTCTTCTACAATGGATTCCATCTCTGCAGCGATTATTTCAATCACTGGTTCTTGTGTAGTTGCAGCGGTCTCTACTGTCTCAGTTAAATTGGTGGCTGTCTCCACCTGTACCTCTTGCCGGCTTGTGCTGGCAATTCCTTTTCTCCCCCATGTGCTCCCTGACATCCACATTCCTTCTGGAGGAAAGCTCATCTTCTTCTGTCTGGGTTTCATCCTAGACGTGGAAGGTAGTGTAAACTGAACCGCTGGCGGCTCTGATTGGGGAAGTACTACCTTCCTTGTCCTCTTATTGTCCAGGTAGAGTTGACTGTGTCAAACTACTCTACCCGTTCTTTCCTCAATAGACGTACTCTCTTTCGCGTACCAATTTACTTTGTCGAGTGGTTGTGAATCCACTAGACCCGTGAAGAAGGAAGAAAGAATAACTTCTTCTTCGTCCTCAGATAAGCCCTCGATGTCTTCTGACATGAATTCTGCAATCTGCGAGAGCTTGAATCTGCTATGGTTCCTTCTTCTCACTTCGAACTCATCCTCGCAGTTGACCCAAAAATCTTCCATGAAAGGTTCATGTGATGATCTTTGCTCAAGGTGAGCTGCGAAGATGCCTCTGGGGTCAAAGGATGGCCTCCTGTCAATGAGGTACTTGAGATTAAATCTCACTATTTCCTGGCTTATCAACCTTGCATCAGCTGCGGTCCTGCATCTGTAGAGTCCCATCTGACAAGGAAAGTTTGCAGCAGTCTTTTTCTTTATGCGAAGGTAAGAGTGAACCTCGGCTAATTGCCTCAGGAATTCCATGAACACTACCCTATCTGAGGGGTAGCATGGCATCATGGCGGGGTGGCCATTGTAGCCATACACGCATATGTAGGTGAAAGTGGGGAATTGTATGAACCAATCCGCCCAGTCCACCATTGCTGCCTTAGCTGCTGGTGAAATATGCACGTGCATCTCATGGTCTAACTCGTGCACGGTGTGCACAGTAAAAAGGTCATTAATTTTTTTGAAGTGTCTTTCCGCTAGAGTGAACTCCAAGCGAGGAAAGTATTCTTGTACCTTTTGCACACCCAGGGTTCCCACAGTGTTTAATGTTCTGAAATCGCCTTGGAAGGCTATCGGGTAGACCAAGTATGAACACATGTGGAAACGATGCTCTTCTAGAAACCCGATGAATTGTTGGTGGAGTGTGTCACTGATCAGGGAGGCCCAGTCGTAACGTTCTTTCCTGCTGATTATCTTGCCAATAATGTAGAACATCCACGGCTGGAAGGATTTTCCCTCCTTTTGTCCAGTGACTCTGCTAAGTAGGGTGATTAACACTCCGTACTCATCTTTGAATTCTCCTCTACCAACCAATCTGGGCAAGCTGGTTCTCTTTGTTTTCAGCTAGTGTTCAGCCATTATAAGCGAACACTCATCCTTCGAAGCCTCGAATG
The DNA here is from genome assembly GCA_007115665.2 of Sequoiadendron giganteum. Taxonomy (NCBI): domain Eukaryota; kingdom Viridiplantae; phylum Streptophyta; class Pinopsida; order Cupressales; family Cupressaceae; genus Sequoiadendron; species Sequoiadendron giganteum. The sequence goes on from CM021110.1 coordinate 9,774,842, forward strand.
CCTTTTCGCATTCTGTCACTGATATGACCTTCTTGGTAGGGCATGGTGGAATTGCAAAACAAGTCTCTATGTCCACCGGCTTCAAGCTGCAAATCACCTTCCCGTCTACTGACAGGATCTCTCTTGTTGTCGGGTTGTAATGCTTTGTGCAAGTAGTTACAAGCTTGATGCTTTGTAAGGTGATTGGAATAGATGCTGCTTGAAACAAACCGGATTCTTCAATGTTTTGCAACATGATTTGGTTCATGCCCTCCAAATCCTCAGAACTGACCTCTGGATTTTTCTACTATAAGTCTGTGTCAGTCGTTTTCAGGTAATCATGGTATAAGACCGTTTTGGTCTTGTATTGTACCTGAGAGTACTGCATTCTAAAAACTTTGAATATTGACTGGGCACTTGACCCTATTCTGACATTTTTCTGGAACTGCTAAAAATAGCCTCGCCAGGGGTAGTTTTTACGAAAAATTCTGAGACATGGGTTTTGTTAAGAATGATTTTCTAGACAAACCTAGATCGTTAGAAATTCCGAAAAATGAGTTTTTCCTTGGCATGCAAAAGCCTTTTGGTAGCAAAGGCAACAGGGGCACCAAAAAGTGTTTTTTCTCGGAAAAATCTAACACATGGGTTTTGTCGTGCTTCAGAGCTAAACAAACCCAGTTTGTCTGTTTTTCAATATTATGACTTTTTCCGGAAACTCTAAAAAATAGGGGCAGCAGGGCTACTTTTTCTAGAAAAATCTACCATGTGGGTTTTGTTGAAAAAGCTGTGCTGATCATACCCAGTTGGCCAGATCTGTGATAATTTGTCGTTTCCTGTGACATGCAAAAGAAATATAGATAGAAGTAGAGGAAGTAGACAAAAGATGGATTGGAAGTTATAAACTGCCACTTTGCAATAATCTGTCTCTGGAAGCAATCTTGGGGAAAGAATGCTTTTATTGCCAATGATCTTCAAAAATATTAAAGATCTGTTCAAAACCTCTGCCAGATCTTGAAAACGTGTTCTTGAGAGCCACTTGATGTTTTATCCTTCAACCTGCAAAAAGAATAATGAAGAATGGTATGCCTAGCATGAATATATGCTTATTAGGGTTAAGATCCACAAAGTATGGAAGATAACTCGTCATTCAGGTCTGATTTGGAGTTCCAAAAGATGATTTTCACTGATTGTGGAGTGTTTGGTCTGTTTTTGGCTCCAAATTTGCTAACTCAAGTCAACATTTCAGCTTTGACTTCTTTTAGGCATCCATTCTTGAAGTTGATCATTTTTTGTTCAGTTTGCAAGCTGAAGTGCTCCCGTTTGATCTTTGATTCAAGTTGCTCAGTTGATCTCAGGCAGTGGTTGGCAGTTCTGTTGTTGAGGTAGGATCAGTATAATTAGATATGCCTGGGAGGGGCTAACTCAGAAAACTGAGTTTAGGTCTCCAGAAAGAAGGGCGCCTTTCCTTGAGAGGGGCGCTTTTGACAATGCCTTAGTTAATTTTCATTGACTGTTCTTCGTTTTGACCTTTTCAGACCCTCTTTGCTTTGATCTGATGTTCCCGATGTTTGATGAATCAGATGACTTTGCTTGACGATGCATCGGGTAGCCGGTTAGGTCTTTCTTAGGATGACTGACTTCTCAGTTGAAGCTGGCAAGTTTTGATCCTTCAAACTAAAGGGCGCCCTTGGCCAGCAGGGGCGCTTTTAGCTTTTGCTTGGTTTCATCTTGGCTGTGGACTGCCAGTCTTTGACCTCCTTTATCAGACGATTGATTTGTCGGAAGTTATTGTTGATAGTCTCGCTGACGAGATAGGTCATAGCTGAGAAGCTCATCCTGGGAGGCAGTGAAGATTCTGGTTGAATCTGGATGCCTTCAAGAAAGGGCGCCTTTCTTTAGGAGGGGCGCTTTTAGCCATGCCTTAGCCATTTTCTGGCTTATCTTTCCAGTTCTTCAATTTGGCTTTTTCTGCTTGATCTCAACTCGTGACCGTTTGGTGTGTCTCATGGACTTGCTGTTAGATTGATCACGTAGCTAGGAGGAAGCTGGAAAGATATCATGTATAGAGTTGCTGTTTATGGATTCATTTGGTGCTTGCAACTGAGGGGCGCCCCTGGCAAGCAGGGGCGCTTTTGCCTTGAAGCTCTCTGATTTGGCATCTGTGTCGTTGATGGATCCTCCATACTTTGCTGACGGTTGGTCAATGATACCTGAATCAGATGATTTTGTTGATTGTTTCGTTGTCGAGCCAGCATGAGAGTGAAGAGGATGACTAAGTTGAAGATGCCAAATGATTTCATTTTCCCTCTGAGATCCAAGGGCGCCTTTCTTCAAGAGGGGCGCCTTTTCACCTTGTAGATTGTGTTTTGCCTTGGTAGACAAAACGTCCATCTTCCAGACAGCCAAATTTTGGCCTTTTCCGTTTTGAGAATCTCCTTCGTTGAAACAACATCTTTTCATCCTTTTTCGCCATAGCTTCTTGGTTGAAGCTTTTGAGGTTTAGCTTTCAGCACCTGGTACTGGCCAATCTGCCATTAATGGCTGCGGAGCTCCTAACTTTTTCCCTGAAAAACAAAAATAGACCCACCAGAGTAAAACATAATTTTTGATAATTCTGACTTGATCGGTGTGATCGTGAAGGCAATTAATCCTATCAGAATTATTTTCAATCATTTCCGGGAAGGTCCTATTTTTTAGGGTTTCCATAAAAATAGGGGTGTAAAACCCTAATTTTCATTTTTTCAGAATTTTAACCATAGGTTCCTTGACATAAACCCACAAAGACTTCATGTTTGTTTTGACCTAAAACATACTTTCAATGGCATTTTTACGTTGTTTAGCTCAATTTAAGCAGAATGCCAAAAATTTCATTTTGGGTATAACAATATGCTCACAGTGAGACAGCTGGAGTGTGCTATATAATCCGGATCCTGAATAATTAAGATGTATAGAGATGGACAGCTATGTGAATGCCAGCTTTAAAATCTGCCTTATCCTCCTATTACGGAGCAGATGAAAAAAAGAAAAAGAAGATTTCCTGCAGGAGACTCTAACTGAGAAGATACTTATCATCAACTCTATGAGAAAAAATCATCTACAGGATTGGAAACTTAGGTTGTTGCTGAGGTTTAACTGTAAGCACCTTGATAATTGGTAGAGCAGATTCCTTTGTGTTATGTTGAATGCTGCAGGACCAATCACTTTCAATGTACAACTTACAAAAATGGCAAAACAAAATGCTGCCTATGGCTTCTTCATAAATATTTTTCCCTATATTGTGAAGACATTTGCTGATTTCTTAAGTCCTTAGCATATTCACAAGCTGGAAAGTTGCTCTTCTCTTTTGTTGATGTGGAAGGATACGTTTTTTTCTAAACAATGTGTCTAATGCTGGCAGGACAATCAGCAACAAAAAGCACCTTCCTTAGTGCTGCAATTAGAAAATGTGGTGGTGATGAAAAGAAGGGTCAAACATTATACACTGCCTATGGATCAAGTGGCCAGGTCTATCCCTATATCTCTCATTGTTCCTCCTAAGACATTCATTTCTGTTTGTGTTGTATTTGTTAAACTGTTTATTCTATCTTAATTAAGGAACAAAATATGTGAAGAAATAAATCTCATGGCTTACTTTTCTGAGGAATAGAAAGCAATTCTCGGCATTCTTCACCTTTGGATGAACAGGTCAAGATTATTAATATTTTGTTTCTTGAAAGAATCCCTTAAGCACTTCAATCAATTCAAAGATAATAGAGGAAAGACTATATGCATAATCATCATAGAAACACCTAGTCAAGATCATAAGTGTCTAAAAAAATTGAATATCAAGAAGAGAAGAGGGCAATAGAAAGAGAACATAAATTGCTAGGCAATATTCACAGTTTAAGTTCATATATTTTTCCAGCTATTCCTCTAACCTTTTACATAATGGAAGTATCTAGGACTACGTAATGACCCAAGCTTAATTTGAAGAACTATCCCTTGAATTTCTGATTGTTGGCTTGCTGGTCTGAATATATTTATGATTTGTTTAATGGATGCTTTTGATGCTTGTTTGAATGTCTTATGATATATTTTGCATGTGAACTTCAAATATAGCAACTAAACACCAAATTGTAGAAATTTATAAATCTGATTGCAATTAACAGCAGAGAACAATGCGATAAAATTGATTCAAATTAAATATTTGGATTCATAACATAAATCTAAATGAAGGCATGTATTTCAGCTGAAAACCTAGTCAAATATCAAATAGGGAAGGATTCAAAATTCATTAATTTTGGTAACCAGACATACAAGTTTGCAAGATGACTTAATAGAGATATGCCAAATATAACATGGGAAAGAGTTGCATTGCAAACTTAGTTTTTAGTTAATGTGTGCATTTCTCCATTTGGAGGTTAAACTATTTGAAACACAATTAACACATTTGAATTGTTTTCTTCTCTAAAAAATAATTTTGTATCCGTTTGTTGAAACCACTTTTGCACTTGGAGATATTTATATACTTGTACGCCAAAGAAATATTTGTCAAAATAGTTAATTTCTATTTATTTTTTCTAATTTCATTTGTTTGGTAATAAATATAATATCATACACATGAAAGAAATGATGTGATTTTATTGAACTATTGAGTTATATATGTGTCATTGCAATGAAAGATATATGTGTGATCCTTCCTTAAAATAAGTTTTTCTCTATGCTCAGTGGAGACTGTTTGAACAACAATTTGGGCGAACAGATACAGAAGAACCTGATCCGGAGGGTAAGGTATTGAAGTGGGAAGAATCACCAGTTGCTGAAATGAAGCGTAAATTTGTAGATATAGGGCTTGGTCCACGACAGGTAATATACAAGTGTTTAATAGCTTTTTTAAGTTCCCTATATAACAACAATTATAATAAAAAATCACAAAATTTATCAAGAGAAATATAGTTGATGGGTGTTAAAAAATTTCTAGGCAATCAAGTTAGCTAGGCTTTGCACTGATGTACTTTTTTTGGAAAAGAAAAAGGAAACTCTTTGGGACAACTTTTTAGCTTAATTCATATGGTGTAACTGAAAGCTTTATTGCAAATGAGGGATTATTACAAAGGTTAGCAATCTTTCAAAAAGATGTGAATTATAATTTCAGGTGTCAGTCCTTCTAAGGATATGCATAGCAGGAAATGAAGACTGAATTTGTAAAATGTGAAGATAATCTGAAAGGTCATAAGACAGATATCCCATCAAGAAGTTAAGAGGATCTCTTATTATATGGTAGTTCATCCAAATGGCATAAAATTGAAAAACTAATGTGAAAACTAGTAAGTCACAATGTCGGGGATGTAGATTTTTTGCCCTTACTCATAATTTGAAACTGTGAAATGCATCAGAAAGATTTGCTCGTGCTCCACAAGACCAAAATGGTTTCTCAAGCCATTCATTTTAGCTGTGTAAGTTATTCCCAAATTCTGCTTGAAAGGGTCCCCAAAATTGCAAAATTCAAAAAGGTAGAAAATCATTAAAAAATTTGTTTTCCATTTTTTTTCTCAAACTACTACCATGATCAACTCATCTTCTTAGTGGTTTGCAGAATCTTTTTCAGTCACACCTTCTATATTAATCATACTATCATTTTCAATCTATTTTGTAATTTTTCTCTATTGTCACCAACACCCAAATTCTAGATTTGGGGAAAAAATTTTACTTAGGAAAATATATTTCTTTATTTGTAATTTTTTGTTGCTTCATTTTCTAGACCAGTATCTTGCTATTCATTCTTTGCAATTTTTGTGCCTTTATTGTAAGGCTTTCCATGTAAATTTCTCATCTATGCTTTATCTTTGTTTCCATGTGTTTTATGCTCTCAGTACTTTCTTTCCTTTATTTTTTAAAGATTTGAGTTTTAAATTTCTATATAGACTTATCTCCATGGACCAACTAAAACAGATCTAACTCTGTTTTCTTTGTAGTAATTGGGATCAGGTCATGTATCAAAATCTTGTCTTCCCTCCATTGTGACTATTATTTGACTCTATGAACGAAAATGTAAGCCTAAGAGACTCTACAAGCTCATGAGATGGACATATTTATCTTCATTTTGTGATCATTTGAGCATATAGTTTACACAAGCTCTGTTGGAGGTTAAAAGTGAGGGGCATAGGATGGAGAGAAGTGGTTCCATTGGCACCATGGATCATTCTCAAAATCTAAAACATTGCTTACACAAAGTTGTGTGGGATTATGACAAATGTTGTAGTCCCATATGCATGCCCACTTGTAAGAGTTTTCAAGTGTAATTGTGACATTGTTTTCTCAAAGTTGCATGGGATTGTGGCAAGTGGTGCAATTCCATATGCATGCACACTTGTAAGGGTGTTGTAATTGTGAATTCTACCTTACATTTGAGCATGGGATCCACAAATTCACAAGTGTCCAAATGTTATGGTGTTTTCTTCCTTGTAATGTTTGGATGGTATTGCTTTGTGCTATGACTTTGTTGGATGTATGATCCATTGGTATGTTGATTCTCAAACTTTGTAATAAACCGATAATTGCATACATTAAATTTCTACACCCAAGGCCTTATAATTGCCTAAATGATCCTATGAAATTCTCTATTGTTAGCCCATAGAGATTTAGTGCCATTTCACCAATTTTGTATTAAATGTTGGCTTGCTATGAGATTAGTATTTTTCACCAAGTTGTTTTCTTGTCATTTTATATAGCCTCAACCTTCTCCCTCTCCTCATTCTTCACATCCTATTGTTCTCCTTATTGTCTACAAGTGAAAGTGTTTTTCTTTTTTTGAATTCCTACATTTGTTTATTTAAGAAGCATAGACAATTTAGGAGGATATACAGAGAAGAAGAGCATAGTACATTAAAGGGAGTAGCGTGAGGAACATGGGCTCTACCATTAGATATTAACACCATTATTGACCCTAGAGACTTGTAAGTGTCAAAATTACTTTAGCCTTTATATTCATTTCAATAATGCTATCCCCATTGAATCAAGTTTCGAGGATGTGAGTATCTCTTAGAAAAGAGGTGTAAGGGTTAAGGAGTCGTACCTTCATAGGTTGTTGCTCAGAGTGAAATGCTCCCCTAATTCGAAAATCAAATATTTATTATGACATAGAAATTTTTCTCAAAGATTGGTTAGGCCCAATCGATATCAAGCATGTCTATTCACCAAATCAATAATTTGAGATTATTTCAGTTAGATGTGAGGAATCTTGTAGTTCTAATGTAGAGGATGGTTGTAGAAAAGAAAACCATTTGTGAGAATTTGAAGTGTGTTCATGTTTTGCACAAACATTTGTTGAGTTAAATTCTTCAAAAAGATTTGCAAATTTTGAGTAATTATTTTTGTACCTTTGGAGATTGATAGGAGTAAGGGGTCATGGTAATTAGAAATCCTCTAGAAACAAAAAAATCACATTCTAATAAAATAATTACAATAAGAATATGCAATGGAAAAACAAACTATAAGAATAACAAGTTAATAATGGCCAAAATTAGATGGCTAATCTACTTGCAGGTGTGAATTTATTTGATGTTGCCTCATCCAGTTTAGTTGGATCAATGAAATTAACAAACATAATGAAACCAATTATCTAAGTTTTCGTAATCCCTTGAAATGTATCTAAATTATGTGAATTCTATTAAAATTTGATAATTTGAAAGTACAAGAAGGTACAATTTGGATCCTACAATATCCTACAATATCACACTACTATGTAAACATGTTTAACATTGCCGATTTGGTGACATTCACTAAACATAGCTACAATTTCTTAGTTTAGGGTTTAAGATTTTCATGTTTCCATATCTTTCAATTCTAGGGTTTCATGTATGAACATAGTTAAACTACATGGCTTAATTGATCACAATAGCTAAATTTTGGTTTCTAGATATGATCTCATTTAATTTAAGAAGATCCCCATAGTTCTAGATTAGATCTATTCTTTTAATTTCAATCAATTAAATGAGTCAACCCTATATAATTTCAATTTTTAATTATCATATTATTTGCAAATTCAAATTACATGTATGGGTACAATACCCTACCTCTAATGCTTTCCAAGACTTGAAAGAAAACCTTTGATGAAACTCTTGATTTTTCCTTGAATGCTTGAATTCTCCATTTGCAATGATAAATCTTGTAATCTATGAATAGCCAAGGTAAAACTTCCAATGCTCTTTAAATAATAGTTACAATACTAATTTAACAATTACTTATCCAAATAATCCTAAATTAAAATTCTATTTTTCTTTAAAATAATTCTTTAATCACATTTTTAGCATCTCATCCCTTAATTCTATAATTTTCTTTATTTAAATCCCCTAAAACTCCCAACTCAAAAATATTACAATATTTAGTAAATAATTTTTTTTTTAGTTTATTAGATATATAGGTTTAATGAGAGGACACTTCCATTACAACATTATGATATTATGCCCACTACTTCAGCATACATTTGACAAAATGGCCTATACCTATCCTTGTTGCTATATACCTTTTTATTTGCAAATTTCCAGTGGAGCTACAACTACTAGAAATTGTCCATCTACTCTACTTTTTGCATCCCTCAACACTATTTGGGTATATTCTACCTATAATTCTAGTGGGGCTTCTACTTATCATGCCTTATAGTGCTAAGATGTCCTTGGGGAGCTTTGAACCTTGGCCTCCATCACAAGAACCAACTAACCCAACCACTTGACTACACCCCCATTGATAATAAATAAATATACCTTATTCAAATGTAAATATTCAACAATAGCTATTGTTTCCCTTAATTTTAGTAAGATTTATGAAATAACAACTATTTATAGCATTGTGGGGATAATTATTTAATTTATAAAATTCATTTTTAAAAACAAAGTTAAGTAATCCTAATCCACCAAAATTAATTAATACTAAATAATTAAATAAAAATCTTAATTATATTCTTGATAATTATGTCATGTAATTAATCTATTTTTAGATAATTTATTCTCCTAAATAAATTATTAATTCAAAATAATTTCACAAATTCCAATAATGCAAGGATACTTATCTAAATATATCAATTGGCATGGATAAATTCATCCTACACAATTAATTAATCAAATCAAATAATAATCTACCATGTCTATGTATCATCTAGGATATATAAATGATTAAACAATAGTTTATCTCCATAATAAATCAATAATATAAAGATTAATATGATCAAAATTCATCACAATGTAAAATATCAAGTCTAAGGTGGGCATTACATATACAAAATGTGATGTGATGAAACACATGGTTATACTAAGAAGGAGGTGGGGGAAAGAGGGGGGGGTGGTTGAACCAGTATATCAACAATCTTTTACTTTTCACAACTTAATCAACCACACCAATAATACTTTAAAACTTCATCATCCATAGCAATAACACACATGAAAGATCTAGCAATTAAGAACACAGGAAGAACACATGATTTGAAAACCTTTGTGATAGAAAACTATGGAAAAATATTGCTTATATATATATATATATATATATATATATAGGCTCCAGCCTAGTTTTCTTACAAACTTCTTTTGTATAGAGAGGCACCAACCTCTAACACAACAAAGATTCCGTCTTCTTGATATTTCTTCTTTAAAGCATGAGAATCTACTCCATAAAGTCTGCTATAAATCTGCTCCTGAGTCTGCTGCAAATCTGCTCTTAGGCTTGCTATAAATCTGCTCTTAGGTTTGCTCCAAGTTTACTATAAATCACCTCCAAAAGTCTGCTATTCTCCTTAAAAGTCTGCTATAAATCTACCATAAATCTCTTGGAAAGTCTATTATAAGTTTGCCATAAATCTCCTTGAAAGTTTGATATAAATCTGCAATAAATCTCCTTGAAGGTCTGCTATAAATCTGTCGTAAATCTCCTTGAAATTCTGCAGTAAATCTCCTTGAAGGGCTTCTATAAGTTTTCCATAAATCTCCTTGTAAGTCTACTATAAATCTGCTCTTCTCCTTAAATTTGCTCCTCCTAATTTCTGCTCTTAAAAGGAATAATTTTGCATTGAAGAACTTGCTTTCTAACCTCCAAAATAACTTTTATTTATATCCAAATCATGCACTTTACCAAAAGTAGGTCGGTTAAGATTTGACATAAAATTTATTTTAAATATTTAAATTCACCTTTCAAAATAGGTCGACCATCTTTGATAAATATTAATTTAATGTGAGGTTAGCCATCCATGGGAGATAAGACTTCCTTAAGGGTTCAACCTCTTTAATTAATATTCTATTTTAATTTCTACCTTTTAAATCTAGCATTGTCATAAGTAGATGGAGGTCAGCCATAAATAAATTAAATCAAACTTATTATTCCTTCTCTTCAATCAACAAACTTTTCATCACAACAATCTTCTTTTGCCATCAATGATAATAATTCTAACAATTTTGTCCATACACCTTTGACATCAATGATAATATTTCCAACAATTTCCCCCTTTGTCATTGATGGCAACACAAACATAATCCTCTCCTTTTGCATTGCTCCCCCTTACTCTATCTCTCCCCCTTTTGACATCAATGGAAAAGGAATGTAAGATACTTTTCTCCTTCACAATGAAATGCTCTTTTTCTATGATGCTCCCCCTGACTGTGACTCTCTCTTACTATAGCATTTCCTTTTGACATTAATGACATCATTCTTCCTTTCCTATAACTCTTCCTTGATGTAACTCTCCCCCTTTGTGCAACTTTTCTCCTTTGACAACAATGGCAAAAATTATCTTTCTTCTTAATGGGCCTGAAAGATGAGCAATGGTAAGCTCCCCCTGAAATCATGTTTCCGCTTACAAACTTAGTGATGCTTCTTGTGCATGGAGCACAAGCATGGATTTTCTTTCTCTTGTTCTTGTTTCCTCTTCCAAAATTTTGTAGGTTTTTCCTTTTGTTCGGTTATGATATCCTCCTTTTTGTTCAATCTAGGTGGTTTCTCAAAACCACTTATACAAAAGTGCACAATGTGACCATAATTGTTGCACTTGTAATATATAACATTGTAATCCCACACATGAGTTGTAGTCCATACTTGAGAACCAAAAATCATTCGTTGCACATACTCTACAATTCGTTGCTTTATGACCAAAATGATTGCATGAATAGAAATACCCATAGAAAGAGTGATTGAACCTAGTCATTGGCGCTTGTTTTGAAGGGAATGATCCTTTGAATATTTCATGGTTTTCCCTGTGAGGAATGTTGTGTTGGCCCCACAGTTGTCGTTGCACCAAAAGATCGACTTGTTAATGCCCAATACAACTGCCAAAGTTAACGGAACCACGGGAGGCGGTTAGTCCATGTTGCGAATCCCAAGGGGAGCGTTGACCATCTGCCAACAAACTCCTCCTCAGCATTACCCGAGGGGATTCAAACCCAACACCTTTGGCTCTAATACCAATTGTTGGCCCCACAATTGTCGTTGCACCAAAAGATTGACCTGTTAATGCCTGATACAATTGCTAGAGTTAACGGATCCACGAGAGGTGGTTAGTCCATGCCACGAATCCCAAGGGGAGCACTGACCATCTGCCAACATGTTGTTCTTTTGTGGGATATTACTTCCCTCCTTGATGCAACTATTGATGGAGTCCTTGAATGCATCGGCATATCTTTTATAGGCTTTTTGTTGGATCCACATTACTTTGAAACTTAAAATCAATTAAGACATCTCATTCAACTAGAGCATTTTTTATTTTTTTGAAGACAACAACAACAAAATAAGATGCAACCATTGTTGCCTTAATATCTAGTAAGATAGTATTCTACATAAGAACATGTACAAAACTGAATTCATAAATTCAAGTAAAAAGCAAGAGATATAAGGTAAGAGATTAGAAATCCTCATCTGGATTTTGCATCTTCCAAGACTTGACTCGCCATCTGCAAGTGAGGGAAAGCATCATCTGAGTGCTTTTCCGCCAACCACGGACTCGTGCGGTCCCTCGCACACCTTCCAATCTAGAAGGGGGCCCTTCCCTTCTTACGAAAGACAATGTTGGAACCCTCAAGTAATGCCATCTGAGCTCTGATGGTAAACCTTACCTAACCGACTCTGCCATGCTACTAAGGATACCCTCCTACTAAGCTGGCAACTCTGGTTAGTTAAGTAACTGGGTCACTGTGAGTACTAAGGTGCATTCAATGGCACCTACACCTACTATGGCCATAGTTTTGTACTGTTGTACGGTCTCACCCACCCTGCTCGACTTGAAAAACTCAGCTAATCTAGGGCTTCTGAGAGACTTTCTCTCTGCCCTTTACTCATATCAAGACACTTGTCCTAGGGAAAGCTCTCTTGACCTACTTTAGGCTTATCAACCGAACACACTTTTCTTGGCTACCTGCCACATGTGACCAACAAACATGATGCAATAAATCTAGGGTTTTACTTGGACACTCCTAATAGAGCAAATAATAAAGTTTCTTTTTAGAAAAGAAGGCAGACATAACCCTTGTTAAAACTTCAAGACTGTTTCAGTTCTCATATTGCACTTAACACATGTTGGCCATCTATATAGCATGCATGGCATGACACCAAGCGGTAACCAATCATTAATCAGGTATTTACTCAAAAAATCAAACAACATACAATTCTTTTATTTCCATTAATTGAAAAACTCTTTCTTTGGTTGTCAAACAATGCATGCTCAATTTATCATTCTAATACTTGACAATCTTTAATGAAAGCGGGGTTCTTGGCTAGGCTCATGCTAACCCTATGGACTTATTGTCAATTCAAACTAGAATAGAAAAGAGGCACATTAAATCATGCTACAGATTCAGCCTATGAGGCTCCTTTCAGAAATTTTCAGTGAGATAGTTTGGCGCCCATAATTGAAACTGGAATTTCTTATCTATTAAAGGTGTAATTGCGAATTTGCAGCCAAAGGCTCACCCTATGTTGTACAAACAATTTACAAGCAACAATAGAAATATTTGATAAGAACGAATTATAATACACGTTGCAATTTATTCCAGAGCTTCTTTTTTTTTTAGAAAGCGCCTTAAATGAATTAGAGAAGAAAGTTCATGCAGAAAATAATCTTAGAACTCTTCTTTTCCAAGAAAGTATTTATAGAGAAGCATAGAAGTCTGGAAAAGTATGTGGCTAACAATATCATAGACTCTTTTTGTTTCCAATAGGCATTTATAAAGAACTATAAAAGTTCTCGAAATGTAAACAACAAACATTCCCTTGGACATTTCTTTTATTAAACACTATATTCTTCAGAATAAGAATAACTCAGAAGCAATACATGCCTATAGAAACTCCTGGAGCTGATATTTCTGATAAATAAGCTATCTGGAATAGTAAATTCAAATATCTCCTTAGCCCAACAACTAGCTTCTGATGTAGGCGTTTGGTTTCCTCTTCTTTTAAATGCCACTCTTGCTTAGAATAACTTTGCTATTCTGAGCATCGACTATTCCCCACCTCTCCCAAACGTCCAAAATCTCTTTCTTTTGATATGTGTGCTCAGCTATCTCTTTTTTTTTAACAAAAATAAGCTCTTCCTCCTCAAGTCGATTGCAAGAAGATAGTTATCATAACCACCTCCTAAAATATCTCAACTTCACACAAGGAGTTCAAACTTAGCTAAGAATATGCCAAGTAATTCCCAAAGACGAGTTCACAAGGGTGGCGGATATGCTGAGTCCGATTCTCTTATTTTAAACGCCTCCTTTATGACTAGAATTTAGGAACCAATTAGCATAAATTTAGCTAACTTCAATAAGCCGGCAATAGTAATTTTTAAATAAAAAATCAGTAAAATAACTTAATCACCAGCATAAGGTGGCCCCCACTTCTTCCATTATACGTGTGGATTAGCATTTGATTTACTTTAAATATTTAAAACATTTCCACACAATTGGCGGCAACCATCAAAACTTCTCTTTTGATTTTTTTTTAATAATATATTTACTTTAGAATTATAATCACTTAATTTCTTATAATTTAAACATTGGTCATTCAACCTTAAGAAGGTATTTGATTATATAATTAAATACCTCCTGGTGTCATCTTGCATCATTATAACTCCTTGCTTGGCGAAATATTAATAATGGAAATATATTAATATATAAATATAGTAAGGTCAATTGGCACAATTATTCAAAATCAAAAGGGTAGAAAGATCATACTTTCAAGTTCATATACAAAAATAGGGTTCCCATCAGGAAGGTAGATTGGTTTCAAAACCCTAAAACCACGTACGACAAAACCACATCAAGATGTCACAGAAGAAACTTACCTCAAAACGAACTGCTAATACTCAATTCTAGGGTTCCTAGATCCTATTGACCTAACCCTAGCTTAGATGGCAGTTTCCAGAGCATCCCAACATTACCTCTCTACACAGATGATACTTCCCCTCCTCTGGAGATTGTGGTACGTGCTTCCCTGCATCAAACTCCAAACAAACGGAAATTAGTCTAATATCTAAATATCATTAAATCTCCACTGCATAATCTCTCTCTATGCATTAACTGAAAGTAAACTTTTATTTATTTCTAGGGCATTAAAAACACAATGCATTCCTTCTGAATAAATCATAGCTCATATCATAATGGCATAATTCTCATTGCACAAACAAAATTCAATCATAGAAGATCTCATCATGTCATGCATTATTCAATCAAAATTAAGATCATTCATCTGTCATAATTGCAAAAGTAAAAGTGTTTTTGAACATCTAGGGTGGGATGTAACACTTTTCTTGTTTTCTTTGGTAACTCTATAGCCTTAAAAATTGACTATTTTTTGGTGGTCTTTTGATTTTCTTCAAAGCCAAGACCTGACATAATAAAAGACAATCTTTGGGAGTTTATAATATCTTTCAGAATTTTAGAGCTCTTTTTGAACTTCATGCTTCAATTTTATTGAATATTTGATTTTTCCAACTCCTTCCTTAAGGAAACAACTTCAAGCTCCAACTTCTCACACTCCAATTCCTTTTCATTCAGCTGATATCTTACAACTTCAATTCATTTTGCTTCCTCAATTTGAATCTTCAGATCCATGATCATCCTTTCTGATTCTTCAAGACTTTGAGATGATTTCACTTTAGTTCCATTGTCCTCTTGAAGTCGTGACTTTAGTCTTGAATTCCTTTTCTTGAGCTTCTCAATCTTATTATAGGAAAATTGGAGTTCCCTCTCAAGATCCACTTCATCATCTTTGGTATGTTCTTTTGAATCTCTTTCTTCTTTCCTTTTTTCTTCATTATCCTCTACCTCCATCGTCATAAAGAGTATCTCTTCTCTATCACTATCGAAGAAGCTTCTACTACTTTCTTTAGATGAGCTACTTGTTTCTTGAATGTAGAGACTCTTTTTATGGCTTTGAAAGTTCTTCTTTCCTTGCTTCCCTCATGTGCTCTTTTTTTTGTTATTATAATATTTTCTTCCTTTCTTTTTGTTGTATTCTTCTTCCTCTTCACTACTTTCACTCTTGACATGTGGACATTTAGAAGAAAAATGACCTATTCTGCCACAATTGAAACATTTAAGAGTAGACTTACCTTTATGTTTCTCGACTCCTTGCTTGTGCTTTCTTACAAAGTGTGTTTCTTCTTCATCACTTGGACTTTCACTTGATATGTATCCTTTGTTCTTTATCTTCTTGGATGCTTTGAAAGTGGTTTCCTATTTTGATGGCTTCTCCTTCTCTGTCCACACTTCATATGTAGTGAGGATCCCATGCAACTCGTCCATCTTCAAGGAGTCTAGATCCTTCATTTCCTCGATGGTGGAAACTTTTGCATCGAATCTCATTGGAAGAGATCTTAAAACGTTTGTGCAATTATTGCATCCTCGACCTTCTCTCGAAGACCATGGATAGTGTTAACGATTTCATCCACGCGTAGTAGATAGGTAGCGATATCTTCTTCATCCTTCATCTTCAAGCTCTCAAATTGTCTTCTATGGGTTTGAAGCTTAGCCTTCTTAACCTTGTCATCTCCATATATACTTTTCAATGTATCCCACATGTCCTTAGCCTATTTACAATGCATAACCTTCACAAACTCCGATTCAGATAATCAACACAAGGTTGCATTTTTGGCTTTGGCATTGTTCTCGCCTTCCCTCTTTTCAGCTCGACCCGTTATTGGGGTTGTAGGAGGAGCATAAATAACTTCAATGGATCGCTAGATATTATATCCTAGAGTATTCAAATAATTTTCCATTCTTATGGTCCAAAAGGCATAATTCGTACCATCAAATAGTGGTGCCCTATTTGAGGAAAATCCATATCCTTTGGCCATGTGTACTTCCAAGATCTACCTTCAAGTGGTTATGCTCTTTCCAAAGGAACCCACTCTGATACCAATTGATGAAACACACAATTATCCTGAGAGGTGGGGGTGAATTAGTATAAAAATAATCTTTTACTTTTCACAACTTAATCAACCACACTAGTAATACTTTAAAATTTAATCATCCATAGCAATAACAAACATGCAAGATCTAGCAATCAAGAACACAGGAAGAACACACGATTTATGTGGAAACCCTTATGAGAGAACCAAGACGAAAATATTGCTTATATATATAGACCTTCTTCGTAGGCTCCAACCTACTTTTCTTACAAAATTCTTTTGTAGGCACCAACCCACTGGAGACACCAATCCCCACTTATAGAATTTGTAGGCACCAACCCATTGGATACTCCAATCCCCACAAATGAGCACCAACTCAGCAAGAGACACCAATCTCTTCTATAGAGAAGCACCAACCTCTAACACAACAAAGCTTTCGTCTTCTTGATATTTCTTCTTTAAAGCATGGGAATCTACTTCATAAAATATACTATAAATATGCTCTTAAGTCTGCTGCAAATCTTCTCTTAGGCCTTCTATAAATCTACTCTTAGGTTTGCTCCAAGTTTTCTATAAAGCACCTCCAAAAGTCTGCTATAAATCTCTTTAAAAGTCTACTATAAATCTGCAATAAATCTCCTTGAAGTTTTGCTATAAATCTGCCATAAATCTCCTTGAATGTCTTCTATAAATCTACCATAAATCTCCTTGAAAGTCTGCTCCTCTTCTTCTTAAATCTGCTCTTCTTCTCCTAATTTCTGCTCTTAAAAGGAATGATTTTGCATTGAAGAACTTGCTTTCTAATCTCTAAAATAACTTGTATTGATATCCAAATCATGCACTTTACCAAAAGTAGGTCAACCAAGTTATACTGAGAGGTGGGGGTGAATCAATATAACAATTTACTTTTCACAACTTAATCAACCACACCAGTCATATTTTAAAACTTAATCATCCATAACAATAACACACATGCAAGACTAGCAATTAAGAACACGGGAAGAACACATGATTTACGTGGAAACCCTTATGAGAGAAACCCACAACAAAAATATTGCTTTTATATATAGATCTTCTTCGTAGGCGCCAACCTACTTTTCTTACAAACTTCTTTTGTAGGAGCCAACCCACTGGAGACACCAATCCCCACTTACAAAATTTGTAGACACCACCCCAATGGAGATTCCAATCCCCACAACTGAGCACCAACTCAGCAAGAGACTCCAATCTCTTCTATAGAGAGGCACCAACCTCTAACACAACAAAGTTTTCGTCTTCTTGATATTTCTTCTTTAAAGCATGGGAATCTACTTCATAAAATATACTATAAATATGCTCTTCAGTCTGCCGCAAATCTGCTCTTAGGGCCTATTATAAATCTGCTCTTAGGTTTGCTCCAAGTTTGCTATAAAGCACCTCCAAAAGTCTGCCACAAATCTCCTTGAAAGTCTGCTATAAATCTGCAATAAATCTCCTTGAAGTTCTGCTATAAATCTGCCATGAATCTCCTTGACATTCTGCTATAAATCTCCCTGACGGTCTTCTATAAATCTGCCATAAATCTCCTTGAAAATCTGCTCCTCTTCTTCTTAAATCTGCTCTTCCCCTAATTATTATTTTCATCCTCATTCTATACTTATTCTTGAGCATTAGTAAAATCAAGGTAGTCAAGTATTTGTTGCTACCAAGCTAGTTTTCCCCCTTAGGGATTTTTCTAAGATAATTTGTTTAGTTGCTCATGGTAAATTTGATCCATTTTTAGGCTTTAAATTCTTTGTTTTAAGCCACATTTACTCTTTAAAAATTGGCCTTTGTGTAGACAAACAAAACAATATTTAATTCATACTTTAGCGAATTCTACATTGAATTTCTTAACCAAGACCATTGAAATAATTGTTGGTGTATAAAAACTAAGGAGAGGTTGCTCAATGACCAACACTTCCAACAAACATGGGCCCAAAAGACTATTAAGAGCAAAAAAATCTGTTTCAAGGATTCCCCAAAATTTGTAGAATAGTGAGGAAACTAACATGGAGGTTAGGGGGATGGACCCTTGAGATAGATGTGGAACATCAAAGGAAGAATAGCTTTCACTTCACAATGGAAAAATATTCTACCCTTTTACTAGTGATTCATGAAGCATGGGTCACATATTTGATCTCATACCTTGTTTAAGTATACTAGAGACTTATGTCTTGTACTAAGAACATAAAAACTATTTAATTTATTATGGTTTCTCTCCATAAAACCCTTATATGGTGATTTGTAGTCATCCCTAACAAGTACGCACATGTGTAATTAATTTTTAAAATATAAACATTAATTTTTATATATTTTTATTTTATAATAAACACACACATGAATGCGTATATGTGTAATTATTTTTTCTATTGTAATAAGTTGTTTCTAGGCAATGTTAGATTTATTGGGGATTCATTGAGTAATTAATTGTTACATAGAAGAGAGTAAAATTTACCATCATAATGGATTAAAACTAGAAGACACAATTGAAGAGTTCAATAGGGCATACTAGCTTTCAATATAACATTTAAGAGAAAGAGCTATGATCAAACTTATAATTCCTTGAGATCATATGTAATCTAAAGAATTTTTGGAGAATAAATTGTCTCTTTTTTCACCTTGTAGTTGGCTGTTATGTCTGCATTTTTTGGCCCTGATCAAGTAGCGACAGAGGCTAGGTTAGTTTTGGACCCAGAAGTAGCCCCTTGGGTTGACAAATATCAACGTAGTCGAGCGACAGTTTCTCAAACTGATTATGAGGTAAGAATCATATGTTTATGAATTTTGAATAAGGATATTTCCTATTTAGAAATTATAATATTTTTAATAACTCAAATCATTTATATTATTTTATAGGCATATTACAACCTATTGCATCTCCTTTGTTGTGTTATTGTAGGTAGACCTTATTAATACATTCACAAAGCTAAGTTGCTTGGGCCAGAACATCAATTATGAGGCATATACATATCCTCGAAATAAAATAGATATTAGGAAATTGAAATTGTAAAATTTGAGCTTTGTAAAACTACCATTTCATTGCATCTTATTTTATTACTTTCTTTCTATCTTCCACTTTCTCTAATCTTGCGCACTACAATTTGCATTTTTTATTCAGTGTATAGTTTCTATGGATGGAAAGATGTGAAATATAATTTGAATTGTTAGGTTGCAATGACTAGCGTGCTACTATAACTATACCATGAAAAGTTTTTTCACAACTAGATGTTTAATCATTCAAACTTCATTTTGAAGTTATTAAGTACAAATTTTGAAAGAATCTAGAGAATGATGGGGTAACTAAAATTTTTGTATTGCTTTGATGAATCCAACTGTGTTATTGGCTTTCAACTTAGACTATTGATCAAAATTTAAATTAATGCTTCTCAAATACACTTTATAATATTAGAATCACTTTGATTTGAAGACAACAAGTTTTGCGTGACTAAAGTGACTAAATTTAAAACTTTGTTACACCCATTCAAAACTATCTTTTTGAAGGCCTGTCTCTTGTGTTTTGTTAAATCCATCTATTAAAATGTGGGATGTAGAATATAAGTATGATGTTTTTATTCATGTTGTATCTTGGTTTCGTGTCCCATCCAAAGTAAGGTTGTTTTTGCCCATTTGTCTAGTCATGTCTAAAGTAAAATGATGAAAGATAGTCTAGGAGAAGGAATTTATTTTGTTTTGAAAACAACAAGGGTGAAGCACTCCAAAGTTGAGATAACAATGTTGAAAGTGACAAAACCCTTGAAAGGTTGTACCTATTTGTAGGATGTCAAGGCTTAAGTGGTTGAAAGGGTATTATAAACAACTATAAGTGGACAACTAGGTTTAAGTGGCAAAAAATGTCATAAGGCATTCCTATCACAAGTTTAGACAAGTATTCATTTTCCAAGGCCATGTTGGAGCATGTCTAGACTTATTTTATCAAATTTTTAGGTGGTTGAAACCATACAGAATCATGCCTAAATTATTTAGGCCAAAATTCAACTGTCAATAATTCCTAAAGGGCATGCTTCTACAATTCAACTCATCCTTTCAATGGAAAATACCTTATTGAAGCACACCCAAGTTTACTTGAGCTTTTGTTAATCGTCAAATACAATTGTTCAAAAGTATTCCTTTGGTCACATCATGTCACCTTCGAGTGGTAGAGGTATGGAAAGAACACTCCAAAATCATTGATGTCAAGTATTAGGTGGAAAATACTCTCCATATGTTTTCTTAATCTAGTTTGTAATTAAAACATAAAACATATAGAAAAATTAAAGCATTTAAAGGTATAGTTCAATGCTATGGTATGCCATTTTTGGAGGGTTTTCTTTGATCAATAAATTTGACAACCTCAAAATAGCAAAGACAACAATTTCAATTGGTTGTAACAATGGTGCTTCAAGTATGTATGATTGTCGTTTACACACCTTCACCATATTCTTGATTTCATGCATATATCAACAATTGAATAGTGGTTAACAAACAAAAGTCAATTAGGATTTTTATGTTCAGTCATATATTTCATCCAATAGAAGGGTGCTTATGCTTCTCATCCCACATTGAATGTCTCATCGATAGGGATTATAGTTTGCAAAGTACCTTCATTTAAGCATGACATTCCTTATTTTCTCCACTACTGACTATTGTGTCACTAGGGCTAGAATTGTTGTTTTAGATTAGTTTGCAAAGTACCTTCATTTGAGCATAGCGCCATTCCTTGTTTTCTCCATTTTTATTATCATGTCACTCGGGTTAGAATTGTTGTTTCTAATTTATGAATGGTTTGATTGTTTTCCAAATTACATAATATGTTATTCCCAACCACCTAGGATCTGAATGGTATGATGTAGGTTTATTGACAAGATCTAGGGTTTTCGACCTTTTTATATCCTTTTACAAATAGAATCAGATAATTAGGGTTTTTATGTGTTGCCAAGTTAGAACCAAAAACCTAGGTTCCATCCATTATTTTCATTGCAGATTTTAGAGATTTGGAGGGAATATCAATGGGTAATTATAGCCATCTGCATATGCTTAGTGCTTCGGTGTTTCTCTAAGAATGTTTATAAATTTGTTGAACAAAGGGTTTGTTAGAATTGACAAAATCTAGGTGTCAAAGTATTTTAAGTTTCCCTTTCTTACAAAGGGTGTCAAATTCAAGTTTCCAAGATAGATGATGAAGTCATCCATGCATTAGCAATTAGAGTTTTAAATTTCTTTAGAATATTTGACATGTTTAGAAGCAAAGAGCTACATCAAAATCACAAATAATAGAAATGCATCAAATTGCTATTTTTAGCCACACCAACATCTACTTTTTTAATTTTTTCCTTTCTTTTTAGGGTGTTGACCATCCTTCTTACTTAAAGGAACATCCACTCTCAGTTGGCTTATTTGAATTTTCACCCAGAGAGAGTGAAAGGGTATCTTTCATAGGGGTGGGTAAATTTGTCTTCATTATTGCTACACTCTTCAATGCTTCAATATAGTGAGGGTAAGTTGTCAAGGAGATTTGATAGCTATGGAACTCACTAGAAATTTCCCCTTGTTCTTTTTCTTCCATTAAAGCGGGTGGGTAGGCCTTAATCCTTTAGACCTTTGGATGCAATCCATCTAGCTATTTGTCTCCTATCACAATGTTTTCTTTCATAATAGGAGACAGAGCTTTAAAGGTCTTTTTCTTAGGTATTCCAAGCTTTACTTCTTTAGAGATATTATTTTTCAAAGGGGATTTGAGAATATTGAAGATGTCATGTTTGAAAGGATAACCCTTTGATGCATCAACTATTGAAACCAAAGGATTTTTAAGTTTTTGGGTTTTGCTTCAAGGGACTTTGCAATCAATGATTAAGTGTCCCAATTTTAAGCAATTTTCATATAATATTGTAGCATTTTCATATAAAATTGATTGTGACCACTTCCCAAACTTAGAATACATAAGATTAAGTTTGGAAGAGTCTTATAAAAATCAATATTCACACAAAATAGAGCAAATACTAACCTAGAATTATTTTTTGTTATGTTGTCCACTAAAATTAAGTGGCCAATAGAGTTGCCAATCCATTGAAACACCACTTCATCCCAAAAATTGAGAGGGATTCCAAATAGTCTAACCCAAATACGATTTGTTTTGTTTAGATTTGAAATAAGGTCAAACCCTGGTTTCCATCTGCACAAAGATAAGTTGTGTTTGTCGTATATCCAAGGGCTTGTGGTGAGAACCAACAAAAGATAATCCTTAGAAGTGAACTTGAAGAGGAACAAACCACCAACCATAACACTCACCTCCAAACTACCTTTCAAATGCCATTTAGCAACAATCTAGTGGCGAACCATATCAATAGTGGGGCAGAAGGAGAAGAATTTACCAACCAAGGCATTCTCCATTGAGGAGATGATTCTTTCGACCATGGATTCAAGAATTTTTATTTTAATTCCATTTTAAAACTTGGATAACTCAATAAAAGTAGTTTCATTGACATTATCACCTCGGGCACTACCTACAAGAACACTTTGCCAAGCCTTGAGAATTAGAACAATAGAGTTCACGAGATCAAGACCATCTGAAACGATGTTAAGAAATGAAGGAAGGTCCCCCCGAGTTTGGAATACCATCCAAAACAAAGGCCTTAGTCATTTGGACAACTAATGAAAGCATGAGGAGGGGAGGGGGTCAAGGAGACCCCCATGACTGTCGGGCACCGTGCGCAAGGAAGGGTCAAATAGGACAGAGTGGGAAATTAGAGAGGGTTTTTAAAATAAAGTCTTTGTTTTTAAAATTTATCATGTGTTTGAAAACTCTAGAAATCCATTATTATAGGTGTTGTACCCAAAATGAATTTTTTGGCATTCTGCTTAAATTGAGCTAAACAATGTAAAAATGCCATCGAAAGTACGTTTTAGGTCAAACCAAACATGAAGTCTTTGTGGGTTTTTGTCAAGGAACCTATGGTTAAAATTTTGAAAATATGAAAATTAGGGTTTTATGCCCCTATTTTTAAGGAAACCCTTAAAAATAGGACCTTCCCGGAAATGATTGAAAATAATTCTAATAGGGTTAATTGCCTTCACGATCACACTGATCAAGTCAAAATTATCAAAAGACATGTTCCACTCTGGTGGGTCTATTCTCATTTTTCAGGAATGAAGTTAGGAGCTCTGCAGCCATTAATGGCAGATTGGCCAGTACTAGGTGCTAAAGGCTAAGCTTCAAGAACTCCAACGAAGAAGCTATGGCAGAAAAGGATGAAAATGATGTTCAACGAAGGAGATTCTCAAAAAGGAAAAAGGCCAAAATTTGGCTAACTCTGGAAGGTGCAAGTTTTGCTACTAAGGCAAAACACAATCTACAATTGAAAAAGGCGCCCCTCTTGAAGAAAGGTGCCCTTGGATCTCAGAGGGAAAATCAAATCACTTTGCTCCTTCAGATCATTCATCTCCTTCGTGTTCATGTTGTCTCGACAACGTGATCATCAGCAATATCATCCAATTTAGAGATCAAAGGCCAATCATCAGCGAAGTATAGAGGATCCATCAACAATGAAGATGCCAAATCAAAGAGCTTCATGGTAAAAGCGCCCCTGCTAGCTAGGGGCGCCCCTCAGTTCAAGGTATCAGATGAATCCATCAGCAGTTGCTTCATACATGACATCTTTTCAGCTTCCTCCCAGCTACGTGATCGATCTGACAGCAGGTTCATAGGACACGCCAAACGATCACACATTGAGATCAAGCAAAAAAAGCCAGAGCTAGAAACTGAAAAGACAAGCCAAAAATTGGCTAAAGATAGAGGAAAAACACCCCTCTTGGAGAAAGGCGCCCTTTCTTTGAGGCATGCACATGCAACCTTAATGCTTACTGCTCTCCAGAACAACCTTCTCAGCTACGATCAATCTCGACAACGAGACTGTCAACGAAAGGATCTAATGATAGAGATCAAGGTAGGCAGTTTTCAGAGTAGACAAAACCAGTCAACAAGCCAAAAGCGCCCATGCTGGCCAGGGGCACCCTTGAGCTTGAAGGGCATAAACTCACTATCAGCAACTGAGAAGTCAATCATCCTATGCAGGACCGAGATGGCTACCCGATGCATCGTCAAGCAGAGTCATCCATCAAAAGAAAGGTCATATCTAAGCACAGAGGGTCTGAAAAGGGCCAAAACAAAGAACAGTCAATGAAATTTGACTAAGGCACAACCAAAAGCGCCCCTCTTGAAGAAAGGCGCCCTTCATTCTAGAGGCTCAAACTTAGTTTACTGAGATAATCTCTCCCAGGCATATCTCGTCAAGTTGATCCCATCTCAACAACGGATCTGTTAGCAATTGTCGAAGATCAACTGAGCAACCAGGATCGAAGATCAAACAGAGGCACTTCAGCCTGCAAAAATGATCAAAACCCCAAAAGGGACACCTAAGAAAGTCAAAAGCAAATGTTGACTTGAGTTAACAAATTTTGGAGGCAAAAAGAGGCCAAACACTCCACAATCAATGGAAATCACCTTTTTGAACTCCCAATCAGGCTCAATCATGAGTTGGATGCCCAATTGATGCTTGCAACTCCAAATTGACATATCAAAGCACCTAGGCATCCATTATTCATTATTTCTTTGCAGGTTGAGGAGCTCAAGAACGAATATTTTTCTTCTCCAACATTTTTGAAGATCTGACATAGGGGTTTTCACCATTCTTCATATTTTTGAAGATTTGTTGCACAGAAGGACTATTTATCAGAGTTTGCATCAAAAGGCATAATTCTTCCAGATTGACAGTCGATAACTTCCAATCCACCTTTTGTCTACTTCCTCTATTTCTGTCTAAAATTCTTGCATGTTTGAGAAAACGGCAGATAATCACATATCTGGCCAACTGGGTATGATCAGCACAACTTTTTCAACAAAACCCACATGTTAGATTTTTCTAGAAAAAGTAGCCTTGTTGCCCCTATTTTTTAGGGTTTTCGGAAAAAGTCATAATTTTGAAAAACAGACAAACTGGGTTTGTTAAGCTCTGAAGCACAAACAAAACTCATGTGTTGGATTTTTCTGAGAAAAAACACTTTCTGGTGCCTTGCTGCCTCTGCCACCAAAGGGCTCTTGCATGTCATAGAAAAATTTGTTTTTCCGAATTTCTGACGATCTGGGTTTGTTTAGAAAATCATTCTCAACAAAACCCATGTCTCAAAATTTTTTGTAAAAATTACCCTCGATGAGGCTATTTCTAGCAGTTCCAGAAAAAGTTGTCCGAGTAGCATCGTGTGCAGAGTCAATCTTCAAGGTTTTCAGAATGCAGTTCTCCCAAGACGAATACAAGACCAAAATGGTCTTACTCCATGATTTTCTAAAAACGATTGGCACCGATCTATGTCGGGCACACCCAGAGTTCAATCTAGACAAATTGATAAGCATAGAAACAAGTCCACAGGTTCCATAATGGTTTCACCTCGTATATCTAATTGCCTTCCAAGGCTAGTTTAGAGGATCGTAACTGTTGGAATTTTACACATCCAGCAAGTTCATGTGCATTTCTCACGGTTGGAGTGATCCTGGTCAAACTTCGCAGTTTCATCATACAACACTCTTCCATTCAGAAAGATCAAGGAAAACGTCAAAGCTGCAAAAGAACACGGAAGGTAGTGATTCCCAACACAGAACCGCCATCGGTTAATACTACACTACCTTCTACATCAAAGTGGAAACACAAACAAAAAGAAAAGGAGTAACCCTCCTAAGGGAAGCAGAGTGGAGGAGATGCATACATCAAGTTGCTGACAAGCGATAAGCTGACGATTGACAGGCATGTAACGGTCTCCGTATGAAGAAGTCAACGAATGAACAAAAGCATCGTTGACCAATGATGATGAGGTGTCAAACACCTCAAGGACGTCCTACCCTCCAAAATAGCAATAAATATTACTGAAGTCAACTTGATGCCCTTTTCCAAGTTGACTCAAGATCTCCACAGATTATGCATGTCGAATCCCACTGATCTAGGATGTCTTATTGACTCCCACGATTTGTGGATCTCAGATCTCCTTTAAAGGTGGATGTCTATTTTGGAGACACATTTGTAATTATAGTTCACTTTAGTTAGGTGTTAGCCAACAGAGGTAGACTCCCAATTTGAATTTTGTTTAGTTTCAGTTAACTGAAGTAGATTTCCAATTAACTGTCTGCTCACCTACTTTTAGACATAGGAATAAATTTTGTTAATTGGCAAGAACTGATTGTTAACTCAAGGAGATTTTAGGGTTGCCTACTCCTTTGAGTTTCTATAAATAAGAGCCTTAGGCTCATTATTTGTTTAACCTTTATTTGCTAAGCAAAATTGTTGCGCCATTGTTGCCAGAGTTAGCTTGTTTATATATGTTCACTCTTGGATGAGAGTTTGTTGGTTGATCGTAATTGTGCATGATTTCATGCCTTTGCTGTCCTGACCTTTGTAATTCTTTGGAGAAGCTTGAAGAAATAAATCGGATGGTGCATGCTTGCTTGATCTAAATACTTGAGTCTATTCAAAGTCTTGTTCTAAATAGTGTATTGTTTCAATCTCCTCCTTGGACAGGTGTCATCACCTCCTTGGATATTTTGTTATCAGTTACTATCGTTTGATGTTGTTTAATGAGTTGTCTTTCAGCCTACACTTTGGATAGGTGTCGTCACCTCCTTGGGAATCTTGTTAGTTGAATCATCGTACTTTGTTGTTTCCAATAAGCTGTTTCCAAGCCTATACCTTGGACAGGGGTTCCTCCTCCTTGGCAAGTCTCAAATCCAGCCTACCGTATAGAGTGTTTACTTGCATCAAACCTTATCTTGGTATATATCCGAGAGTTCAGAGCCTCGGCCATATTCCACTGACACGAAGGGTTCAAATAATCCAACCCAATCCATTTCGCTCCTGCGCCCTCATACTATGTTTATCTTGAGGAGGTAAGATAGTCTAGAAGCTAGTTAGTCGTAGTTAAGATCTGCAGAAATCAGAGAAAAAGCTTAGCTACGACGCATTGTGTTTATGCACCCTTGTGTCCTGCCGCTGAGTAAAAAAGATAGGAACCTTAGTACGCCCTTTTTTACATAGAAAATCAACAAAGAGAGATCTTCCTCTCTATAATCCGAAGAGCATGTACTAACACACTTGCAATAGTTGTATGTTTCCAATAAGCACTCCAGAGGTGCTAATTGAAATGCCAACAATTTTCTAGCGCCCACCGTGGGGCAACGAGGCATAAAACTTCAAGAAAAACCAAATGCTTTTATGACACGAAATGGGTAGCTGGTGTCCTTGGGCACCAGTTGAACAACCTAATCTTGCTCCCGCAACTCTCCAACCAAATCTTACATTCATTGAGGGAGAGCAGACGGACATCATCAGTAGCTTGCATACTTTCATCTTTAAAAAGAATACATCACCAGCTCAGTGGAGAGCCGTAGCTATTACTCTAGACGAGGAAGAAAGAAAGGTTGACCTTGCAACTGAGAGACCAGTGTTACCTTCACCCGCGTGGCAGTAAGCATCCTGGCTCACCAAGTGAACATATGAAGGAGAAATAATCCTCGACTTCAAGAAGACATCGGAGAAGCATCTGACGTGGAGAAAATATTTGAAGAGGTTTGAGAATGATCCTCTAACATCCAATTGCATGATCCATACAAGAAGCAATGGATGGTAACAACAATAATGTTGTCAAGAGGCGTCGACCTTCATTACCTTGGGGTAATAACATTGGACCCTTCGATTTTCAAGTAAATCATGAGTTATCTAAAGGGTCAAGGAAGCACTTTCCCCAAGTTCACGGCGATGGGAGTCAACACCCAGATGAACATTTTGTTGCATTCACAACGGCTTGCGCCATCTTGCATGTGCCACATGAAGACATCACAGTACATCTCTTTGTGGAGACTCTTGTTGGGAATGTTGCGGATTGGTTCAGTCACCTGAAGCCAGACATTATTACAAGTTGGGCATCTATGAGTGAGAAGTTTTTGGCGAGATTCAAGCCCGCTAAAGACAATCATTTGTTGTTCGCCCAGCTTACAAATTTGAAGATGGAGCGCAACGAACACATGAGAGAGTTTGTGGCAAGATTTGATCGTCTTGTTGCAAGACTTTCATTTACATTCAATCCATCATTGGAGATTTTGATAAGCTGTTTTGTAAATGCTCTTCCATCAGAGATAGCCTTCTTCATGAAGATGGCAAAAGGAACAGAGTTGAAGAGTGTGCAAGAACACGCCATCAAGTTGGAGTATAATATGATCACTTCCGGCTTGATGAAAGCAGATTCTATCAAATCTCCAGTTCAACAATCATACTAGCCAAAGAGAGACAATCTTTAGCCACGGTTGCCAACACCTCCATCAAGACCAATGATTGAAGCTGCACACAGTGCAGTATTTTGTTGTTTCCATGACATTGATGCACATATCGGATTCACGTGTCCTGAGAATTTGAGAATGACCCAAATCATGGGATATGCTGAAGCTACTCCCAATTCTAGTTTTGTACCAACAAGTTCGAACGTTGTCTTACCACAAACGGACAACTTCGATGGCAACTCCGCAACGAGATATTTTGAACCCGTTATTAATCAAGAAGAAGAAGACTACCGTCACTATTCTCTTGTGGTGAATCACGAAAAATTTTCTACACCTATGTCTACAAGTGTTCAACACTTCAAAGCACAGAAAGAAGAGGAAGAAAGACGAAGATCAAATGAAAAGAGTGAAGAGGTGCTTTCCACTTCCAGTCCCAGGTCCTCACAGAAGAACGCCATGCAGGTTGCTCAAGATCCTTCTTCAACAAATTTTGACATCATAGCTTCCATGATGAAGACCAAGGTACAAATCTCTCAACTGGAATATCTTCAAGATCATCCAGAACAACTAGATCAAATTCTCAAAGTTGTAAAGAAGCAGGCTATGATCAAGTCATCTTTTCCAGCAGGAGCAAAGCCTAAAACGAATCTCGGTAATTTTGTGACTTTGCCAAAAATAGAAACTGAAGATCAGAACATTGCATGTTTTGAAAAGATACTGACAGAGGATGCAAGGTCATGGACAACACAGTTCAATGGAGGTTGTTCAAATACAGTTTCAGAAATAGGGGAAGTGATCATCTCTCCTAAAGGACAGCTGCACCAATTTGTGCAATTGGAATTCACTGAAGCTGAGAAAGAGGTGCTTTTATTAGGCCTCAAAGATGTCGAAGACATGGGAATCAAACTCCTATGTGTTAAAGGCGATCTAGAGCTGATCCATGAGCCGGTCAAAGGATATTTTCAGATCAACAAAGATCACCTACGACATTATAGAAATCGAGTTTGGAACTTGATTGATTGGTTTGAAGAGTTCAACATCCCGAGGATGAATGACAACAGAACTAATGCCTCAGGGGTATCAACTTTCCCATTTGCATCATATTATGACTTTTTTCAGAGTACTTTTGCTTGGATATACAAATACTTGAGAATATTCATTCCAGAGGGATTGTCTCTTGCAATTCCCATCAAAAGAGAAGTAAAGCCTTTCAGGCATAAGCAACATCGATGGGAGGCTCTTCGCGCTACCATGAAGCAGGCAATACTTGAAACATTTCGTCCCTTCGGGGATGGGGTGAGTTCTTTGTAAAATAAATTTCTTTTGCTTTAACGTTATGTTACGTTTTTTCCCGTTCCGCAAAGTATTGTCGTGTATTAGGTGTTTTCTTAGGAAGTCTTGTTTTAGGTGAATAATAGGTGAGCCCCAATAAATAGGTGAACTTCAAGTTCTTATGTGAAATAGGAAATGAGTCCTGACTCCATTACCCAGCTAATAAAGTACTGGTCTATGAAACTTGAGATTCTCGGTTCTCCTATGTCGTAGGTATCCGACATGGTCACCAAACGGAGCCTATGTTGTACCCAAAATGAAATTTTTGGCATTATGCTTAAATTGAGCTAAATAATGTAAAAATGCCATCCAAAGTATGTTTTAGGTCAAACCAAACATGAAGTCTGTGTGGTTTTCTCTCAAGGAACCTATGGTTAAAATTTTGAAAATATGAAAATTAGGGTTTTATGCCCCTATTTTTAAGGAAACCCTTAAAAATAGGACATTCTCAGAAATGATTGAAAATAATTCTGATAGGGTTAATTGCCTTCACGATCACACTGATCAAGTCAGAATTATCAAAAGACATGTTTTACTCTGGTGGGTCTATTCTCATTTTTCAAGAACGAAGTTAGGAGCTCCGCAGCCATTAATGGCAGATTGGCCAATACCAGGTCCTGAAGGCTAAGCTTCAAGAACTCCAACGAAGAAGCTATGGCGGAAAAGGATGAAAATGATGTCGTTCAATGAAGGAGATTCTCAAAACGGAAAAGGCCAAAATTTGGCTAACTCTAGAAGGTGCATGTTTTGCTACCAAGGCAAAACATAGTCTACAATTGAAAAAGGTGCCCCGCTTGAAGAAAGGCGCCCTTGGATCTTAGAGGGCAAATCAAATCACTTTGCTCCTTCAGATCATTCATCCCCTTCGTGTTCGTGTTGTCTCGACAACATGATCATCAACAATATCATCTGATTCAAAAATCAAAGGCCAATCATCAGCGAAGTATAAAGGATCCATCAGCAATGAAGATGCCAAATTAGAGAGCTTCATGGTAAAAGCGCCCCTGCTAGCCAGGGGCGCCCCTCAGTTCAAGGTATCAGATGAATCCATCAGCAGTTGCTTCATACATGACATCTTTTCAACTTCCTCCCAGCTATGTGATCGATCTGACAACAGGTTCACAAGACACGCCAAACGATCACACATTGAGATCAAGTAGAAAAAGCCAGAGCTAGAGATTGAAAAGACAAGCCAAAAATTGGCTAAGGATAGAGGAAAAGTGCCCCTCTTGGAGAAAGGCGCCCTTTCTTTGAGGCATGCAGATGCAACCTTAATGCTTACTGCTCTCCAGAACAACCTTCTCAGCTATGATCAATCTCGACAACGAGACTGTCAACCAAAGGATCTGACAACTGAATCATCTAATGACAAAGATCAAGGCAGGCAGTTTTCAAAGTAGGCAAAACCAGTCAACAAGCCAGCAGGGACGCCCTTGAGCTTGAAGGGCATAAACTCACTATCAGCAACTAAGAAGTCAGTCATCCTATGCAGGACGGAGTTGGCTACCCGATGCATCATCAAGCAGAGTCATCTGACTCATCCATCAACAGAAAGGTCAGATCTAAGCACAGTGGGTCTGAAAAGGGCCAAAACAAAGAACAGTAGATGAAAATTGACTAAGGCACAACCAAAATCGCCTCTCTTGAAGAAAGGTGCCCTTCATTCTAGAGGCTCAAACTTAGTTTTCTGAGATAATCTCTCCCAGGCATATCTCGTCAAGCTGATCCCATCTCAACAACAGATCCGTTAGCAACTATCGAAGATCAACTGAGTAGCCAAGATCGAAGATCAAACAGAGGCACTTCGGCCTGCAAAAATGATCAAAACCCCAAAAGGGATGCCTAAGAAAGTCAAAAGCAAATGTTGACTTGAGTTAACAAATTTTGGAGGCAAAAAGAGGCCAAACACTCCACAATCAGTGGAAATCACCTTTTTGAACTCCAAATCAGGCTCGATCATGAGTTGGATGCCCACTTGATGCTTTCAACTCCAAATTGACATATCAAAGCATCTAGGCATCCATTATTCATTATTTCTTTGCAGGTTGAGGAGCTCAAGAACGAATATTTTTCTTCTCCAACATTTTTGAAGATCTGACAAAGGGGTTTTCACCATTCTTCATATTTTTGAAGATCTGTTGCACAGAGGGACTATTTATCAGAGTTTGCATCAAAAGGCATAATTCTTCTAGATTGACAGTCGATAACTTCTGATCCACCTTCTATCTACTTCCTCTATTTATGTCTAAATTTCTTGCATGTCTGAGAAAATGACAAATAATCACAGATCTGGCCAACTGGGTATGATCAGCACAACTTTTTCAACAAAACCCACATGTTAGATTTTTCCAAAAAAAGTAGCCTTGTTGCCCCTATTTTTTAGGGTTTCCGAAAAAAGTCATAATTTTGAAAAACAGATAAACTAGGTTTGTTAAGCTCTGAAGCACGAACAAAACCCATGTGTTGGATTTTTCTGAGAAAAAACACTTTTTGGTGCCTTGTTGCCTCTGCCACCGAAGGGCTCTTGCATGTCATAGAAAAACTCATTTTTTCGAATTTCTAACAATCTGGGTTTGTTTAGAAAATCATTCTCAACAAAACCCATGTCTCATAATTTTTTGTAAAAATTACCCTTGGCGAGGCTATTTCTAGCAGTTCCAGAAAAAGTTGTCCGAGTAGCATCGTGTGCACAGTCAATCTTCAAGGTTTTCAGAACGCAGTTCTCCCAAGATGAATACAAGACCAAAATGGTCTTACTCCATGATTTTCTGAAAACGACTGGCACCAATCTGTGTCAGGCACACCCAAAGATCAATCTAGACAGATTGATAAGCATAGAAACAAGTCCACAGGTTCCATAATGGTTTCACCTCGTATATCTGATTGCCTTCCAAGGCCAGTTTAGAGGATCGTAACCGTTGGAATTTTACACATGCAGCAAGTTCATGTGCATTTCTCACAGTTGGAGTGATCATGGTCAAACTTCGCAGTTTCATCATACAACACTCTTCCATTGAGAAATATCAAGGAAAACGTCAAAGCTGCAAAAGAACGCAGAAGGTAGTCATTCCCAACACAGAGCCGCCATCGGTTAATACTACACTACCTTCTACATCAAAGTAGAAACACAAACAAAAAGAAAAGGAGTAACCCTCCTAAAGGAAGCAAAATGAAGGAGATGCATACATCAAGTTGCTGACAAGCGATAAGCTGACGATTGATAGGCATGTAACGGTCTTTGTATGAAGAAGTCAATGAATGAACAAAAGCATCATTGACCAATGATGATGAGGTGTCAAACACCTCAAGAAGGACGTCCTACCCTCCAAAATAGCAATAAATATGACTGAAGTCAACTTGATGCCCCTTTCCAAGTTGACTCCAGATCTCCACAGATCATGCATGTTAGATCCCACTGATCTAGGATGTCTAATTGATTCCCACAATTTGTGGATCTCATATCTCCTTTAAAGGTGGATGTCTATTTTGGAAGCACATTTGTAATTATAGTTCACTTTAGTTAGGTGTCAGTCAACTGAGGTAGACTCCCAGTTTGACTTTTGTTTAGTTTCAGTTAACTGAAGTAAATTTCCAGTTAACTGTTTGCTCACCTACTTTTAGACATAGGAATAAATCTTGCTGATTGGCAAGAACTAATTGTTAACTCAAGGAGATTTTAGGGTTGCCTACTCCTTTGAGTTTCTATAAATAAGAGCCTTAGGCTCATTATTTGTTTAACCTTTATTTGTTAAACAAAATTGTTGCGCCATTGTTGCCAGAGTTAGCTTGTTTATATTTGTTCACTCTTGAATGAGAGTTCGTTGGTTGATCGTAATTGTGCATGATTTTGTGTCTTTGTTGTCCCGACCTTTGTAATTCTTTGGAGAAGCTTGAAGAAATAAATCAGATGGCGCATGCTTGCTTGATCTAAATACTTGAGTCTATTCAAAGTCTTGTTCTAAATAGTGTATTGTTTCAATCTCCTCCTTGGACAGGTGTCGTCGCCTCCTTGGATATTTTGTCATTGATCATTATCGTATGATGTTGTCTAATGATTTGTCTTTCAGCCTACACTTTGGACATGTGTCATCACCTCCTTGGGAATCTTGTTAGTCGGGTCATCGTACCTTGTTGTTTCTAGTGAGCTGTTTCCAAGCCTACACCTCGGACAAGGGTTCCTCCTCCTTGGCAAGTCTCAGATCCAGTTTACCGTAAAAGAGTGTTTACTTGTATCAAGCCTTATCTTGGTATATATCTGAGAGTTCAAAGCCTCGGCCATATTCCACTGAGACAAAGGGTTCAAGTAATCCAACCCAATCCATTTCGCTCCTACGCCCTCATGCTCTGTTT
Organism: Sequoiadendron giganteum; assembly: GCA_007115665.2. NCBI lineage: Eukaryota > Viridiplantae > Streptophyta > Pinopsida > Cupressales > Cupressaceae > Sequoiadendron > Sequoiadendron giganteum. The sequence goes on from CM021110.1 coordinate 9,809,179, forward strand.
ATCTTGAGGAGGTAGGATAGTTTAGAAGCTAGTTAGTCGTAGTTAAGATCTGCGAAAACCAGAGAAAAAGCTTAGCTACGGTGCATTGTGTTTATGCACCCTTGTGTCCTGTCGTTGAGTAAAAAAGATAGGAACCTTAGTACGCCTTTTTTTACATAGAAAATCAGCAAAGAGAGATCTTCCTCTCTATAATCCGAAGAGCATGTATTAACACACTTGCAATAGCTGTATGTTTCCAATAAGCACTCCAGAGGTGCTAATTGAAACGCCAACAATAGGCAAGGATCAGAGAAAATTTGTGTTGTGCAAAAAAAAAAGAAGTTTCTTTAGACATTGAAATGTTCACAATGTATTATAGACAAATATCAAGGATCAATTTACACAAATGCAAAATTTGTCTAATTATATAAATATCTACACTTTTCATATTTAAAGAGTCAAATACCAAAATACACTTAGGACATGGACAATAATCTAAAGAAACAAGGAGAAACCCTAATAGTTTAAAGAAAAGCACAAAGATTGGGATTTCCTAAAATAGAAATTTTAAAAAGTAGATTTATTTTTTTCTTATCTAAGCACAATGGGATATTCATTCATAAACTAAAATCAATAAGAAATTGAATGATACCTAGAATGAATAAGCATGACTTACACAAATTTTATAAGATATTTATATGAACCCTAGTTTGGCTTCAACAATTGAAACTCCCTTTGAACCATGCAAGTGTGATGAATGTGAGGAAGATATTGATGAAAAAATAGGTCGAGTGTGTAGAGAATTTATATTCTTTCAAATCTAGAAATACAAATGATAAATGGAGTATTTGATTATAGAAACAAATAGTAAAGATGAAAATTTGTTGAGGTTTAAAAAGAGTTTTGCACATGCAAGAAAGTGACATTAAATTCTTTATCAAAGGGTAGAGTAGAAGCCTAATAACATTTTGTAAGAATTGGAAGTGTGTTGCGGACCTTCAAAATTTCACTTTGTGAGATGCTAAAATAGACCACAAAAGGAGAAAGGTAGGAGAGCAAATGAAGCACGGGTGGAAAGAGAGAAGCTTCCAGAGGCTTGGAAACATAGGCACACAGAAGTAGAATCTGGAGGAAGCTATTGTTGCGGAATTTTTTAAAAACCTCCCTTATGTATTAATTTTTGGGTTGATTTCATTAAGAGAGAACACTCTACATAAGTGTGGACATCGTAGCCTGGTCTTTAGAGTAGAGGGATATGAGGGTTTCAAGAGACGGATGTTCGAAGGTGTTTTTAAGTGAAGAAAATCATGGGAAAATAACTAAAAAGAGGAAATAAATACATGTGGTTGAAATATGAGGCAAGATTGTCCAAGAAAATTAAGCATTGCAAGCATTAGAAGCAGACTATGGTAGAGAAACTATGGATGATTTACCTGATGAGGAGGGAACCAACAATGATTATCTTGCAAATAACAAAGCTCCTATTCAAAATGTTGAAAAAGAAGATGAAACTCTAGGGCATGGACAAGAAGAACAAGGTAAATCTCTATAATTCCAATTACCTGATGAAGTTGTGGAATGCATTGTTGAAAATAAAAATAAAACTGTGATTTTATTCTTCTTAAGAGGAATCCCTACCGAATTATTTTTTTACAAATGGGCTAAACAAAACTAGGAAAACAAAGGTTGGGTGATTGAATCAATTAGAGGGTTGGGAAAAGGCTATGTTTCCTACATGCTTAGGTCTGCTAAACATGCTCAAGTAATTTTATAGTATCGGACATGGGTGATATGTGGACAAATCTATTATTTGCAAGCTTGGACATTTGACTTTCATCTTGAAGGTCCTTCTCGTTCTAACTATCCCATATGGTTGGAAATCCCTTTTTTAAGTTTAGCCTTTATACCCTTTTTGAAAGATATTGCAGCCCAACTTGGTAGAGTCATATGGTGCAAGAAAATTTCTAATAAATTTCCCAGTTTAAGATTCCACCCAAGGGTATGTGTTGAAATTGATTTGAACAAACCTCTATCAGAGAATATTAAATTGTTTGGCCCAGGTTTTGAATTGGACTAGACAATAGTTTATTTGAATAAGCCAAATGCATGCTTCTTTTTTCGCCAAGATGGTCATTTGATTTGAGATTGTCCCATCAGGAAAAACAGGTCCTCTTCTTCACCCTAGCAAGCTTCCCCAACCAAGGTTGTCACTAGTCCCACTTTGTAGTCCAAATCAAACATGAAAACCCCCCATATTCTTCCCTTCAAACAAACACTAGTCTTCTATCGTTTGGTTTTCCTTCTCCTTCTAAGCCCCCTTTAGTGGTCAACACTTCTTATAAAGATGTTATTATGACTGATGAGTGGACTCTTCCTCCAATTCCCACTCTACTCTTAATGAGCCATCTCGTCTCAAATCTTTGGCTTGCTAAAATCCCCCAGCATATCTATGTCTTCTCCTAATTCTAGACAAAGATCTAGATCTTCATCTGTTGGTTTGAATGAAAAACTAATCAATGATCAAGAGGTTTCCATCTCTAATCGCTATGGAGTCTTGCCACAAGAGGATGATGACCCTCTTGATGTTTCATCATGAATTTAAAGATATTATCTTGGAATGTGAGAGGGATTTCTCACCCTCGTCGCAAATTTAAATTCAAGGACACCCTTGAGAAATGGAAACCAGATGTGCTTTTGTTACAAGAAGTTAAAATCAACGATGAACGCTTAAATGTGTCTATTTTCAATATTTGTAAAGAACCTCTTTTCATTCATACCTTGCATAAGGAGGGCAGTGGTGGAGTTGTTCTTGGATTGTCTCAGATATTTGAACATGTCATTGATAGGGGTGAGGACCCAACACACAATTGTGTTTGGGCCCTTGCTTTTATCAATGGACAAGCCTTAGGTTCCTACTCAATTTATGACCCTAACAATCCTAGAGAAAGAGTTGTTCTTTGGGATTGAATGTCTAAGATTCTTCCAATTGTTGATTGGGTGTTAGTAGGATATTTTAACATGGTGGAACATCATGAGGATCGCAACTAGTTTAAACATTTTAAACTCAATCAAGAAGAATCTGAAAAATAGATTTATTGTCAAAATGCGCTTGGAGTTGCTTATCCTATCCATAGTAAATTCTCTAGTAATGCCAATAATTAGTATACTTGGTCTAATTGCAAACTAGACAATGATAGGAAATTGAGCAAATTGGGTTAAATTTATTTATCTCATAACATATAGTTAGATAAGTCCCCCCAAGACTATTGGGTGCAGGTGGACTATTCAACAACCTTATCAGATCATTTTCCAATTATTTGCTCATTCCCTTCTTCACAAAATGTTGTTGAGTCTTCTTCTCAGCTCCCTTTCAAACTTAATACCTCTCATCTTAAAAACAAAGAATGTGTCTCAGCCTTAGTTAGGATTTGGAACTTGATACCTAAACCTCTTGAAGGGGAGTCATGGATTATGTGGTGGAATGTTGCAATATCCCAATGTGTTGAATTTCTTCGATCATTTGGAAGAAGAACGGCTTGGAAATGTCAATGCAGAGAAAAATATCTCCAAGGGCAATTAGAACTTTCGAAAAAAATCTTAACTTTGATCCATATATTGAAAATATTCAGAAGCACATTGTTGTTACTGAAGCTCAGTTGTGTAAATTAGATCATTACAAAGGGCAAGGTTCCAAAATCAGAGCCAAATTTCAACTGATGCAGAGCTAGGAGGATTCAACAACATATCTCACAAACCTTCAACAATAATCCAAAGCAACCTTTGTATAACACATGCTATTAGTCATTCTATGTCACATTGGAAACATAACTACGATAGCCCGCAATTTAATGCAACAAACAGTCATTAATAACTTCCACAAAACAAATAATGAATCCAATCTCTCCAGTGAGATTGAAGAAAACATAGTTATAGACCTTTCTTCCAATTTTTATGAAGATCCGGTGGTGGCAAAGAAAGCTATTGTATTTTTCCCAAAAATGAAAACCCTAGGTAGGGTTCAGACCTGCCCTCACTAAAATGGTCATAACTTATTCAAATCTTAATGAAATTTGATGGGACTTGAAGAAAATTAAATTAGATTCACATGGAAACAAACTCAAATTGGTTTTAGATCAAAATATTGAATGTACACTCCGTACCATCACGTTTTTCAGATTGCAAATTCTGCACAATATTGTTAGAATAGGGAAATCTCACCAAAATAGTCATATCTCCCACACAAAACTCAATAAAATTCAATCAGACAAAAAGAATTGGAAAATAGAAACATAGATCTTCCCATCCATATATGATATTCCATTATTTGTATCTATACCAGGCCGTATAATGCACAACTTCAGCCTGGAAACAATGTAAAAATCAGAAAATGCACACAAAATTTGAAGTTGCCATTCATCAAACTTCAAAAATAATGTCTCTAACCCCCAATTCGAGTTTTTGAAGGTGTCTTTATACATTTCCAACCAAAACCAACCATTTTCAACCACCTTTTGATTATTTTGTTGACAAAACACCTTAATGACACTTTTTGACAAGTTGCTTGACAACTTTCTTGAGCAACTTTTACAATTTTTACAACATGGAACAACTTTAAACATTATTTGAAAAAATGAATTAAAATATGACTTCCTAAGACTCAAACACCTCTAAAATGGTTTGATAAACCTTATTATAAGACCCAATACACAAAATAGAGCAACTATTTACAAATGGCCTCATGGAGGCATGTGATCAAACAGGTGCTCCTGCACCAAAGGGAACAAGGGATCTAAATATTTCTTTAACTGTCTTAACTATAAACATTAAAAATAAATAAAAAAATTGAAGCTATAAGGGATGAAAGTGGGCATCAAACTCATAATGCGGAAATCATTAATTTGTTTTATAATTTTTATGAAAAACTATTCCAATAAGAAACCAATTGGACATATATCCAACAAGCTTTGGAGGATAGTATCTAGGATTATATTCCAAATATGATTGATCCAGGTTATAGTAAATATTTGGATTGAATTCTCTCCTTGGAAGAAATTGAGCGTGCTTTGTTCTTTATGAAACCAAATAAAAGCCCTAGCTCTAACGGTATTCCTGTTGAATTCTATCAAACTATATGGAATCATATTAAGGACCTTTTTTATATGCTATATTTAGAAGCCCTAAAGAATAGTTCTCTAGGTCCTATTATCAACAAAGGTATAATTAAAATTATCCCTAAGGGGAATATTGGGGATACCATTGTTGGTTGGTGGCCAGTTACCTTATTAAACACTTTATATAAAATCATTGCAAAGGCTTTAGCAATCATAATTAAACCTATTGTTGAAATTAATGTGAGAGCTAAACAAACAAGGTTTTTAAAAGGAAGATATATTCTTGATAATTTAATGTTGCCTTGGGAGACTATGGAATGGGCGCAACAATCAGGCCAAAATGCCTTGGTAGTGAAGCTAGAATTTGATAAAGCATTTGATAGAATTCATTGGAGCTTGATCCTTAAAATGCTTCAATGGTTGGGTTTTAGTCCGAAAATTCAAAAGCATGTTCAAATGTTGTTTCAAGATGCTAATGCCCACCTGATTATTAATAAAGATATGTGAGACTCTTTTGAGTTCCAACGTTCCATAAGGTAGGGATGTCCTCTTTCTCCCTTCTTATATCTTCTTACAATTGATGCCTTGGGTTATTTTCTTCATAAATACCACCAAATGAAATTTATCAAAGGAAATTCTATTCTTCAAAATAAAGTGGTTATCAATTCCCACTTTGTTGATGATAGCATGCTATTCTTGCATAACTCTAAAGAGGAGGTGAACAATACCTTGGACATTTAAAGTTGTATTATGATATATCTAGCTCTCTTATAGCTCATAATAAAACTTATTTTTTTATGACTCGGCTCTATCCTAGGCCTCACTGGATTCCTAAATAATGGAGGAAAATCAAACACAGTGAGATAACTAGGTATTTGGGTATTCCTTTTGGTTTGGGAGTATCTCTTTATGAAGTGTGGACATCATTCTTAAATAGAATTAAGAGTAAGTTGTTTAATTTTGGCAACAATTTTTTATCCATAGCAGGCAAAATTCGAGTTGTTAATAAGATTCTCATTGTGTCCCATGTGTACTACTCTTGTTGGATTCCATCCAAGAAAAGTTATGAAGAGCTCAATAGAATAATTCGTAATTTTTTGTGGTCCAAATGGGATGGTAATGGTAGGTTTATTGCTTCTTCATGGTCTCATTGCATTCAACCAAAACATAAAGGAGGCATAGGGGTTATTGACCCACATATCCAAGGGAATTTTCTTGATGCGAAATGGATTATTAGAGCTGCTAGTGGAGATGAACCATGTAAAATTTTGGTCTGTCAACACAATTTAAAGGCTTTTATTAAGAAAAAATGGCAAGATGTTCGTTGGTTGGATAAAATACTTTTGTCTCCTTTAAAATTATACCTTCATTCCCCTTCTAGTCTATTCGGAAAGCATGGCAAAGAGTTAGTAAATTTTTAAAATTGAATGACTCTTCCTTCTAAAATGGGTTCAATTTGGCTTCAATGTCAGTTTGGTGGAATAAACTCATTACTTATCATGATCAGCCATTGGCAATGAGTTTTCCAAGACAAGGTCACTACTTAGTTAAGAAGGGAGTTAGACAATTTAAAAATATTTGGGATTTTGAAATACTTGATTGGGCCTCATGGAACAGTATAAAAGAGCAGCAGGGATTGAGTAATAAATATAAATAGTTCCTAATTTTTATTAAATCCCTTGTTTCGGTTGACCTGACTATGAAATTATACACTTCAAGAGATTGTTATTTCTTTAGAGACTAGAAATAGTTTTCTTTCAATCATTTTAATCATTTTCCTTTCAAGAATATATATTTGCACTTGCTTCCTAGTTGGAACCTTACCCCTCATTTGAACTACAAGTGGAAATGCAGATTTGGCTCCAAATTTTGGTCTAAATTAAGTGCTCAAATATGACACTTCAAAGCTTATTTTGATTCACAAGTGTTGGTTTGGAAAATACACACTGCAAGCTACCTATGGGGGATAGATTGAAGTGTATTATGGGGATAGATTGAAGTATATTATGGTCCAACTAGTTAACTGTCCCCTTTGTCATGGTGTTGAAAGTTTGAAACACATTTGTTGGGATTGTTTACATGTTAAAAAGTAATGGTTTGCAGTATTTAGAGATTTATCAGCGATTTTTTAATCATGAATTGAACTATAAAGAAGCCATTTTTGGCTTTGGTATGCAAAAGGATGTGATTACTGATTCTATCTGGCATGTAGTTCTAAAAAGCATATGGAAAATAGATGTGATGCAATATTTTCTAACTATTATCAAGTAACTAGTACTCTAAGGCTTTACTCTAATATATATCCTCAAGTGGCTATTTGTTTCTCATAGATCCAAGTTTTATGTAAGAATGAGAAGGCCAAACAAAAGCTACAACAAATTAAAGAACAGATTGTGAAGTTATAGTTGGTCAATAAACTCGATCATTGTAAAAATGTTATGCAACTCTTGTAATTGTGTCTATAATTTGTTGTATAACTCTTGTAATTTTTCTTTTGTGAATGGATTTTTGGTCACGGTTGGTGCCTTTTTGGTTGGTTGAGTACTTCAGATACTTTTCATAGATTCATTCTTGTAATTTCTTATTGATTTGTTCAATATAAAAAAATCACTTTGTGAAGGTGTTGAAGATTTGGGTGACTCTTTCAACTTGCCAATCTTCCTTAAAGTTCTACCTTGGAAATCAATAGTAATCGAAACTTTGCATCCAATTTGCATGAATTGTTCATTTTCACAAAAATTCCAAACCTTAACAAAGTTAGACAATTATGGTAAAATGGGATCTTAGACCAACCTTAGAACTTTTTTTGATCTATTAGAAAATTTCAAATTTTGGACAAAATGAGAGAAATCAAATTTTGGATTGTAGTTTATAATTTTTCTTAGTGGTGAAGAAAATTTGTAGCACATTTTATTGAGGGGTGGAGGTTGAAGTGTGATTTGAAAAAAAAATCATTCTTGGTTGAAAAGTATAAAACACCATTAAAATTAAAAAAACTCAAATTTGACCTTGGCAACTCAATTTTTTAACACATGCTTAATTTGAAGAACTAAATGATGACATCATCCTTTTCCCCTCAAGATAAGTGAAAAATTTTAAACAAGGGAATTCATGACTTGGACTTATACCCAAAAACCAAAAATGTTCTTAACTTAAAACTTGAAAAGGAATAAGTGGTCCATATTTTGGTAAGGAAAAATGGGGTTGTGCTATGTGAGGACAATAGGGATCTTTAAGAGTTCTTAGTTTTGTATATTACTTAGTTCTCATTCATGCCTTAGAGTAAGTAAAGTTTGTAATTATGTTTTCAATGTATTTAATCTTCTATTAATCTTAGATTATGACGGAAATCATTTTTTAGATGTGGACTTGTAATTGTAATCCTTATTGTGTTTCATATTTTGGTAGAAAATATGTGTGAGTTAGGCCTTGTGATACTATATTAGACTAATTAATTGCATGAGATTGGATTATATTATTTGGACTTAGATGCATCCATGCTTGGGATGAGATTCATCTCATTGTACTATTGTATGTCATTATTTGAGTTATTTTTAGTTTTTATCTTATAACATATTTTGAAATGAACTAACTTGTACAAAAGAATTATGCAACAAAAAATTCTTAGAAATATAATAAAAATACTTTCAAATGTTCAATAATGATAAACCACTTCAAAGGGATAAATCTCCAAAATATTTTAATAAAAATAAAAATTCACAATTTGATGATAAATTACTACTCACTACCTCTTATATATACCTTAATTATACCTTGGATGACATACAAACCAACCAAACTACTTAAATAAGACTATACATGATTATATAGCTAAATTAAGGGGTATAATAGCCACAAGTCAACTACATGTATTCTTATACAATCAAAGTTTTAAGGGTGCAGCATTCCCTCCTCTTCAAAGAGCCGATGTCCTCAACATAATTCAACTATAGATGTCTTTGCATAGAATCTTCATTTTCCCAAGTAGCATCTTTGACTGGAGAATTATTTCAATTAATGAAATACTCTATTATTTCCTTTGTCCATAGATTCTTAGTGAGTGTTTGAATGATTCTCTCAAGTTATAAAGTCATCCTTCCCTCCTCATCAAACTCTAGTAACTTAGTTTGGATTGAAACTCTTTGTTTGATAACCTTATTCAATTAGGAAATGTGGAAGACCAAATATGTTTTTTTTGACTTAGGTAATTCTAATTTGTATGTTGCATTGATTATCCTCTATAAAACCTAAAGGCCACAATACTTAGGTATGATCTTGTTAGCATCTTCTTATATTTTTGCAATATGCAAAGACCCAATCTCCTATTTCAAAATTCCTTTCACTTTTGTTTTGATTAACTTGTTAATTCATTTGATTGTGTGACATTACCAAGTTCTCGCTAAGACTAGAGAGTACATCTTGTTGGTGCTAAATGTGTTTTTTCAACTACTCTGACCTTTGGAGGTTCCTATAATGAAGAGGTGATTGATGGTGGATGAAATCCATATAGTGTCAAACGTGGAGACATTTTGGATGAGGTGTTGAAAGAAGTATTATACCACCATCTGCTAGTGGAAACCATCGCACCCATCTCTCTTATTTATAGAAAGCAAAACATTAGATATATTTATTTAAGAACTTGTTGACCATCTCAATATATCAATTTGGTTGTGGATAACATGACAAGCTAGACAAGAAATATGAGTTCCTAAACATGAGAACAATTTAGTCCAAAAATTACTTGTAAATATAGGATCACAATCACTTACTATGATTTTTGGAGTCCCATGTAACTTTTTAATGTTATCCATAAATGTTGTTGCTATAATAATTGTTACAAATGCGCATACCAAAGCATAAAATGTGCATATTTGGTAATTCAATCCACAACAACCATGATAATATTTTTTCCTTTAGACTTGGGTAGCCTACCATAAAATCCACAGACACCTCTTCCTATCTTTGGCTTGGAATATATATGTTTTGAAAAATACATTGTGATCCAGGAGGATCTAAAAGACCTAAAACTTTTGCAGTATCCGACGAAACCAACATCATTGGATAGAACTCACCGACACGATCCTGACGCAACTTGATATGCGTCAAAAGGAGACCATACGTGAAAGTTATGCTCGGTCAAAGTTCAGAGGGACTAGAAGTTTCAAATGTTGACTCAAGGCCAAAATATTGATCATTTCAAAATTCGGACAAGGACAACGTCAAAACGAAGGGCTTGTTGAGATGATTTTGATGCCACTTGTTTCGCGTCAAACAGAGCCTGTATTCAGAAGATATGGCCAATCAAAGTTTGTAAGAAAGTGGGTTGACCAAGGACCATACAATTGCTGACACTAGCAGGGTGATGTGGCGACCGTACAAGTGACATGGCATATTTTGTAGACATGGACCAATCGAATGTTGACACATGGCATCATACAATGATGTGGCATTTGAGTCAACAATGAGACAGTAGCACAACTGACAGGTACAGTCAACATGTATGGATGAGGTGGACCAATCAAGAAACGACACGTGTCACATATAGGACCAATAGGAACATGCCATGTGGCACCCCTTTCAACCTCCGGTGGGCATTTGTTGAAACGGTTTGCTAAAATCATGGTTGGGCGATTCGCCTACACCATGCAGGGTTCACACTCCACCAATGTGCCACACAACCACGCCTATCTTATATAAGGCGCTATCTTTATTTTGAAGAAGCTAAGTGCCAATTTAGTGGGGTCGAGCGGTTTGAACAACCGACCTTCCTCCCTCCCCCCCCACGTTCTTCGCCCATGTCGTTGCACGAGCGACTTCTTTGCCGATATAAAAGGAGGTCGGTGTTATTTGTTGAAGGATAAAGAATAGTTTGGAGTAAAAGGAGGGCTCGAGTTAAACTGAGCCCCCCTCCCCTAAAATAAATTAGTAAACCTTTTTTTAATTAAATAAAGATTTCGAGGGGTTTTAAAAGATTGTTAAAGAATATTTAGGGATTTTAAAAAAAAAATTAAAGAATATTTAATGATTTTGTAAGATTTGAAAGTGATATTGAGCCATATCCTCAAGATATTTAATTCAAATTAGGAGATACGGGGATATGGGGAAAATATGCTTGTTAACCCCCATATAGAAAATTTAATTGTATTTAAAGGGGAGTTTTGGCTTGTAAGGGGGGAATGATTTTTTTTTTCATTTTAGGCATGAACTTGGGCATATTAGGATGAATTTTTGAAAACTAGTTTTTACACAAAGACACTTGCATTTGTAATCCTTTAAGTGTAAAACGAGATCTTAAGGTATTTGAGGACTTTCCCTTGGACGCAAGTAAAGGAAGTTAGTGTCTTTAAGTGTTGAGAGAGAGACTGTAAAGGAATTGCAATGCAACTCTGAAGCTTGGATGGTGTATAAAGGCAGTTGAAGCTTGGCATCATTAATAAAGCGGTCCTACATTGAGAAGTGGACCTAATGATGTAGCCCGAACATATGGGTGAGCTCCGTTAAAAAATTTATTGTTGTCTGTCTATTCTCCTTTTTCCATTTTGATTTCTTCTTTGAGTTTTTAATTACGACATTTAAATAATTAGTTAATATTTCATTAATTTTTGTAAAGAGTTAAGTGAACTCAATTCTGTAATTTCAATGATTAAAGAACATAACCACACAATTTTGTTTTACAATCCGAAAAATCCGTAATTAGGACTAAGTGCAAGTATGTTGTAAACCTTTTTAATTACAAATCAAGTTTGGTATAAGAGCAGTTTAATAGGAAAAAATGCAAGTGGTGGATGTTAACCAGGTTGAAATTAAAGCGAGGAGAAGGTGCACTTGAGGAGATTAATCCAGAGATCAGATCGAGGCAAGTTACTCAAAGACAAACCATGGAACAATTGGAAGAAGGAGAAAGGTGAATCCTCTTCAAAATATGACAAAGGTAAATGAGTAGGAGGTGGTGGTGACCCTTCTGAACACCTGTCTCGATCTTCTTCATCTTCTTCATCTTCTTCGTCTACTTCATCTTCAAAGAAGAAACAACTTATGCAACCTGAATCTAATGCTCCTTTGTTAAAGCTTGATATTAAATTTGAATTGCCAACTTATAATGGAGAACTGGATGCAGAGAAACTTGATAATTGGATAAAGAAAATTGAAGTTTATTGCAGGATTAAGAAGTTTACTGATGATACTTCAAAGATCCAATTAGCCACTCTTCACTTGGGAGGCACAACCTTAATCTGGTGGGAGAGAAAAACTCAGGAAGATCTTAGACGATATGGTAAAATTATTTCTTCTTGATTTGAGTTTATAGCTACACTTAAGAAACAACTTTATCCATTAGGTCACATGCAACAAGCAGTAATGAATTGGCAATCATTAAGGCAAGAGAAAGGACAGAGTGTATAGGAATATACACTTGAATTTAGGAAAAGAGCTTTAATTTTGGGCATTTCATAATATACACAAGAAACTTTGTTGAAGTATATAGGTGGATTACGTGAAAATTTGAGGCATACAATACTTATGTTCAATCCAAGTAACCTTGATGAAGTTAGTGTGCATGTCATTCATCTTGAAAGAGGCACGAATAATAGCCATGACAGTTTCTTAATAGAATTCAATAAGCAGAAAGGAAGTAAGAAAGGGAAAAAGGAAATGTAACGAACAACTTTTGTGAAGAAAGAGGAGGAAAAGCCTTATTGCTCACACTATAAAAAGAAAGGGCACAAAGATCCAAAGTGTTGGAAATTGCATCTTGATTAGAAACCAAAGTGGTTCAAGGATCTAAAGGGTAAGAAAAAGATCGTAGCTATCGTGCAAGACCTTAGATCAGGTTTTGATGATGAAACCGAGATAGCAGTTGTGGGTATAAAAGGTATTGGTCATGTTGCTAGTATTAGTTCACATGCTTCTTCTTTAAAGTGTAATGAGATCCCTATTGAAAGTAAAAGGAACAAATTGTTTCATATAAGGACTATTGCAAAACAAAGTAAAATTGATAACACTCATAGATAGTGGATCACAAGTGAACTTAATCTCTGAACAAGTTGTTAAGAAATTGGGATTGAAAACAACCCCTCATCCAAAACCATATCCACTGGGTTGGGTGCATGATAATGCTCGATTACAAGTGCCAAGACAATGTAAACTCTGATTTGCAATCACATCCAAATTTGTAGATGAGGTAGAGTTAGGTATAATTCCACTTGACATCTATGGGATGGTTTTAGGAAGTCGTTACTTGTATGATAGAAAGGCCATTTTCTACAGGGAAAATAATAGGTATCATTTGTTTAAGGATGGAATTGAATTCATTGTGAAAACTCATCACATGAAGAATGATAGATTTGTTGTAAACATAGGGCATTTGAAGATGATTGTAAATGCAAGCAATACTTTAAACCTCATGTTTGTAACAGTTAGTGATATTAAGCATGAAGATTATAATCATGATAAGATGTCACAGACAACATAGTGTGAGGATCATGTTGGATGGTGTGGTTGTGTTGCCGATATGTGGTTGTCATTGATGTCAACACTATTAGCATTAATTATTTTGAAGGTTGTATATGTCGAGGATATTGAGAAAATTACAATAAATATGTTGCAGGCAGTCTGTGAAGCTATGAAGATCAGAGTGGTGGAAAGTTCTTTAAGTTGGTATTCAGAAGTCGCGCATTAAAGGGTTTGTTTCTGAGCCTATCTAATATGTTCTTCGGAAGTTTCAAAGGTGTGCATCAAGATTGGAGCGAGTTATGAGTTTATGAGTTCCTACAGTTATTATGTTACTGTAGCAGGTGGTTCTGGAAGAAGAGAATGAAATTATGGTAAATTAAGTTGTTGTGTATGCTCCTGTGATGTTCAGTGATGGTTTTAGATCGTGCTCTATCATTGTTGTACGTCCGCGTTGATCGGTGTGCTCGTGATCAAAGATTTTTCCTTTGTGTGTTCAAGTTTTCATGTTCTTGGCCGACATGGTGGTGTAGTGTGTTGCAGATCCTTGTGGATTAATTTTTGAATGCTTGGCATGTTCGAGGATGTTGATTTAGGTCTTCATTATGTTGTGACCGACTTAGGTTGGTATGACCGACTTAGGTCGGTATGCATTGAGATTTGTTCATGAATTGGGCCGACAGCTTGTAATTCATTTATTCTTTATTTGTGGCCGATAGAGTTGTTGATGTAATTCCATGTAGCAGATATATATGAGAGATTGTTTTCTTCATTTGTGATAGATGAGCATGAAATGTGCATGCAAAATGTGTGAATAAAGATCAGATCATTCGATTTCAGAGCAAAGTGAGAAGGAGTTTGAGCAAAGTGTGAAGAAGTGTTTTTGTGCCTAACCGAAACTATCATCAGGATTATGAAGAAGATAATTTATCAGTTCAACCTCATCAGATGGATTTAATCTGATTGTTTTATGTAAGGCAGTGAGCCTTCCCTTCTTAGCAGTGAGCTCTAGGCAGTGTGCCTGAATGCATGTGCATTCCTTATTCATTTATTGTATAATTTTAACAGGGTATAAATTATGGATTAACCTCCAACGTGGTTTTTCCCCTAATAGGGTTTCCACGCAAAAATATTGGTGTTGTGTATTTTTGATGTGTTTTTGATTCATGCTTTCACTGTTAATTATCAGATCTAAGATTAAAGGTTGATAAAGGTTAAATAAGTTTAAATTATGTAACAACTAATTCACCCCCACCTCTCAGTTGTTTATCCTTGTTCCGCCAATAGATCAATCGTCAGCACATTTAAGCTTCAACCAAAGGTGGTAAAAGAGGGTTTGAATGATTCATTTTCTGATAAAGTTCATGTTCAAGAGATCCAACACAATGATACTTTTTTTTTCACATCAGTTTATTCAGTATTGTTGTTTGCTTTTCTACTAGTTAGTTCTATGTGGATGGTGGATGCGACAATGAATCTTGATGAGTATACAATTGATTGTATCAACAATGCTATCTCATTTTTCATCTTTTTTGTGATGGGTTAGATGGTTAGAATTCCAACAAGGCAGACATATGATATTGGGCAAGTGAGACAACAACACCCTCAAATTCTACATAAAAATAAACTTTTGGTGGTCCAAAAGCTTCTCAATTGGGAGGAATGATCCAGGAGGATCAAGAAGACCTAAAATTTTTGTAGTATTCGACAAAACCAACATAATTGGATAGATCTCATTGACACGATCCTGACACAACTTGAATCACGTCAAAAGGAGATCGTACATGAAAGTCACGCTCGGTCAAAGTTCCGCGAGACTAGAGGTTTCAAATGTTGACTCAAGGCCAAAAAAATGATCATTTCAAAATCAGACAAGGATAACATCAAAATGAAGGGCTTGTTGAGATGATTCTAATGTCGCTTGTTTTGTGTCAAACAGAGCTTGTATGCAGAAGATATGGCCAGTCAAAGTTTGTGAGAAAGTGGGTTGACCAAGACCGTATAGCTACTGACGTCAACGGGATGACGTGGCAACCGTACAGGTGATGTGGCATATTTCGTAGACATGGACCAATCGAATGCTGACACATGGCACTATATGATGATGTGGCATATGACTTAGTAGTGAGGTGGTAGCACAATTGGTAGGTATAGTCAACATGTACAGATGAGGTGGACCAATCAAGAAACGACATGTGTCACATGTAGGACCAATAGGAACGTGCCACGTGGCACCCCTTTCAACCTCCAACTGGCATTTGTTGAAACAATTTGCTAAAATCATGGTTGGGGGTTCGACAAATGAGGTGGACCAATCAGGAAACGACACGTGTCACATGTAGGACCAATAGGAATGTGCCACGTGGCACCCCTTTCAACCTCCAGCAGGCATTTGTTGAAACAATTTGCTAAAATCATGGTTGGGGGATTCAAACCCCCAACCTACACCATGCAAGATTTGTGCTCCACCAATGCG
Organism: Sequoiadendron giganteum; assembly: GCA_007115665.2. NCBI lineage: Eukaryota > Viridiplantae > Streptophyta > Pinopsida > Cupressales > Cupressaceae > Sequoiadendron > Sequoiadendron giganteum. The sequence continues at coordinate 9,825,193 of CM021110.1, forward strand.
CCACACAATCGGATGTTGACACGTGGCATTGTATGATGATGTGGCATCTGACTCAGTAGTGAGGTGGTAGCACATTTGGTAGGTACAGTCAGCATGTACAAATGAGGTGGACCAATTAGGAAATGACACGTGTCACATGTAGGACCAATAGGAACGTGCCACGTGGCACCCCTTTCAACCTCCAGCGAGCATTTGTTGAAATAATTTGCTAAAATCATGGTTGGGGGATTCGAACCCCCAACCTACACCATGCAAGATTTGCACTCCACCAATGCGCCACACAATCGGATGCTGACACGTGGCATTGTATGATGATGTGGCATCCGACTTAGTAGTGAGGTGGTAGCACAGTTGGTAGGTACAATCAGCATGTACAGATGAGGTGGACCAATCAAGAAACGACATTTGTCACATGTAGGAACATGCCATGCGACACCCCTTTCAACCTCCAACAGGCATTTGTTGAAACAATTTGCTAAAATCATGGTTGGGGGATTCAAACCCCCAACCTACACCATGCAAGATTTGTGCTCCATCAATGTGCCACACAACCATGGCTATCCTATATAAGGCATTATTTTTATTTAAAGAAGTTAAGTGCCAATTTAGGCGGTTTGAGCAGTTTGAACTGCCGACCTCCCCCCCGTACGTTCTCTACCCATGTGGTTGCACCAGCGGCTTCTTCGTCAATATGAAAGGAGGTTGGTGTTATTTGTTGAAGGATAAAGAATGGTTTGGATTAAAAGGAGGGATCGGGTTAAACCGAGCCCCCCTCCCCTAAAATAAATTATTACACCTTTTTTAATTAGCCTGATATAATAAAGATTTTGAGGGGCTTTAAAAGATTGTTAAAGAATACTTAGGGGTTTTTAAAAGGTTTTTAAAGAATATTTAATGATTTTGTAAGGTTTGAAAGGGATATTGAGCCATATCCTCAAGATATTTATTTCAAATTAGGAGATACGGGGATATGGGGAAAATATGCTTGTTAACCCCCCATATAGAAAATTTAATTGTATTTAAAGGGGAGTTTTGGCTTGTAAGGGAGGAATGATTGTTTTTCATTTTAGGGAGGAACTTAGGCAAATTGGGAGGAATTTTTGAAAACTAGTGTTTACACAAAGACACTTGCATTTCTAATCCTTTAAGCGTAAAATGGGATCTTAAGGCATTTGAGGCCTTTCCCTTGGACGTAAGTAAAGGAAGTTAGTGTATTTAAGTGTTGAGAGAGATACCGTGAAGGAATTGCAATGCAACTTTGAAGCTTAGATGGTGTACAAAGGCAGTTGAAGCTTGGCATCATTAATAAAGTGATCCTACATTGAGAAGCGGACCCAAAGACATAGCCCGGACATATGGGTGAACTTTGTTAACAAATTTCTTGTTGTCTCTCTATTCTCCTTTCTACACTTTAATTTCTTCTTTGAGTTTTTAATTACGACATTTAAATAATTAGTTAATGTTTCATTAATTTGTGTAAAGAGTTAGTGAACTCAATTCTATAATTTCAACGGTTAAAGAACATAACCACGCAATTCTATTTTACAATTGAGAAAATATGTAATTAGAATTAAGTGCAAGTATGTTGTAAACCTTTTTAATTACAGATCACTTTGATTCTTAATTATATCCTTGTTATTTTCTAACACACCATGTATTTTGCTACAAATTTTTGGGCATTCCCTTTCACCCTATCCCAAAATGAATATTTTTTTGATTTATGATAAGTTTTTAAGAATATTCAATGCCCATCTATTGGAGAAACATTCAATTATTCTAAAATCTTAAACTTAAGGGTTGAGTTATTACATAGGTTACATAGGTACAACCTATCCTAGTACTACAGAGCATTTCGTTTCCATGCAAGTTTGTTTGACACACAAGCATCTTTTTGGAGTTTTTCAATGAGATTTTGAGTATTGAAATTTTCCTTCTCCCACTCTTCTAATGCCTTTTCCACCCAATCTATTTGCAATGTGGAAATGGCATACAATATAGAGGCTCTATGGGCACAACTATCATGGTTTTAAAGTCATATACACTATCATGGATTTTAAAGTCATATAATGACATCTTTATGACTCATTTTTATTTTTATTCAAATGATAACCTCTATTCTAATAATTATTTGAGATTATCATGATTTGTCTTTACCTTTGATTATTTTCCTATTATACAAGGTATCCATGTTTAACTACATGCATGATAGCCACCATTTCCTTCTCATAAACTAGCTTCACTTTTTCCTTTCAATTGGTGACTCTCAAATTCTAGGGTAGCCTAAATTGGAGATATGCAAATGGTTTCCTTTAGCTTCTCAAATTCCCTAGTAGCTACCATATTCCATTGGAAGTAGTATTTCTTTAATAAATTCGTTAGAGGCTTTTTTGTGCTACCATAATTTTTTTACAAATTCAACTATATTAATTAGTAAGCCCTAAGAAACCGCACAAGTTCTTGAGGGTCTCAAGAACTTTCCATTCTACTATGGCCTTTATCATGTGAGGTTACACCTTGACTTCCTCATGTTAAACAATATGGCCTAGGTACCTCACCTCTCCAACTCTAAGTATACACTTAAACATCTTAACATACATATGATGTTATTCAAGAATGTCCAAAATCCAATTCAAATGTTACAAGTGCACCTCCCAGGTTCTTCTATATAATAAGATAAAAAATTAATGAAGTAAATTTTCACAAAAAATATTTGAAGATACAATTACTCAAGATTTGAAATGTAGTTGGGTGCATTTTTTATGCCAAAAGGTATCACCAAAAATTTGCAGTGGCCCTCATGGCTTCAAACATTTGTCTTATGTACATCCTTCTCTCTAAGTTTGGTTTGATGAAAACTAGAACAAAGTTTGAGTTTGTTAAAATAAATAGCACCATTAATTTCATATAATAAATCATTAATTATGGGAATTATAAAATTTTATTTTATGGTGTACTTGTTGGGATTTATATAATCAGGAAACATCTATCAAGTGTCATCTTTATTAAGTGTATCATTACCATTGTAGAGGATTAAGCACTTTGAGTATGCATGATAATATTTACCTCTAACATCTTGATCTCACTTTTCTATACATGTGGGAACCACTATGCCTTGCACACATGCCCCATATTTATTTTGGAAAACTATGGACCCCTCTCCTTTTCTTTTTCTTAAAACAGGTTTTGTTCCTCTAGTTGTCATTTTCTATATTCCCTTTGGTTATTAGAGGAAGGTTTTATAATTTTTGGATAGCTTAAGATTAATATCTATCATATTCTAGTTAGTTTCAAAAAGGGTTTTAGTCAAATGTCTTAGTAAAATTGCAAAATTTCAAGAATTTTGTATATTTGCAAACTTTTGAAGGACTACTAGAATTTTAAACTCTTGTTTGAACCTCCCAATTTCTTGATCTTTTATGAAATCTTAACATGAGTTTGTTTAACGTCAATATATTTTAAATTTGATTTTTTGTATATTTTTTATGCGGAACTAAAAAATTTATATGTTTCTAACTGAAATTCTAAACATCCGGTCCACTTCCACATGCTTCTTCACGATGAAATGCAAAGTGCAAATTATTTGGAGCCAACTTTTATAGGATTACAAAGTTGTGAAGGACTACTTCCACTATTTAATTTCCCAATGTCCACTACTCCTTGTGCAAAATTGTCTACATAGTTATGTTTTTTCACCAACTATATTTCTACATGAATGGTTGCATGAATCAAGTTTATCAAGGGTATAAGATTTATTTAATTGATCATTTATCACTTTAAAATCATAATATCAGTAGCTCTATCAATTTGAAACCTTTATGCAACCTCCAAGAACTAGCATACAAGAAATTAATGAATTTGCACGCCATTTCCACATATGAGAGTAGATTCCATTAATAATTGAACACATCTAAAGATCACTTGCAAACATTTAGAACCTCACAATAAGTTAGGCATTCCCAGTTCAAATTATTTGCCTCATCACATTTTCCAAAAGTAGTAGATGGATCGTTTCCTCCAATTTTCATTTGAAAGGTTATTTGTTTGAACCATGTTAATCATGGTATCTCTTAGTTTTCATGGAAATTTAATGTGAGTCATAGATTCAATACCCTATATGTTTGAAGTGGGGTTTCATCATTCATTCAAACCATAGGACACAAAAACTAACCCTAACTCATGAGCTCAACCAACAAATTCAAATTAAAAAATGTAGGGTAAATATTAAGATAATATAAAATGTTAAATCCTCCTAACCTATGTCAAACCTTGCAAGAGGAATCATTTGAAAAATACACTTTCTATAGAAAATAAGTTATGGGATTTTTATAAAGGAGTAGACTTTTGAGTTTTAGGTTTGATGCCATGTACTCAACTTTTTCACATGCAAATTTTAAAAGATAATAAAAAATCTTAAGAAGATACAAACTTGTGGGATTCTAATGAGGAAATAGAGTTTTTCTATATGGATGATCTCCAAAATTTCTTAGGATCTCTGCATAAAATTGACAAAAAAATAGAACACTTGTGAAAGTATTAGCAAACCAAAAAGATATGGGATTTCAATGGAATAAACAAAATTTCATGCTAAAAATTCAAACCTTTTGATATTTGAAAATTTCTTGCAAAAATCTAGAAACAAATAGAAAGATTTCAAATGATATAAAAATGTAGAGTTTGAATCGACTACCAAGCATACTCTTTGAATATTCCTAGAAGTAGTAATATATTCACTTTGTTAATCCATTCCAAAATAATGTACTAAAATCTTATTGAAAAAGTCCTTACTATTGGAAATCCAATATGATATCCTAAAGTTTGGGATTATACCAAGTTTTTGCAAAAAATGTCTTTTGATTATATTTTGATAAAAAAAAATTTTGGATTTTCCTTAAAAAATAGGAGTTTTGATGTGAAATCCTATAGTATAAGTAGAAGAAACACTTAAATTCAAAATTTAAAAATGATTTGAATCTAATATATCCTTTTAGTTGTTCTATAGGATTTTGTGTGTAGAGTAAGGAAGATGAAGTACAAGTTCAAAGGAGTCATTCCATGCTCAAAGATACATTCTAGTGGGACTCCATCATAGATATAGACCTAGGTCATGTAGACTTAGAGGATTTCAAAATTAGAATGCATGAAAATATTACAACCATCTAGGCCAAGAGGATGGTATATAATGTAATTGTCCAAGCCAAAGTATTCCTTACTATTGTCTAATGTCTAGAAATAGTCATTTCCTATGCCAAGAGATCAAATATAGGATAGAAGAGGATAATCACTCCTGATGGAAGGGTGCTACCTAACCTTACACCTAAATTCATAGTAGAGACATTTCATATCCCTTTCCATCAATAATTTTTGAACTTGATAGCAACATAAAGCCTTGGTGAACATAATCAAGAATCAAAGTCATGTTTAAGATCTCTCAAAAATAGGCGGATATAATTTCTTATACAAACAATTTCCAAGATTCCAAAGACACTCTTAATGAGTGTTTTTCAAGCAGAGATTAGAGATATGGTAACATTATTTAGTAGGATAATATGGTTATTAGCTACCTCAAAATTCATGCCATGTCTATTTCAATTCATCCATATAGTATTAGAGGATTAGGAAATGAAAAATTAGTCATAGATAATCAGTGAAAACCTTCACAAATAGTTGACTATAGTCGAAGATACAAGGATATTTTATATGACTTCCTATCTAGTGCACTCCTTAGCCACAATGTATCTTGGTGTAGTGTTAGAAAATGTACTCCTTTACAAACACTATGTTTGCATCCTCTTAATTAATTGGACTTAATTAAGCCTCTAATTGACCCAATTATGCATTTAAAATCCTAATTAATTTCATTTTTTGAAAGGGGAACCTACATTAAACAATTGCAAACATCAAATTACACATATTGGAAAATGTGTGTCCTAGGTTTAGGGACTAGGACCCATTTTCCCTGACCCATTCGCCTAAGGGAGAATGGGTCCTCTTCAATTTTAGGATCCCATTTTTTAATATGTTTTTGGTGATATTTTCATGATCTAAATTCAAATTGCAATTGTCGGCCATTGAAGTTTAATTGTCAAGAAATTATAAAATTACCTATAAATACAAGGTATTTTGATCAAATTCAAACCTAGAAGCAATCTAAGATTTCAAGAGATCGATCTTAAGAGCAAAGATTATTTTCAAGAGCATTCAAGAGAAAAAATTTTAATCAATTATTGTAGCAATCAAGATCAAGATCATCATGTCAAAGTTATTTGCATTCGTGCATGTTTTTGGAGCTAACAAATTGTGATGTAGAGTTCAATTTTTCAAGCAATATCAAATCAAGTGTCAAATCAAGCAATTTCATGCAAGATCCAATCTTTGGAGTGATGTGTTAGACTTTAGTCCTCCAAGGGCAGCCATTAGAGGGTTTGGTGAGTTGCAACAAGCTAGTGTTCATTCATCATTCCTTCCATTTATGCTTTCATTTCATTATCAAGGTTTAATTACCAAACTAGGGTTTGACCAAGGAAAACCCTTATACACCAAAACAAACATTTTTCTCTTCTTTGTGTGTTTGCAGATTTATAGGTGGATGAGTAAAATTGGATCAAAAGTTGTCACCAAGGTTGTCAAGATACAAAAACTCGCCTATAAATTTTTTTTTGATCTTCTGTCAATAAAACCTAGAGAAATTGGAGCCTTAGATCCAACATTAGAGGATTGCAAAAATATATTTTAGAAAAGGATACAAGGACACATTTGCTTGAACAAGATGCCTTACTATCACTTTTGGAGCCGAGTACAAACCATCTTAATCTTCTCAAATATGCTAGTTAATGATTGTTTCTAATAGTCTTATCATAATAATTTGCATTCCAAGTGGTAGATCTCAGATATTAGATCATTAATACACTTTTATTCATCTCCCAAAAGTGCCTTTCAGTCACATATTAGGGTGTCCAGATTTGACTAAAGCATCCTTATACAGTTTTCGAGTCAAGATTTTTTGGCTTGATAGATATCATCCTACAACCCTTAGATTTACATACCAATTGTATTTTTTGTTAATATTATGCTTTAAATTCACATTTCAAGTTTTACATTACATAATTCAGCTCATTTAGTATTTTTAGTTTATCTCCCCAAAGTGCATTTCAATCATATTTTACACTTTTCTGTCATAAGGAAGAAGAGATCACATAGTGTCCCAAAACTTGGAGTTGACTCACCTTAAGGGTTGTAGGTCAATTCTAATCTCTTGTGGAACTATCCTTCTTCCTAATGCAATTTAGGAAAAGGTGGGTTTTTTATTAGGTGGACACCCCTTTTATGCTTTTTGGCATAGGTCCCTCATTTCTAGGTCTTCTTATATCACCCCTCTCCATTTTGCTCCATTTCATTTTGGTGAACCTGACTTTGTATATATTAAATTCTGATTTGGAGACATTCAAAACCCTAGATCTAGGTTTGCATTAGTCTGCTTTAAATTGCATTTAGGGTTTTATTTTGCATGTTTGCATCATTCAAGTTCATAAAAAATTAAAAAATGCATTCATTTTGCATAGATCTTGCACTGTGGAGTATCTTTTAGTCATTTAGATTCAATTTTAGTTCAAAATTGCATTCCAAGAGTTGTCACTTTGCTCACTTTTTATGACTATTTGCATTGGCATTAAGACACCTAAATCCAAAAAAATGTCATAGTAACAACCTTCTGCAAGCTAAAATAGAGAACATAGACATTAAATCAGACTTTGCCTTTTTCATTTTTTTCGAAACCCTAATCAAGGATTCATTCGCCCTTGGGAAAATAAGTCCCTGTGCAGGTGTCCTGACTAATTTTTTGGTGCATCTTGGTCTCTGTTTTTTTTATTAATGTTTCTACTATCAAATATGTAAATTGGGTTTCTAAAATAATTTGTTTTGCATACCAAAGATAGTTATCTTTTTGTTTAAATCTTGAGATAAATTGGAAAAAACATTGCATGTTTTAGTTGTGGATAGTTTCAAATATGTATACATTTACTTTATTTTCAACATCATTCCATACTTTAGATAGATTAATTTCCATTTTACAATTGGGTAAAAGCACAAACATGTGTCACACTTTATAAAGGAATCAACCAACAACAACAAAAAAAATTTGAACTTCGACCACATAAAAGTGGTCTTTATGTTTTGAATTTCAAAATGATGTAAACTAATGAAAGGTAGAAATATTGATGAAGTTTAATCCTATAATTTTTTAGATTTTTTTAAAATTGTTTTGATTTTTTTTTATCAATTTAAGAGCAGATTTTGGAATGTTGAAAATTTCAAGAAAAAGTGACATTCACTTGACGTCAAGAAACAAATAGAAGAAAACTTCATTTTCCCTTAATTTTTTTTGTCCAAATAGGTAACTTCGATATCTAGTGCATGGAATTTTTTTTTGAAATTCTGATGTATATTTTTCTCGTAACAACATTTTAAAGTCAAACTTTTCAAAATTTGACAATTTTCATTGGACGTCAACTATTGTCTATTTTTTTAATCATTTTCAAAAAATAAATTATAACCTTTTGAAGAGGACTCTCTCCTGTAGTGCACCATATATATTTTTTTTTAAATTAATATGTTTTACTATTTTTTAAAAAAATTAATCAACCTCTTTTTTAACTTTAACAACCTACTTGCATTATTTTAAAAATAAAATATATCAAAACTAATCAAAATATTAAAAAAAATACATATTTGGATTCACCACTCCAAGCTTTACAAAAGGGTATTTTTTTTTTTAAAACATCATTTTGACTAAAGAAATACTTAGTTGAAGTTGAAAGTTTCAGAAAATTTTGAAAAATGTTGAGTTGGATGCCAACTAGGATGCCAGATAGATAGTTTCGGTAGAAAGGGTTTACTGAAACCCTTTCTACCGAAACCATACATATAAAATAAGCCAATTCCAAAGCAACAAAGGGAAAAATCTATTTTTTTCAGATTCGGGCGAAACATATTCGATCGAAACTTTGTGTGCCACGTATAAGCCACATGGTTTTCGTCGAAACCTATCCGGTCAAAACTCTTTCAATCGGAAATGTTTCACTAGGAACTATTTAGTTGGACAAAAGTGTGACACAACTTTGTGCTTTTACCCAATCATTGAAAACCAAAAACTACCCTAAAAACATTAAACAAGAAACTACACACTAAATGATAAACCTTGGAGAAAGAATATCCTTCAATCCCTTTAGTTGTGATGACTTTGAAATTTTAGATGAAGCCCTTGATGATTTCATCTGACCTAGGTCATCCACTAAAACTTTGGTGCAAGAGGATGCAATCATAGACAATCATGGCAATCCTAGTTGCTCTTCTCCCGATACCTCTCCTACTTGTGATGAAGGTATCTTGGTGTTAGAAGACCCAATTATTGAGTTTCATGAGATTTTTTTTGTCTCTCTTCCAATGCTACATTTCTCTTAACAAATAGTGAGATGGATGGTATAGATGAAGATGTTAAGTTCACATTAGATCCCCCCTCACTAGAAGGTCATCTAGGCAACTCAGTTGAGGTTATGAATGCACAAATTGGATCTCCTTTAATTAGTGAGCCTCATAAGTCACCTCCCATTATTAGACATCCATTATCTCCAAGTGTTATCTTAAACTTTGCAAGGAAACATTGTAGTAATAATTTTGCACACCAACAAAGTTATCACACAATTGCTCACACATATAACATTCCTCAACGTAGTGGTAAAGAGTATGATCTTGTTGAGATACTTCGTTGTACTCTGATAAACATCTCCCTTTGGGATTTGATTCAAAAATCACCCACATACAATAGGATGCTCCAAGAAGTTTTGCAGAAGAATGATATTCAATCTCATGTTAAATTGAATGATGTAGCAACCTAATTTGATTGTATGCAAGTGACAAAGTTGGATATCACATTCTCTCAACTTGAATTACCCTTGCTTGAGATCCAAAATAACATGAAGCCTTGATGATAAAGGTGATCATTAATGAAATTGTAGTTGGGCGTACTCACATAGACAATGGAGCGAGTCTTAATGTTTGTAGCATTGATATCCTAGATAAAATTGGTGTGGACAAGAAGCTTATTCAACCACATGATGTTAATATTTGTGACTTTGAAAATATTAATAGGCAACCATTAGGAATGATAACATTACCCATTGAAGTTGGACCTAGAGTTTTTCCCACCCTTGTCCATATCATGTCAGGACCTCTTTCATACAACCTTCTCCTAGGGAGACCATGGATTCATTCCATGAAAGAAGTCCCATCTACCCTTCACCGTGAGATGAATTTTGAATATAACAACAAGATATGCATGGTTGAAGCAGATGAACAAATTTATAATTCACAAGTTCAACATGATCATGCCACTTCCAATACTTTGATTCCAACTTCCAAAGTAGAACCTATACAAGTTGATGGTAATCCTAATTGTATTTCACCTACAACAAAACTCTTAGATGATGATTGCAGGTTGTTAGATTTTACACCTTATTTCAAAGAAGAGTCCAAAATCTCACCCTCAAAGTCCAAAGAGTCATATACAAGTGATTCATCTTCAAACACATGTTTTAGGGATGATTAGGGTTCATTAGATTGTACACCCTCCTTTATGGGAGAGTTTAGAATCTCACAATCTACACCTAAAGACTTGTGTTTCATTTGCTCAACTTGGTTCTACATCAACAATATCACCACATGGTGTTGATGGGGGATCTTCAACTCGCATCCCTCATGAGAGGAAGATACGTAATTTTTAAAAACTTAAAAAAGGATTTGTGTGCTCGTGAAGAAGCCAATCCTTCTCAAAAGCATAAAATCTCTTCAGTTGAGTTGGAACCATGTTATGGTCTTGGATACAGAAGCCTTTCTAAACATGGATATAATGAAAACATGGAAAAAAATGATAGAAATCAAGTGAAGTCTATAACATACTTTTCCAAGAAGGGTCTAGGTTTCCAACCTTTATCTTCATCTTCATATAATGCCTTATCATCTATTGCGTGTATGGATTCTTGTGTTGAGAAAGAAATGTCCCCTAATATTGATCAAGAGACTATCTTGTTGAGGCTTCTCAAAGCCCGCTTGATTAATCTTCCTCCAAGAGCACAAAAAACATTATACATCAAAAGCTCATTTTGTGCATATCATCGAGTGCATGATCATTATACCAATGAATGTAAGGCTTTGATTAATAAAATTCAACATCTTAAGGATTGTGGTGCTCTTCCTTGTGTTGATGCACCTACTTCCTCTAATTGATAATGATTTTCATCCTATCATGTTGCTCATCACTATGTGGCATTGGTAGCTTTATGTGTCTTTCTCATCTCCATTCATGGTGGTACAATTTTATGTGTAACCATATTTATCTTGGCAGCAATATGATAGTCATTGGTGGTTGTGTTTGTCTCTACGTTTGGGGGGAAAAGATAACTATTTTTGGGAGGTATGCATTCTTTTCAAAGATCATCCCTTCCTCTCTTTCTACTTAAAATACCAGCATAGCAAGTATGTTGACATTTTAAGTGGGGGGCATATTGTCCCATGTTAATTGTTTGCATGTTCCCTTCTTAGTGATGATAGCATACATCTCCTAGAAAGTGTGAACTTTTTATTCAAAGTGTGGTATTCTTACTGCATGTGATGTGTCTTCTTGGTGGTGACATTGGGTTTGATTTCCTTCAAGAGCATGACCTTTCTTGGCATATGGAATTCCTCTTAGTGGTAATGTTACAGCTTACATTCCCTAAGTTGTGAATCTTTTATCCTCAACTTATCCTCTCTTGGTGACATTAAGCATGATATTCCCTAAGGTGAGACCTTTCATGAACTAAGAAAAACCCCTTTGAATATCATATCATATTGTATTTAAAACTTTTTCATGGCCACCAAACATAACACAACTTTCTTGTGAGTGGAGCCTTTTTTTTTCATGAGTGTCTAGCATAACATAACTTGCTAGCCTTGTGAAACTTTTTGTGTGGCACCTTATCAAAGTTATCAGGAGGTATAAATTTTGGTATGGTTGACGTATGGGAACCTGTAGACCTAGCATGACTTTCCCATCAACCACCCTTTTGGAGCTCACCTAATGGAGACTAGGTTTCGCTAGTCCTCATGAGTATATTTTGTTTGCATAGTGGACAACGAGTTTCACTTGTGAACGGTTTTGTATGGACAAAAGCACAACCATGGCTAGTCCATCTTTTTCTTTTCTTTCTTTTTGCATTAATTTTGACATTGCATGATTGTGCATCTTTTGTTGCTACTACAATCATATGTCCCTTTGTGCTTATGTTGGTTTTCCATCGAGAATCTTGATCCTGGGGGCTTGCGCAACCTCCTTGATCTTTGTCATCCTATCCCATCAAAATTTGTGCACTTGGACCTCTTGACTTATTTTTCTACTTTAGTGTGAGTTTGAGTGCAAGGCTCATCCTCTCACTAAAGTGGGGGCTAAATGTAGTGTCAGAAAATTTACTCTACATTTTTACACTATTTGCATCCCCTTAATTAAGTGGACTTAATTAAGCCTCTAATTGACCCAATTATGCATTTAAAATTCTAATTAATTTCATTTTTCGAAAGGGGGACCTACATTAAAAAATTGCAAACATCAAATTACACATCTTGGAAAATGTGTGTTTTGGGTTTAAGGCCTAGGACCCATTCACCCAAGGGCGAATGGGTCCTCATGTAGTGTAGAAAAATGTATCCCTTTTACATTTTCACACTTTTTTGGGCCCTCCTAGTTAATTTGGACTTAATTGTGCCTTAATTTAGTGTTGTAAACTATATTTATTTACACTTTCACACTTATTTAGGGATCCTTTAATTAATTGAGCTTAATTGGCCTTAATTGGCCGCTTAATTAATTTACCAAGCCTATTTAATTACATTTTCCAAAGAGGAAACCTAACATTCATTAATGCCTTAACATAACACTTCTCATTGAGCAATGTGTGAGGACCCATGGGCGAATGGGTCCTCCCTTAGACCTAGGACCTGAATTCAAATTATGTTTTCGGCGATATTTTAATGTTTATAAATCTATATTCAGATGTCGACATTGTGATATTTGAATTTTGAGAAATTAAGGATACATATCTATAAATATAAAGTTATTTCACTATGTTTCACCTAGAGAATTTTTATGAGACTTCAAGAGCATTTTTGGAGAACTTCAAGGCATTCAAGAGTATATTTATTGAAGATTTATTGCAGCAATCAAGATCCAATTGTCATGTCAAATTATTCTTGCATCATGCATGTCATTGGAGTTAATATGGTGATGTAGGTTTCATGATCCATTTAAGCATTCAAAGTAATTATTTCAAGTCAAGATCCAAGGTTCAAGATCCACATCCATTGAAGCCATTTCATGCAATTTTTAGATTTACATTCCAAGGTTTATTCAAGGGTTTGTTGAGTGGTAACAATGCTTTGTTCATTCTTCATTCCCTCTTTCATGTTTCATTTCATTTCAAGGTTTGATTACCAAAATAGGGTTTGACCAAGGCAAACCCCCATTCACCAAAAACAAAATATTTTTCCCTCTTGCTTTGTGTTTGCAAATTTAGGTAGAAGAAATCTTGAAGATCTTTTGAAGAGAAAAATTGAAGAAGTTGTCAAAGTTATCATCTTCTCATGGAAACTCATCTACAGAATTTATTTCTGACTTTCTAAACTTGGAACTTGGACAAATTGGAAGATTCGGATCTATAATAGAGGCTCCCGAAAGTTGCAAGCATGCCCTAACTTAGGACCCATTTTTACCTAGGCGAATGAGTCCCAGATTAACTTCAGAAACTGACTTTTGGTGGTTGGTACACATGTTTTTTCCCTTCTCTGGTCTGCATTTTTTTTTCTGGTTTTGTCAATATTGAGTTTAATCTTCCTATTCCAAGTGTTAGATTGCATTTTGGTGTTGGTTTACTATTTTTAGTTTTCTCCACAAAGTGTTGTTTGACTAGAACCCCCATCTTGACACAAAAAGGAAATCTACAGATTCACACCTTGAGTTGACTCACCTAAGGGTTGTAAGTCAATCCTTTGTGTGGATCTCATTTCCTAATGAAATTGTGAAAGATAGGTCCATCATATCCCTATTTCCCTTCATTTCTATTGATGCGCCTATTTTTTTCTTCATTTCACCTCCTTAAGTTTAGGATCCCATTTTTAATATGTTTTTGGTGGCATTTTCATTATCTAAATTCAAATTGCAATTCTCGGCCTTTGATGTTTAATTGTCAAAAAATTAGAAAATTACCTATAAATACAAGGTTTTTTTATCAAATTCAAACCTAGAAGCAATCTAAGATTTCAAGAGATCAATCCTAAGAGCAAAGATTATTGTCAAGAGCATTCAAGAGTAGATATTTTAGTCAAATAATGCAGCAATCAAGATCAAGATCATCATGTCAAAGTTATTTGCATTCATGCATGTTTTTGGAGCTAACATTGTGATGTAGGTTTCAAGTTTTCAAGCATCAAATCAAGAATCCCATCAAGCCATTTCATGCAATATCTAATCTTTGGAGTGATGTATTAGACTTTCGTCCTCCAAGGGCAAACATTACAGGGCTTGGTGAGTTGCAACAAGCTAGTGTTCATTCATCATTCCTTCTATTTATGATTTCATTTCATTATCAAGGTTTAATTACCAAACTAAGGTTTGACCAAGGCAAACCCTTATACACCAAAAATAAAAATAAATCTCCTCTTTGTGTGTTTGTAGATTTATAGGTGAAGGAGGTGTGAAATTAGATCAAAAGTTGTCAAAGTTGTCACCAAGGTTGTCAAGATACAAAAAATCACCTATAAAATTTGTTTTTGATCTTCCGACAATAACACATGGAGAAATAAAAGCCTTAGATCCAACATCAAAGGATTGCAAAAAGAATTTTCAGAAAAAGATACAAGGACACATTCACCAAAACAAGATGTCTTTCTGTCACTTTTGGAGCTAGGTACAAACCATCTTAATCTTCTTAGATCTGCTAGTTAATGATTGTTTCTGACAGTATTATCATAATACTTTGCATTCCAAGTGGTATATATCAGTTATTAGATCATTAATTCACTTTTATTCATCTCCCAAAAGTGCCTTTTAGTCACATATTAGGGTGTCCAAATTTGGCTAAAGCGTCCTTATGCAGTTTTCGGGACAAGATTTTATGGGTTGATGGATATCATCTTGTAACCCTCAAATATGCCTACCAGTTGTATTTTTTATTAATATTATGCTTTAAATCCATATTTCAAGTTTTACATTGCATAATTGAGCTCATTTAGTATTTTTAGTTTATCTCCCCAAAGTGCATTTTAGTCATATTTTACACTTTTCTATCATAAGGAAGAAGAGATCACATAGTGCCCCAAAACTTAGAGTTGACTCACCTTAAGCCTTGTAGGTCAATTCTAATCTCTTGTGGCACTATCATTCTTCGTAACGAAATAGGAAAAGGTGGGTTTGTGATTAGGTGGGCACCCCTTTTATGCTTTTTGGCACAGGTCCCTCAATTCTAGGTCTTCCTATTTTGCACATCCACCATTTTCCTTCATTTCATTTGGGATAACCAAGAAATGTGTAGTTGGAATTGATCAATGGAAATAAAGGTCTATGATTGATACCCCCATTTGGATCTTAAAAGAAGACTCTTGACATAAATATGAATAAGAATGTGTATTGGGAGAATTATGGAGGAAGATCTAGACAAAAGGCTTTCCTTGAATGCATCACAAGAGATCACCCAATATGGTAATTGGTTTATCCAATTTCCTAATTTTACATACATAATAATAGAGGGATTCACAAGATCACCCTCCAGATTGCCTAAGTATCCTAATGATAAAATCGTACTTCTAGAGTTAACTAGACAACTTTTTGAAACACACAAAAATCTTGAGGAGAAGCATGGAACTAGAGTCCAATTTCCAATAATAATGCGTATAAATTCCTTCACTTCCAAGTGAAAAATATTTATATGTAGAGATTCAAAGATACAATTTACACTTACATACCAATAGGATATCCATTAATCTGCATGGTAAGATGAAAAAATATGTTGGGCCACATATGAAATATGTGTCTCATTTGGAGTATTTTTGGGAAGATTGTAGTGATGAGTATGAAGTTAGAAAAATGAGATACTTTAGATTAAAAAAAATAGATTAATTTTTTTGGAATTGCAAAAGTTACTAATCATTTATTAAATGATGGAGTTGTTTTATAAGAGACTTAAGAGAAGGATAATACTTTTCAATATCCTATTCCACCACTAAATTGGGTAGACGAAGAAGTGACCTCTTTGGAGGAAATCATAAGAGAAGTATTGAAGTCCAACACTACTTGGTTAATAAAGAATATATAACAATTGAAGGAGAAAGGTCTCAAATTGACCTACACAAAGGAAGAGCCCAAGAAAATGAAAAAGAAGAAAAATAAAGATGAAGTTATTCTACCCAAGGAGAGGAAGTAACTAAACAAGAGAAAACTTAAGAAACATTGAAACCTCCTAAGCTAAAGACCAAAGGAAAGAAAATTGTATTAAGAAAAGATCCTAAGAAGGTATATTAGAGGAAACCTCTTTAGGTTATCATTCCTATGGTAGAAATATTTTCTTCTCCTCTTATGCAATATAATCTAATATTACGACATGTTAGATCTCAATTCATTCTCATTTCTACTAAAGTGACAATGATAATGATCTAGTCTACTATTCTATCTGCTACTCCTACTATTTCTTCTCCACCTCTTGTTCAAAATTTTGGGACAATCATTTGACCATTTAATCCTACAATTGTTTCCACTACTCTTATCATTCCTTCATTTTCTAATATATCTAATAATAAGTTTTAATAAACTTTTTCACACCTCAAAGTTCACCCATTAGGTCCTCCCTTTTAAACTATCCTTCATAACTTGCCAAAATTGGGAGTTATAAAAGAGATAAAAGAAAAATAAGCTATGCAAGGAGAAGTTAAAAGTAAAACAAGATGAATAGAAGAATGGGTAACTATAGGATAGGAAGGGGAGTTCAACCAAAGGTTGATTATAAAGTAGAATAAATTGATCCTTAGGGTTGAAACAACAACAAACATGAGAAATGGAGGTGGAATTAAGTAAGGAGGAAAGTCCCCAAATTGATTAGAAAACAATAGAGAAAGGAAGTAAGGATCAAGAAATCCATGTAGCTAAAACTTAGTAGAAAGAAACAATATAGGTTGATCAACAACAAGATCCAATCACTCAAGAAGATAACCCTTTGATTGAGCAAGAAATAACTAAAGGAGATGCATTGCTTGAAAAAATGAAAAAAGAGCTAGAGTTCCAACCCACATGATGCCTCATCACAAAATTCACAACCACAAGCCTATACTTCTCCCACACTACAATAGTTAATGGGAACTTCTTCATTAGTTCCAATATTTCTTGATGTCAACATTCAAAATAGACAACCTATTGTGAATCTATTCTCAATGGACCTCTTCAGTGTTGTAGCCATGATTGAAGATACAAGAACTAAGAAGAAACTTGGAATTTTATCCATAATCATAAAATTGATGCTTCAAGAGCAAGGATAGATGAAATAGCTACTCCTACAATGGAAAAATATGGCATAGAGCAAAGACTAGATGATTATTAGATAACCATTATTATCTATCTATGCCAACTACATATTAGAAATGTAAGAATTGAAAATAGTTGTGTCCACAATAGTCTCAAGAATGAGGAAGGACCAAAAAACTAAAATGTAGCTAAAGGAGTAAATTGTTGAATTGAATGCCTATATGATCATGGGTGCAAATTGATTGAAGAATCTATCACCTATATGAAGAAGAAGGTGAAAACTTTGATGGATGAATGTTAGGAAGAGTTGGTTACAAATATTAAAAAAAATCCTAGCCCGATAGTCCTATATTCCATGGATCCAAAATTATTGATAAAAGAGAAGATATTAGATGAAAAATCAATTACCCAGTCATTCCTTTGGTCAAGCATCATTTAATTTAGAGATGAATTTGTAGAAAAGGATTCCAATAAATTATATGATGTGAAGAGAGACATTATGGATATTGAATGTGATATTCAAGAAGTGCTTGAATCATTGACAAGATAAATCTCAAGTATCTAGAAGATAAGTAATATTAATGATTTGAAAGATCAATTGAAGAAGATCCTAATATTAGATTGGAAGATACACATTACAAATTTTATGTAGATCCAATGGACCAACTCATGAAGATCAAAGCCACCTTGAAGACATTTAAAAAGGTTGTTGGTAAAAGAAAAACCAAATACAATTTATCACTTAGAGCATATGGAATGTAGTTAAATTATGTTGTAAAACAAGGTGAAACTACTACAATAAAACTTATTCAAGTGTACAAAATATGAAATTATTTTACTTATCAAAGATTGTACCCAAAATGATTATTATGTGATTGCACAAATCAATAATAAAAGAAAAGCCAACAAACCATAGGTAACACATAATTTACATGGAGAAACCCTTTTGAGAAAAGACTCCACACAAGAATGAAGACAAGTATGCTATTGATCATCAAGAATAGATTTAAATCACAACACACTAACACTTTGATCTCTTATAACACTCCAACAACACATGGATACCTATAAAACAATATAACTTCTACTAACCAATGGTTCCAATTTTATAGAAGTGATGAGATGATAATACCATTGTGGTATCTCAAAAAAAGAGGCAAAAACCACTTGCAAAAACCATACCCCCTATTCATGGACAACCTATAAACTTAGTAAATAAATAAATATTCACATGGATGCCATAAACCCATACCTAATAATAAAATGTAACTCCCAAGGCATCTTACACCTCATTTACTCCTAACAAATGATCATGCATATCATGGCAATCCATTTTGGATAACATGCAATTAATATTAGACCCACTATTGAAGGATGGCTCTTCATCTCCCATTTGAATGCCTAGGATGAGGAATTTTTCATTAATTTTTGTAGCTGCCATCATTGACCTTATCCTTTATGAATGCAATTACAATATGTCAAATATTTTTTATTAATTTTTTGTCTATGATGTCCTTTGGCATCCAAGTACACCTTCCAAGGATCATGGAGACACATGAAAATGACTTAGAATTGCAAGGTTAATGTCGCCTTATCCTAACATATTATACAACCATGCAAAAACCTTAAAAATACTCTTTACAACATTAAGCTTAAATACAAAATTGAAGGAGATACAATTTTTAAAAATAAATAATACCTTTATATCTATGGACAACAATGCACAAAAGAAAATGTTAATTCCATCTATTCTTTTAGCCATTACATAGAATCTTTTCCATTTATAGTGATACATAGCCATCCATGGAGTTACAAAGAAGAATTATCGATTGCCACACACAACCACTACTCAAACATTAAATAATATGTGGTAGTTGCATAGTTTTATGTCATTATTCATTTCTTGCCACGATTACTCTTATTAGAATTATAACAATGCATAAGGCAAAATGCATCCATTTTTAGAATAATATTTGGATAATAAAAACAAAAAAATATAATTATAGTTTCTCTATTAAAAATTGTTTATGATTATAATTATTGCTAAAATTTTGGAACATATTAAAAAAAAAATCTCAAAATGATCTATTGACTAAAAAAAAAAAACCACTCATATTAAATAGATACTACATTGTTCTTATTATACAAGTTATTTTTTTAAGGGTGTCACCCATATAAACGATAAACCATATTTAGTGGACAAATTATTAATTGATAGGCAAAATATTTAAGGCAAATATATTAAGTTGATTGATTAACTAGTAGGTTATACATAAGAGACGCAAATAAATATTAAGCATATAATATATATCTAATATAATGTCCAATTAAAAATAAATCATGTAGATGACCCACTAATTACTATGTTTGATTGCAATTTAATAATAATAAAAAATTGTTCTTATTTTTATTAACTTTTTTTGCAAAGAAGCTACAATTAAAATCATCTCACATACTAAAAAGTTAATGTACAATGAAGTCTATTTTCCTATGCTTTGATAGATGTCAATCATGTTGTCCATTCATTTTGATGGATGAAAATGACTAGAGTTGTCAAGTTGAAAAAGTCTTATCTCCTTACCTCTCCATGCATCTATGTTTCTCTCTCTCTCTCTCTCTCTCTCTCTCTCTCTCTCATACACACACAGTCTTCTTGTTTCTCCATCCTTATCTCTATCTCTATATCCTCCCTCTATCTCTTCCTCTCTTCATTACTTGTCTTTATCACCTCTATCTCTCACTCTTGTCTCCTCTATGTCTATCTTCTCATCTCATTATCTCTATCTCTCTTGCTTTCTCTATATATATCCCTCTCTATATATCACTTCATATATCTTTATCTTACTATATCTCCATCTACCCCTCTCTTTTTGTCTCCCTCTTTCAATCTCTCTCTTATTCACTCCATCTCTCCTACTCTCTCTATATATATCCCTCTCTACCCCTCTCTATATATCACTTCCTATATCTCCATTTGGCCCTCTCTTATTCATTCCATTGCTCCCTCCATCTCTCTTGGTCTCACTCTCTCTATATTCCTCTCTCCACATCTCTTTATATATCACATCTTATATATTTATCTTGTTATCTATCCATCTCCTCTTTTTATCTCTATTTATCCCCCTCCATCCTCCTCTCTCTTTCCATATCCCTCTCTATATATTTATATCTCCCACTCTCTCTCACTCTCACCCCTCTATCTTTCCCAAGTTATATCAATCTCTCTATCTCTCATTTTTCTATCTGTATCCCTCCCTTTTCCTATCCCTATCTCTCTCTCTCTCCCTATCACTCCCTCTTTATATATCTTTGTACTTCACCTCTTTTCTCTCTTTATTTCTCTCCCTCTATTGAGACCAGCGTTGCATACACAACATCATTTTCTAAATGACCTATCAATTGACCTCATATACTGCACAAATGTGTGTAAGTGAGAGAAATGACACAAAGAGAGACAAAAGGAGACCAACATTTTTCCTAATTGACCTTCCACACCTCTTTGACGTACCCACTGCACACCAAGGTGAAATTGCTAGTATAAAAATTTGTGAAAATTTGTTGAACCAGTAAGGCATTTTTTTTTTCAAAACACGTGGGCTAACCACTTCCACACCCTACATTATGATATTGCTATCAAAATTCAACCATATAATTTTTCGACATGTATAACGTTGTCTTGTAGAAACATATCATATAAACTCAAACTCAACACCTGTTTCATTTCTTGCCACTTGTGCGGTGCATCATTCTCGTTTAACAGTGACGTACAGGAGCTTTTATAGCAATTAAATAATTTTGGACACACATCATTAATTTGAAATTCCAAACATGCATCTGATAATATGCTTCATTTTTCTTCTGGCTTCTCAGAACACTCATTTTTCAACGCCCAATTATTATGTTATTTCGTTTTTCTCTAATTCGGGTGGACAACTACAAGTAATATAACTACTTTACTTTTATTCAAATTCTCTAAATAGCTGCTGTAGATTGAAAGTACTCGCCGTGACTGCATCAAACACACTTATTTAGTATTTTAGCACAGGTGTCGGGTGACTGTTGGTTATTTTTAAATGATATTTGATTTAATTATTAAAAATAAAATATTGGTCAATAAAAGAAGGATAATTATCTATTATATTTTGACAAAGATGAATTATAAAATTGTTATTGACTTTTGATTGTTGAAGGGTGCATAATTTAAATAGTTGTTAGAAATTAGCTTTTGATGTACAAGAGTTATTTGTTGCTCAAAATATATATAAGAAAGCTAGACTTTTATTACCGTTCACTTGACTTTAGAAGAAAATTGTCAAAAGTAGGTGTTGAAAAATGTATTTTTTGATAAGCAAGAAGAAAAATGAAGTATTCTTGAACAAGTTTGATGTTGAAGAATATTTGAATATAAATTTAATTTTCAAATTAATTAACTCTATTTTAAGAAATTTAAGACTAGGGGAGAGGACCCAATAGTTGTGCACCCTAACTTTGCGCTTCTCAAAATCCTACATGGAAATTTCAAATCACTCCAATTTTTTTACAGCAGCTTATATGGCAAGTCCCCTACTTATAACTTTCGTTTCAGGGCCACATCATCAAATATGATGCCACATCAGCATGTTTTTTGTTAAGGTGTCCAAAAAGGCCCCAAAAAAAAATGCTACCAATATTTGTGCATTCACATCATGGGTAGTTGAGCGTTGATGTGACATCACATGATTGGTTGTTTTTTAAATCAAAAGGATACATTTTGTTTACGCTAGGGTACTTATGTCACAACTATTGGGCATTATATAAACAACTACTATCACAACTATTGGGCATTATATTAACAACTACTATCACAACTATTGAAACATGCTCAACTAGTGGGTCATCTCCCCTATTGTATTATTATTATTATTATTGTGTTTTATTTATATAAATAGAAATCATTTAACATATATAGTTATCAAGAAATGGTTGAATTTTTAGATTTTACAATTTAAAATAAAAATTTATAAGTAGAAGTGTTCTTTAAATAATTTTACATAAATTCTATAAAATAAAAGACAAACATATAGGAAAAAAGACAATATACAACTTTAATATAGATTATAGATATGTTAAATTATTAGATGTGTAAAAAAAATGTCATACAAAAAAACTCTAGTTTAATATAGAAAGAAACCAACACATACCTTGCAAAGTATCAATGGCATGGATGTGGAGACCAACATTCAAATGTTGAAATGTTAGAACTCTTTTATTACCTCTATCACATGTTCCTTTGTTTTGATATTGGTAACATCTTCCTTTGATTGCCAAATTAACCTTATTACACACCTTAACATTTCTTAATAAACTACCAAATTTTCACCACAATTTTATTCAACATCACTATGTCTTAACTATCATTTTTAATATTTGAAAAACTAAACCCTTAATGTCCACATGTAATTCAACAAGTGTGCAATCTATATTATATCAATATTTTCAAAATATCTCATGATAGAAGGGTATTGATTCAAATAGTCAACAAAATTGGAGAAACATGTTACCCCATCATTCGTAAGCATATCTAGATATCTATAAATGGGGATGACTAGTCAAGACAGTTTATAGATTCTAAGAGATTCATCTTTAAAGAAGCATCTTATCATGTGCAAGCATATGGGTTTTTTTCTCAAGAACCAAAATGTGACCTAACATATTGTTTTAGTATTGTTGGTATAATATTTACTTTAACTTGGATATGTTTCTATCCTAAGTGTGATGTTGCACATATTTAATAATTTTACTAAGGATATTCAAAATAATTATTTTGCTTCATCTACGTTTAGTTGATAATAATATGTGTACATCTTGATTTGAGGCACACAAATACCACCATTACATCATCAATATTTGACTGATAGTTGTTAGGTTCCACCTCTATCTTAATTAGATTGAGTTAACTCACCTCTTGATTAGGAGTGATTGTGATTTTACTCATACATCTTAGACATGTAATCTCCTTCATTCATACATCCAAGAAGCCTATATATTTGTATATCTATCTTTGTAACTTGTCTCATACTATTGAATACAAAATAACATTATTTTGTTTAACTAGATTTCCGATTAGATTATAGGAATTTGGTCTTGGGTAGATTTGTTGTCTATAAGAAAATATAACATGGTATTAGATCCATGATGTGATAAAGTTGAACTATTTCTAGGATTAGAGATCTATGATTTATTTTTACAAAGTTAAGTATGCTAAATTCTCTTGCATCAAATGATGATATAGAGAATTAAAAAACTTGATAAAAATACCAAATTTAGAAGTTTTTATTTGTGTCTTTGTTGTATAGGTAGCTTTGGATAGTTTTTGGATAAAATATAAGCTCATCATTAAATTAATAACATTGAGAAAGTCACTTTTTACATTTTGATGTGTCTAAATTAAACATTGGAAGTTAGATCTATAAGGGTTTAAATTTAAAAGAGGTGCATGCTAGATACAATGAATACGTGATCCTTCAAAGAGTTTTGGGTCAAATCTAACCATCCATCACACTTAGAAAGCCCAATCTAACTTATAAATCAACCATCAAATCATCAAAATTAAAACAATTTTGCCTACTCTCAAGTTGTTTTTCCTCTCTCTCTCTCTCTTGTAGCAATGACCATCCCACCACCACCCAACTCGCCACAAATGACTCTCTCCAATGGAAACTCTGCCACCACTATTAGCCACCTATGTCCACCTTCACAAGTATAAAACCACCTTTTGATAGGGAAAATAAATTTCCTACCTCAAGATAGCCATTATTATATTTAAATTGGTATTTTGATCCATAGATAGTGGTTTCGTGAAAATAGTGAGATGTTTTGGAATTTCAATAGGTTCTAGAATATTCTAGGGTCATCTTGAAATATTCCTTTTTGGACAACAACATTATTTAATCGATTTCCCTCCCCATGGTATTTTGTATTTGGAACCTTAAATTTAGAGGCCTTTTTTGTGCTCATATTGGCTCCTTTAAAAAAAACTATTTGGGCTATTTTTTTTATAAATATATAGTGGTGAAGAATTTTTTTAATTTTTATATCTATATTTTGTAGAAATTCTAAATTATTACAAGTGATGGTGAGAAATTTTCATTATGGGAACGTCGAAGGTTTCATTTAGGCTCCTATAGTAACATTTTTAGGTGCAATTTTTTAAAGTACATAATTTTTCATATACTTCTCATTAGAGCATCCTAATTGATCTCATTTTTGGTGATACAACTCATACACATTTTTTGTAATTCATTGAGATTAATACCTATTCATTGATTTGGAAATTAACAAGTATGATAGCACCAATTATAAAGTGCCAATATCACATTTTACTAGGGGCTAAAGTTGTGATTGTTTGCTTTTAGTTTTTTTTGTTAGTTTTCTTGAAATGGGGAAAACATGAGTTGAACTCCTAACTCTATATTATTATTTGTCATGGAAAACATTATTATGGAATTATCTAATGGGAAAATGCTTTACTAGATATGTAAAATAAGTTTTTCCTCAACCTACTATTGATAAAAAAGGTGGTGCAAGAGATAAACCATGAGAAATATATTGGTTAAATTTTCTCTTTAGTGTCTTTCAATTTATAATTTCATCTTGAATCATGTAAAATACCAAAGGAGGCTTGGGAGGATCTTAACAAATTATATGGTAAATTTGACAAGCTTAGAGAATGTCAACTTAATAATGAGTTGTTGAATCTTGATCCTAATAGTTTGGACTACATCTAGGACTATATCTCCAAGGTTAAACAACTAAGAACATAATTAAAAAATGTAATATTCATAAGGAGGATTTAAAATTGATTATGAATGCAATATCTAAGCAAGTGGGCCTTGAGTGTAGTTTTTTTTTTAACTCTCACATCCATCACCTTTCTATGGGAGCTACATATGTTGAGTACTTTTATGCATTTTCAAATATTCTAACTCAAAAGGAAGTAAAATTATTTCAAATGAACCCCATCAAGTCTTCTAAACCACAAGCATTGGTGGCTAATGGATCTAAAGTACAAAAATAATTAGATAATTTTGAAAAGAAATTAAAATAAAATCCACAAAGAGATAATGCATACTCAAATTATGAATCCTCTTCCTCAAAAAGAGAATCATCTAAGGAGAAACTTGAATGTGCATTTGACAAGAAACAAGGGCATGGTGAACATCTATGTCGTTTCAAACAAAACTATGAATTCAAACATATTCTACACAAGAGCAATATCAATTACCTTCAATTATGTCAGGATTCATCATCTTCTTCAAAGAAACATAACGGATGAGAACTTGTTGTAATTTATATTTTGAGTTAGAGAGATGGCTCCTTGATTCTAGAGTTGCACATCATATGGTGTCACCATAAAGTATTTTTTCTTCATATGATATTTGTTCTACACCATGTATCTTCATGGCTAACAACACATATATGTTTGATATTGGGAGATGGTCTATTGATATGGGAAAGGGATCCTTCAATGATGTCCTTTAAGTACCTTCATTATCAACTAATCTCCTTCTATCTATTAGATCACACATAAGGGGACAAGGTGTTGTACTTGGGGAGGTAGATGATTGATCTGGATTTTACACCTCACATTTTTCTCCTAATGTTCCTTTAGTTGATGTTCACATTTAAAAATCTTGTGTGGATTATTTTGAGAAGATACATTATAGTGATTTGAATCTTCAAGTTCTTAAGTTGATTGAGGTTCTAGAAAGATGTATTGATATTCTATCTCCTATTGTTAATTGTAAGATTGCTACATCCATGGATTATAATGACTTCATAGAAAGACATTTTATATCATCTTTTAGAAAAATCTCTTTGGTATGAGTACATGGTAGATCTTGAGTATCTATTTTGTGAGTCTTACCTTATCGATTTAGAGGACACTTTTGACGACTTAAGTTTCCTCTTTGATGGCAATTTCATTGTAGATATTATCACATATTTTTTTGGTCCTATGCTACTTTAATTTATACCATGTGCTTGAATTTTCACCATCTTCTATTAAATTTGGAACACTTGATCCAATATTAGAAACTTTCATTGGTAACTTATAAATTACAACACATTTATTAGAGATATCCATCTTACATTTTATTCTCACTTTTTTGGATTGGAAATAGTTTTGAAATGCACCATTGAGTTTACTTCTTTCAAAGGGAAGTCATGTGGTTCAATGCACCTATATCTTCATTAACCTTTTGTATCATCCTTTCATATTTAGTGTGGGAGGAATCATTTGGGGGGGTTACTTAGTCTCTCTCTCTTTATTCTCTACTTGGGGGATTCTTCATTCTCTTTGGGGGGTCTATCATTGTGCATGGGTACTTGACATGGCCTAATTTCCTAAACCCATTTCTCATTTCTCCTAAGTTGCACTTATGGGGGTGTTGGTGTAATATTTAATTTACCTTGGGGGTAAGTGCAATAAGTAATATCTATTTTTTGGCCAAAAAGTGGAAGTTTTTTTCTTGAAAATCAAAGTTTATCACATTTGGACTAAAAATTTAAAGCACTTACACATATAATCTTTAAAAATTCGAGTACTATGAAATTTAGGATTTTGTGTCTAGTTTTCAAATATTTAATTTATTCTAATACCCAGATGATATAGATTAATTTTGTATAGGCTTGTATAAAAACCACTTTTTAGAAGTCATTTTTAGGACCATAACATGTATGTGTACAACCAACATAATTTGATCTAAATACAATATTTTTCCAATTCCTTTTAGGGAGAAATGTTTATTATACTAAATATTGATGATGATATTTTTTGTAATTTTTTCCAAATATTTTTTTGTAATTAATATTTTATTAACCTTAATTGCTATTTTTGAAAACCCCTAATGTGTGGCCAACATAACTTGAGCTAAAATCATCATAACATTTTTCATTGTGTAAATAATGATGTCTAGATTGATGTCATATAATTTGAAAAATTAAAATTAAAATTTATTAAAAAATACTAATACTTGACATTTCAAGTTTATGGACCAGTTTCCTCATAAATTAATTAATAAATAGAAAAAAAAAGTCCAATTATTAAAAAAATACACATTTAAAAACTATTCATTGTCATCTATAATGGGTTTCGATTTCGTCAAAGAAATTAAAAAAACTCATTAGCCATATTGCTAAAGTCAAATTTTCTCTTGTTGTTTTCATGGCATTGTACTTGCTGGTCCAAGACAAAAGGCTGGATTCCAAGACAAAAACAAAAGCAAATACATGGATTTCAAATTTAAAATTTAATGAAATGCGTACACTCTCTAAAATGCATACCCGTTCTAAAAAGGAGCAGGAATATGATGTAATTAGAAACAAATACCTGTTTTAAAATAGGTACCCATTTTAAAATTTTAGGTTTAAGGTCCCAATTCTAAATAGGTACTCACTTTTTTAAAATGAGTACCCGTTCTTGTCAAGATTTTTTTTTCATGACACTTTTTCTAAAAGTGGACCCAACTTATTGCTTCCATCCTTGGATATGTTTATATCCTAAGTGTGATATTACACATATTTAATAATTTTACTTAAGATGTTAGAAATAATTAATTTTCCTCATCTAAATAGCTAATAATCACATGTGTGTACAATTACTTGAGATAAATCCAGGTACCACCACAACCTCATCAATCATTGATTGATGGTAGTTAGGTGTCACTTCTATTTAGTCAAGTCCCCCTCCATCTCAAATAGATTGAGTTAACTCACATTTTAATTGTGAGTGATTGAGAGTTGACTCATACCTCGTGGGCATGTCATCTCCTTGAATCATGCAGATCTAAGAGGTCTATACATTAGCATGTTGCTCTTGGTAACCTATTTCATAAAATCTAAAATAGAATGGCATTATTCTATTCATCTAGTTTTTTGATGAGTTGATATGCATTCGCCCTTGGGTAGGTTTATTGTTCTATAACAAGATATAAAAATATTAGGAGGAAAGGGGATAGTTTAATTATGTGATATGACTAGGTATTGGAGATTGGAACACATGTGTAGAAGGGGGTGGGGTTTTTGTAAGTGGCATTTCAAATCCTCTATAGATTATTTTCCATAGGTCAATTAGAGAAAATGTTATTCACTATGCTAGTATTCTAAAATTTAAGAAGCCTTCTTTGTTCTACACCACATAGTTGTGTATTATGTTAGAGCCTTATAATCATTTGGGTGCCTTCTTAATCTCAACTCTAATGTGGTTAAAAAATGTTCACACTAACATCGTGTAGGTTGATTATAATCCTAACCAAGTTTCCTTGAATTAGTTATTGGATATATCTTTTAATAATGTCACGACTCTACCTAGAAGAATCGCCAAGTATCTCTAAAACTCTTTCATTATAATTTAGATCAATATGTATATTTTAATTGAGATATAATTGTTAGGAGTATTTGTTGTTATAGTTGGTGTGTCCAATGTTAGGGGATTAAGATGTATATGTGCTTTTAAATAAACCTTTATGTAAGATGTTGTATTTGTCATAATTTATCTAGTTTTTTATATTGTGGCTTTAATGTGTGTGATATCAATCAAATTTGGTTTTGAGTTAGATGTAGATCTAGGTAGTTCCCTTGATAGGATTAAATAATAAAAGTATATAAAAATATAACAAAAAATAAGGACACATGATACTTGATTAAAATAGCGACATAATTATACTAGTGTATATAGAAAGGTATCAAAAACATAAATTTGACTTGTAGAAATAAAATGAAGGGTGTTTAAAACTATCCTACAAACACATAGGTTATGCCATTAGTTTATAATGAGTCCCTTAAAATTGCAAATCTTCTAACACACCTTTTCAAAACCCACATTATTACTATAAGTTACTGTAAATATGAACACTAGTAATTTTAAAATATAAAATAAGTCAAAACTTAAGGTCACATTTACATCTATGAACACTATGAATTTGAAAATATGAAATATTAGTTCCATGCCACCAAACATGAACAAAGAAATTTGATATGGTAAATCAACAATGATTATTGACAATTAAGGAATTTGAATTTTTTTAAAAGCTCAACCTTGTAAATTGAATCAAGTTTTTACATCAAATCCTTGTTTTTCTTATTTTGCAATATAATTTGAGCATGTTATGGTATAAGTTGATTTATTTTATAGTAAGATCATATATTTTTTATGTTATAAAGCCTTTATTTCAAGGTTATCTTGTATTGATGAAAGGAAAAAAAAGAGTAAAAAAGGGGCATAAGTGTTGAGGGAAAAGTTATTAGTGGAGTTGAATGTTTGTTTGAGGATGACTAGATATTATTTTAAGTTTAAATATTCAAATTATTTGATTAAAAAAATAAAATCCACTAACATGAATATTTTTTAATAGATATTTGAAATAATGGATATCAATTTCAAATCATGTATTTATTTTTTAAATAATTTTTTTTGAAAATAAAATATATCTTTTCTCATGCTAGTATCTATTGTAAATCAATAAATAAATGTTTAATATTCAAAGATGTCAGTATATATTTTGTCAAATATCAAACCTTGCCTCCTCCCTCTATGTTTGGCCACAATCCAATAATTCAGATATGTATCCTTTTCAATTATTTTAATTAGTTTTTTTCTAAAGTAAGGGTTTAGAGTTTAAGTAGATTTTTTAAGTGTAAATGTATTTATTTTTATTGTAAATACAAAAATAACCTAACCTTTATGAATTAATATATAAACAACCTGAAAATCTAGTTTAACCCCCATCCAAAAACTCATATCAAAATAAACATAAAGACTAACTTGCATATATACCTCAAAATAATGAACAAAGATTAAGATTTGAGATTGCAAAAATTGTTTCCTATTTAAAAATTAAAATAGATATATTTAATAATGCTCCTCAAACTCATCTTCATTTGTGTGGATTTTGATTCAATGCAAGTTGTTATATACTCCATTTAAAAACAATGATTTCAAAATCAAGATAGATTCCATGTATGGAGGGTAGATAGAAGGGAATTTTGTACAAATGAGTTGTCTTATAAAGAAATAAATGGCCTAAATATAATAAATATACTTTGACACATTATTTTTTTTAAACCACAACCAATCAACCGATTCCTACATTGAAACCTAATTTTTTAATCAAATGGTGTAGACATGAGTTGATTTCAACTAATTTTTAGGGTTATTGGTGGATGACCTTTAGCCACAAACTACATGGAATTATTGAGTTACCTTTGTAGTTGTTGCAAAAGTATGGGTCAATTTTGAGATGTTAAATCCAATTATTTTGATATTAGATGGTTCTAAGGTGTTGGTGGTGGAATGCCACAATGTAAACCCAGTTCACAAATTGCACTAGATTTTCCATAGCCCATTAAACTTTTGTTTCTATCTGCAACACCCAACATTCCTTTGTCCATTTGCTAAGAGAGGATGATAGTAGTGATTGGTGCTCTTAATAGACTTTTAGATAAATTTATAGAACAAATAGTCTAGTTTATTTGAGAGTATTACATAAGAGAATCATTATGACTTGGTATTTTGGAATCACTCTTAAAATTTTGAATAATGAAAATTTACAAGTTTGTTTTTTATTATCCCTTAAATTTCATGTATAATAGTTTGATGAATAATTTAGAGATAACTAATAGGTCATTTCATACTTAATATATCACATATCTTTAGAGTTCATTAATATTAGAATTCTAACATGTATGTTGACAATTTTATTTAAGAAAGTGTATTATAACTAAATTATTTTTTAAATGAATATCATGTTAATTATTTATGCCAACTACATAGTATAAGGAGATCTATTTTACATCATTCTTATGAAAAAATCCCACCATTTATAAATAGCTTTAGAATAGGACATCATAGAGTAGATGTTAGGATGAGACCACAAAGAAAATGTCAAATAATAATAATAACACATTTAAATCAATAAATAATAAGTATTAAATTCACTAAGTAATAGTGTCATAATCATTATGTCATAACTCAAATAGTTCATACCAAGCCCAAAGTGCAATGTCATTTCATTCAACTCTACTCATCCAAATTTCCTTTATGACTTTGCTGAGTTTTCTAGATTTTTTTTAATTTTTTATTTTTAAAAATGACTCTTCTAAATTATAGATTGACATTACTCTAATTAAATATTACACTTTCCGATGATCAAACAATAGATTCTTATACAAAATAAATAATTATCCTATTTTATCGACCAGAATAAATAATTGTCAATATTATATAATAAAAATAACTTAAATATCAACAACAATAAAACTTTTGGACGAGCTTAAATTAACAGGTCTCCGTCCCTCCGCTTAAATAACATTAGGAAAAGTCAATATTTTTCTTGATACAATCCATTCCATGTTATATTATATGAAATAGCTAACATTTTTTTAATAAAATAATAAAATTAGGTTGCCCACGTGCGTTATTACGGCACGTTTGAAAAGAAATACACGGATAATAGATCAAGGAAATGATATGGCATTCACACTTAACAAGGATATTGTAAAGGTTAGTCAAAATTTTAGTTTTCCTAATAAAAAATCTTATTATCAAAACCAAATCAACTAAAACTAAAGATATTTTAGAAAAATGTATTTGATTGATTAGAATAATGTAAATTAAAGAAAAAAACATAAATTGATGGATAATAATAGTATATTGTTTTTGGTACATATTAAGAAATTTTATAACTAGTATATATATATTATTTATAAATAATATGTATAAATTTTTTGAGAAATATCCTTCTTCAGATGTCTATTGCATTTTTATATTGAGAGATTAATTTTGGTTTATTTTATTTATTTTAAAATTATTTATTATTATATTTTATTTTCTTGTTTATTGTTTAAATAAAATAACTTTAAATTAGCATCTTTATTTTAGATATATTTATGATATATATACTAGTAAAATATTATTATGATACTATTTATTTATTCTCATAAAAAGATATTATCAAATAAGAATTTTTAATAGATTATTTTTAATATTGAATAGTAGAACAATTTTATCTTTTAAAATTCAATTAAAATACAATTATTTACCATAATTGGTATTAACTTTTCAAAATTCATGTTGAAATAAGATTATTTTAGATGTGTTATGTATGTTTTTATATGAATATTTTTAATCACCTTTAATGATCATCAACATTTTCCTTTTAATCCAAAATATTGATATAAAAACATTTAAATGTGCTATGTATATTTTTATGTGGATATTTTTAATTACCTTTAATGATCATCAAACATTTTCCTTTTAATCCAAAATATTTATATAAAAACATACATACCAAATCCAAAAACTACCTCTCGTTTATAACCATTCCTAGAACTCCATAAGCTACCATTGACCACAATGGGAAGCACGCCTGTGGCCGTTGCCCTCTTCTTCCTCCTCTTTCGTCCGTGGCCAGTTATCCAAGCTGAAACGAATTTCATCGGCGAAATGAATTTCTCTTTCGTACATCTGTCTGGAAACGCAACAGTGATCCCCGATGTGGGTATCCGCCTCACTGATCAAGTAGAACACATGAAGGGAAGAGCTGTATATTCACAACCTGTGCGTATGAAAGATCGCGGGTCTGTGGATGGAACACTGTCATTCAGGTCTACCTTCGTATTCTGCATACTTCCCCCTTCAGACCTTTCCATTGCTGGAGATGGATTGGCCTTTATCATAGCGCCTCAGGCATCTCAAAACACAGCTTTAGATGGTCTGTACCTTGGTCTTTTCGACAATTTTACAAGCATGGGACAGTCTTACAATCATCTGTTTGCGATAGAGTTCGACATCGTAAAGAACGAAGAATTTAAAGATATTAACGGCAATCATGTGGGTGTGGATCTCAACTCTCTCATCTCTGTAGAGTCTAAATCTGCAGGTTACTGGATGAGCAACCAGTTTTTAGAGCTGGATCTCAAGAGTGGACAGAATATACAAGCTTGGATTGACTACGATCATCTCTCAGAGGAGCTCAATGTAACAGTAGCACCTGCTGGTTCCCTTCGCCCTGAAATTCCCCTGATATCTATGAAAAACCTAAGTCTATCGAGCATTCTTGAAGAAGAAATGTATGTTGGTTTCTCAGCATCAACAGGATTAACAATTGAAGGCAATTACATCCTTGCCTGGAGCTTCTCTACAAATGGAACGGCACCTGCGTTGAATACATCTATGCTTCCATCCCTTTTACAGGGGAAATCCAAATCCCACAACTTGCCACTAATAGCCGGAGTTACTACAGGTTTGACTGTTTTCCTAGTACTAGCGGTTGCAACAGCAGCAGCAATGTGGTTTAAAAGAAAGAAACATAGGGACCCTATTGAAGAATGGGAGGTGGAGTATTGGCCTCATAGATTTAGATACAGAGACTTAGCTATTGCAACCAAGGGGTTCCGAGACGAGCAAGTCATAGGATATGGAGGCTTTGTTAAGGTTTACAAAGGAGTCCTTCCTACTAACGGCCTCGAAGTTGCTGTAAAATGTCTCCTCCGACAAAGCGGGGAAGGAGTGAAGGAATTCATAGCAGAGATTTCAAGTCTGGGGCGTTTGCAGCACCGGAATCTTGTGCAGATCAGAGGCTACTGCAGGCGGGGAAAGCGGCTATTCATAGTTTATGATTACATGCCTAACGGAAGCCTAGATAAATTGATGTTTGGTAATCCTGGTGGAGTTCTAGGATGGGGTCAGAGGTACAGAATTCTGTGGGACGTAGCTGCTGGACTGCTGTATCTTCACCAAGGATGGGAACAAAGAGTAGTGCACAGGGACATCAAGTCTAGCAATGTTTTGTTGGATTCGGAGCTTCGTGGAAAATTAGGGGATTTTGGACTTGCTCGTTTGTATAGGCATGATGAAAACTACTTAAGCACTTGTGTGATGGGAACACCAGGCTATATCGCACCAGAAGTGGCACACACAGGAAGGGCCACTCCCGACTCGGATGTGTTCAGCTTTGGGGTTTTGATGTTGGAGGTTGCATGCGGAAGGCGTCCCGTGACTCCCTTTCCCGGTGCCCCTCAAATTGGTTTGTTGGACTGGCTGCGAGACCTGCATGCCAACAGCAAGCTTATGGATGCAGCTGATCCAAAGCTTAACGGTGAATACCTTGAGGATGAAATGGAGAGAGTGCTTCACTTGGGACTACTTTGTTCCAATCCTCAACCGGAAGCCAGACCTCCCATGATGCAAGTGCTGCAAATTCTTCAAGGGGAAGCATCCCTCATTTCACTTTCACTTGACAAAGGGAAGCCAAGCTCAATAATAGAGCGCTCAGACAATTACAGTACAGATGCCTACTGTTCCACTTCTTCTTTGGAGGGACGTTAGGGTTATAGCCCTGGATTGGACAAATAAGGTGATCTCTTTAGAAATTTTATTTAAGGGATGGTCGCATAATCGTTTGTCACCCACTCGGGTTTCCGATTTATTAGTGCATTTGTTGCAGCCTGAATTTTTCCTCTGGCATGACGATTTTTATGTTGAAAACGCAGTTCGCCTTCGTCTTTATATATATCTGGTCAGACTGAGGCAAGTAATAGCTTCATTCATATGTTCGGAGGCGTTTTCCGTTCAACGGTCAAACAAATAACTATTAAATTATTTGATATTTAAAAATAATCAAATTGTATTATTAATATGATAAATTGTGCTGCTCTCTCTCACAAAAGATTACCGAATTCAGTGCACATTTAATTGAGATAAATGTTGTCATATATTTCTTTTAAAGTTAGATGCATTACAAAGGATTGCCATTAGTTCAATGGTGTGTAATGAATTAAGTGTGATTTTCTTTTTTGATCTTTAATTAAATTAAGTAATGCAAATTAATTAATGTTAGTTAATTGTAAATAGATATCTATTAATTGATATAAAAAAATTAGGTTTATGTAATTTTAATTAAATTCTATTTGATGAAATTTTATGATAAAATATTGATGATTTATATATGGTATTGGAATATAGATGTGAAAGTTAAGATAGCTGAATTTTAAATAGTTAAGTGTAAGACAAAATTATATGAACCATCTTATTTTGCAAATCTAGGATCATGCTCTACAAATCTACAATCATGTCTAAAGTAGAAGTGGGGCTTCAATACCTACAAAGAATGTTTGGTTGGTGGTATTTGAAGTAGAGAAACAATGTGTTAGCAAAAATGAGACACATATCAAGAATCTAAGTCTATGTTTATTTAGATTTGTGTTTATATTCTTGTATGAGTGATAAAAGGAAGGCCAAGACTTATGATGTGGATTACATAAGATTGTGGTAGAATGGAATGTATAAAATTGAATATATTCACACATACACATATGCATCATATATCACAACACATACTCATATGTAAAAAAATGAATCAAATTCCCAAGCAAATTCGTCTTCCTTTTAAAATAACTCATATATCTTCAAAACAAAGCCAAGATAAACACCTTTATTGACCTCAAGGAGTAAGCCTTCGTAAAAAGATATCCTCTCCCTTAAGAAATTATGATACATACTCAAATAGGCTATGAAAAATTTCAAGATTCTCTTTTAATGTCTTCTTGTCTATTCCCCTAAGTGCATGAACTCGGTCTCCTCTCATAGTCTACCCTTATATTAAAAAACAAACGTACAAAGTAACAAATTTAATTAATGATAGTAAGTTTCCACAATCCATATCATAGATAATATTACTTCTGGATTCGATTGTGTCATAAGTTTTTAGCATAATGTTTCGAGCCACATTTCGTGATCCATCATCAAGATGAAAGAGAGCAAGAGGAGAAAGTCACAGAGTGTGATTCAAAAAGTTATGCTAAAAAATTATGACACAATCGAATCCAGAAGCAATATTATCTACTTAAAAGTTAAACCTAAATTATGATAAAAAAAATATAAAACAAAGAATTTAAAAAGAAAAAATATTGCTTTTGGATTCGATTGTGTCATAAGTTTTTAGCATAATGTTTTGAATCACATTTCGTGATCCATCATCAAGATGAAAGAGAGCAAGAGGAGAAAGTCACAAAGTGTGATTCGAAAAGTTATGCTAAAAAATTATGACACAATCGAATCCAGAAGCAATATTATCTACTTAAAAATTAAACCTAAATTCTGATAAAAAAACATAAAACAAAGAATTTAAAACGAAAAAATATTCAACATCGTAAATATTAATGCAAGTTATAAATCGAGATTAATCTTGAGTACTCGTTACTTTGGGTTGGAATATTGTTTATTCCATTTCAGTGACTTTTTTGTCATTTGCTCGCACTTAAACAGTTCCATTTTTTCATTGAGTCGAGGCCTTAAATTTGATGGCCGTATGGCTGTATTTAGTCATTTTAGCTGTAAAATACAATTAAAATTTTAGGAACACTATATCACTTGAAAGGCAAAATTTTAGTTAAATTGTCAAAATTTCTATGTAATTATTTTTATATATGTTTTTTCAATCTACATATATTTTTCTTAAAATAGATAACCTTTAATATTCGAAAGACAACTTCAAATAAATGATCGTCACAAAAAAATTGCTTGACAAGAAGGTCGATCGTTAAATTTAAGCCTTGATTGAGTCATTTCTCTCCTTTAGAAAAAAAACATATTTCTATGAAAAGAGGCATTTGAACCATTTTTTTAACATTATATATGCTCAGATTAATAAAATAATAGAAATGTTATATGTTTTTAAGTAACCGGTTCTCAATTCCATCTCTATGTAATTATGACATCATATATTTATCTTAATAAAAAATATTGAATAATAGATTTTTTTTATATTAAATAAATTAACAATTTTTATTTTTTTCAATTTAAGATATAACAACTACCTACCTTAACCACAATACCATACTCCACCGTCACAATGGGAAGCACGGCTGTGGCCGTTGCTCTCTTCCTCCTCCTCCGTCCGTGGCCAATTGTCCAGGCTCAAACGAATTTTATCGGCCAAACGAATTTCTCTTTCGTACGTCTGTCTGGAAATGCAACAGTGATCCCCGATGTGGGTATCCGCCTCACCGATCAAGCAGAACACGTTAAGGGCAGAGCTGTATATTCACAAACTGTGCGTATGAAAAATCGCGGGTCCGTGAATGGAACTCTGTCATTTAGCACTGCCTTCGTATTCTGCATACTTCCCCCTTCAGACATTTCACTGGCCGGAGATGGAATGGCCTTTATCATAGCGCCTCACGCATCTCAAAACACAGCTTTAGATGGTCTGTACCTTGGTCTCTTCGACAATTTTACAAGCATGGGACAGTCTTACAATCATCTGTTTGCGGTAGAGTTCGACACCGTACAGAACGGAGAATTCAATGATATTAACGGCAATCATGTGGGTGTGGATCTCAACTCTCTCGTCTCTGTAGAGTCTAAGTCTGCAGGTTACTGGATGGGCAACCAGTTTTTAGAGCTGGATCTCAAGACTGGACAGAATATACAAGCTTGGATTGACTACGATCATCTCTCAGAGGAGCTCAATGTAACGGTAGCCCCTGCTGGTTCCCTTCGCCCAGAAATTCCCCTGATATCTATGAAAAACCTAAGTCTGTCGAGCATTCTTGAAGAAGAAATGTATGTTGGTTTCTCAGGATCAACAGGATTAACAATTGAAGGCAATTACATCCTCGCCTGGAGCTTCTCTACAAATGGAACGGCACCTGCCTTGAATACATCTATGCTTCCATCCCTTTTACAGGGTAAATCCAAATCCCACAAATTGCCACTAATAGCCGGAGTTACTACAGGTTTGGTTGTTTTCCTAATACTAGCGGTTGCAACAGCAATGTGGTTTAAAAGAAAGAAACATAGAGACCCTATTGAAGAATGGGAGATGGAGTATTGGCCTCATAGATTTAGATACAGAGACTTAGCTATTGCAACCAAGGGGTTCGGAGATGAGCAAGTCATAGGATGTGGAGGCTTTGGCAAGGTTTACAAAGGAGTCTTTCCCACCAACGGCCTCGAAGTTGCTGTAAAATGTCTTCTCCGAGAGAGCAGGGAAGGGGTGAAGGAATTCATAGCAGAGATTTCAAGTCTGGGGCGTCTACAGCACCGGAATCTTGTTCAGATCAGAGGCTACTGCAGGCGAAGCAAACGGTTATTCATAGTTTATGACTACATGCCCAACGGAAGCCTGGATAAATTGATGTTTGATAATCCTGGCGGAGTGCTACGATGGGATCAGAGGTACATAATTCTGAGGGACGTAGCTGCTGGACTGCTGTATCTTCACCAAGGATGGGAACAAAGAGTAGTACACAGGGACATCAAGTCTAGCAATGTTTTGTTGGATTCGGAGCTTCGTGGAAAATTAGGGGATTTTGGACTTGCTCGTTTGTATAGACATGATGAAAACTACTTAAGCACTTGTGTGATGGGAACACCAGGCTACATCGCACCAGAAGTGGCACACACAGGAAGGGCCACTGCCGACTCGGATGTGTTCAGCTTTGGGGTTTTGATGTTGGAGGTTGCATGCGGAAGGCGTCCCGTGTCTCCCTTTCCCGATACCCCTCAAATTGGTTTGTTGGACTGGCTGCGAGACCTGCACGCTAACAACAAACTTTTGGATGCAGCAGATCCAAAGCTTAATGGTGAATACCTTGAGGATGAAATGGAGAGAGTGCTTCGCTTGGGATTGCTCTGTTCCAATCCTCGACCGGAAGCCAGACCTCCCATGAGGCAAGTGCTGCAAATTCTTCAAGGGGAATCATCCCTCATTTCATTTTCACTTGACAAAGGTAAGCCAAGCCCAAGCCTAACAACAGAGAGTTCATACAATTACAATACAGATACCTACAATTACAGTACAGATGCCTACTGTTCTTCTTCCTTA
Source organism: Sequoiadendron giganteum (assembly GCA_007115665.2). Classification (NCBI taxonomy): domain Eukaryota; kingdom Viridiplantae; phylum Streptophyta; class Pinopsida; order Cupressales; family Cupressaceae; genus Sequoiadendron; species Sequoiadendron giganteum. The sequence continues at coordinate 9,864,652 of CM021110.1, forward strand.
GAGGGACGTTAGGGCTGTAGCCCTGGATTGGGCAAATAGGGTGATCTCTTTTGAAATTTTTATTTAAAGGATGGTCGCATACTCGATTTCAGATCTTCTCTTTTGTCTGTGCTGTTGTTCGATAAACATTTTAGACTTGGCATGAGGCGGATTAATCGACTGTGTTATCCAGCCTTCGAAAATATTACCCTGCATGTAGAATTCTGGATTTTATTTTAATACAGTGGGGTTTCCGATTTATTAATGTATTTATTGCAGCCTGAAATTTTCCTTTGGCATGACGAATTTTATGTTAAATATGCAGTTCGCCTTCATCTTATAAAGTTAAGTCAACTTTCCGTTCCAATAACAATACACCTTCTTTAAGGAGAATATGCAGTTGAAGTAGAGAAACAAGGTGTCAGCAAGAACAAGGTACATATCAAGGATCTAAGCCTATGTTTTTTGAGATTTGTATTTATACCCTAGTATGCGTGATAAGAGGAAGGCCAAGGTATGCACAATAGATTACATAAGATGGTCGTAAAATAAAACATATAAAATTGAATATACTCACTAAATTAAGTTGTTTGTTTCGGTCTCATAGACTGTTTAGTCTCGTGGACGTCATTAAAATCTTTCATTCATTCATTCATTCACTCATACACATATGCAACATATATCATATCACATCTTCATAAGAGAAAAAAAATGACACAAATTCCCAAACAAATTCCTAAATTAAACACTTTTATTGACTTCAATAAATAAATCCTTTATGAACACAGATCATAAAAAAGTCACATATTGAAACAATCCCTTCTAAAAATCTTCCTATAAATCAAGAATTAAAATATGAAAAACAAAAACTAATTCATAATATTTATAAACCCAAAAATCCATCTTAAACTGCTATAAGCATAAAATCAATATGTATCTTTATTATATTGAGGGGGTCATGGAGGTAGTTAAATCTATTGCTTAATTTACTTGATATTGCTAGGAAATAGTTAGTCATCGTTGGCTCAATTAGTATAGTTATATCCAACCACCAAAGAAAATGGTAGTGTTGCAAGCTGCCTCACACCTATGAAATGCGCTCACGTTAAGAAAATTTGGTAGCAATTAGGATTTTGTTCCTTCTCTTAAAGAAAAATCCCACGTTCAACTCATTGACAAAAGATGTTTTAGCCAAGTATGAACCTTTATAATAGAATAATCATTCAAAGAAGAATTTGAAGAGCAAGACAAGGTAAAACACTTGCAAGGACATAGGAAAAGAAAAAAGAAAAATACCAAAAGTTTTATACATATCACTTTTTAAATATTTATCAATCAATTTTCAATTGGGTGTGGTTAATTATAACAAATATGAGACAAAACATAGGAGGAAATGTATAAGGAAAAGAAATAAATAAAAATAAATGTCATATAGTGGTTAGTATTTGTCTTGGAATTTTTAAATTGACAAAGAATTTGAGTAACTTTATTGATAATCAAGTATTTTTTTTTTGGGAAGAGACAAAAAGAAAATTATATTAATGAAAAAGAATCTACATCCAATTACATCATAGAGATTTCTTGATAGCCATAGTTATTGTTAGAATTGGCTATGGCTGCCAAGATCTTGAGACCAAATAGAAAGTACAAAAAAAAAAGAATATAAATGTAACAAGAATGAACTGTATTCTTATCAATATGATTCAATGATATGATTGTGATTACGTATACATAAGAGACCCCTTGGTTATATAACCAAGGTCAGAACATAGAAGGGCATAAGATTATGACATGAGACAACTATGAAGAGCTATCACTCCACCTAAAGTGGAAAAGTGATAATATGATAATCACCACAAATGGTGGATCACCCACAAAAAATGGAGGTAATCAGATGATATGTCCACGAAAGGTGGAAGTGATAAAATAATAACATGATAAATCCACCAATCCACCAAAGGTGGAAAAGCTCCAACTACCTCTTATGTGGGTCTTGAGTAAACTTAACTAAGATGTAATCATGACTTAAGATAAAGTACAACACATTTAATTACACCAACAATGATCAATAAAACTATAAAATTCCAAAGATTAAATAAAATCATCAAACAATAAATAAAACTAACAAGTTCAAAATTGTTAATTCTATTAGACAAGTTATTATAAAGCACATATGGAAAACTAGATATTTAGTTGTATTTTCTAAAAACTATCACCAACCAATTGAAATTTTAAGGCTTTACTCTACATCTTTCTTCAGGTGGTTTTTTTTGTTTTTCGCAATTCCAAGTCTTATGCAAGAAGAACCCATAGATTAAGGTTCAACTACAACAAATTAAAGAGCAAATCTTACAATTCCAAGCTAATTTTGTCAAAGAAAAATTGTACAATGTATGAAGTGATTGTCACTTTCAGCTTTTGTTTGACTGTCTTGTTCTTGATAAGTAGGCTGTATTTTTCACAACATGTCAAGTGATATTGGTACAGATTCAACGTGTAGTATTACGAGTCAAACTTATTGTCCCGTGTTTTATGAATAGTGGTTCACAAGAACCCATCTCTCATGATAAGAAACGAAAAACTAAAAATTCAAAATTGATATAAATCACACACCTTTTGTATAAAAGCTGAATAAAGTGTATATTGCTTGGTATACTGGTTGCGTAAGTCAAACCAAATCGGATTCTCTACAGTGTCGGTGATGATCCGGTACTGGTGCTCAGCAAGTGCCGGTTAAACGTTAACCTCTTCCATCCCATCTATCACCTGGTTGAATGACCTGTGCCGTCCAGCACATGCGCAATCCCTGTTCACCATTGACACGCAAAGTAATCTTTGAAAAATGGACTTGCTGATACCTATAATAACAATTCAATACGTAAGTGAGGGGTCCCGCTGCAACCCCTATGGCGTCGATTGCCAAAGACAAAGTTGGAATAATTGAGGGGAAGGCTTGGAAAAAACACAAAACAGGTACAGTGGTCACAGGGATTCCGCAGAAGTTCCATCATGCACCATTTTCACTGGTATCACATTTAGTGCCACATTGAAGGATTCGGTGGGTCCGTTGGACTCTTAAGCCTTACACTTGGCCGATTAAGCTTTCTCGCAGATATACATGTCAGATATTTTCAGCATCAATGTTTGATTTGGAATGACAATGTGAAAAAATTACACACAGTTACAAATCAGAAATTTCAGCATCATTACCATAGACTGTGAAAACTACATGCTACTAATAAGAATATTAATAATTTTAAAAATATATTTTTTATTAAAAATTACACACAATTGATTAATAGGCCACTACAACTATAGCTGATTAAATAATTTTGGTTTCAAAAATAGATATTAACAAGTAAAATGAACATTTCAATGGACATTTTGGTTCTTTGGAAGGGAGAGGGAGGAGGAAGGGAAAGGTAGGAGAGAATAGTTGATTTGGAATGCTCTGGAGCTGTTGGCACAAGAAAAGATGAAAAATAACAAAAATCAAAATTTTCAATATTTTTATGTTGTATTAAATTACATTTTCGGAGGTCTTCGAAGTAGAATTTGAGATCAAAACTATTGTCGATCTTTTAAGTTGAATAGGTTAAAAAAGCATTTGATTTAAGGAATTGAAATTAGATCTCTTTGAGAGCTTTCCAACGAGGTATAGAAGTCCTCAATCCGATCAATAGGTTGAAAGTTGTGACCTAGCCAAGTTGGGGTACATAAATTCATATGTTTTTTGAATTTTTTTGATTTATTTGTTATAGTCTTATAGTCAACTATTCATTTCAAATTGTTAAAGTTGTGGTGACAATTGATATGCCTCATGTTGTATATATTCATTTTAGTTTGAATAAGGCGACTTTGAAGGGTCACAACTCTTAATTCACAAGTTTGTCATATTGTCCATTATTTATAATACCACAAGTTCTCATTCACATCATGTATTGTTACTTGAATTCATAACTAAATTCATATCAATAGTGGAAGGATTGTTAGTGACTTCCTTCAGGCTAATGTTAGAGGTGCTTTTGCAATAAACTTAGGTAAGCAAACTAATCACTTTGTAGAGGCACCAACAACTCATAGTGGGTTGAAATTGGTCAAGGAATTGCATATCCAAAAATGTATTATTGGAAGTGACTCCATTAATGTAATAAAAAGACTAAGCTTAGTTGAAAAATTAGTAATTTGATCCAAGGCTAGATCTTAATATTATTCAATCTTTAAATCAAGTGAAGGTTCAACATACTCTTAGAGAAACTAATTGTAAGTTGTTGATCTAATTTCTAATCGAGGGGTTAACATTAGGGGGCTAAAACTTGGATTGAGGAAGGATGTCCTCTTCAAGCTAGTTTACTATTTAACTAAGTCCTTAGTCTTGCCAATGTTTCATCGTTATGATTTATAACAATGTTCAAATAATCATAAATGAGTTTGTATAGCGTCAACAATGTTTCATTCAACCTCATTTCTTGGAACAATTTAACAACTATGATATAATTATGGTGGTTTAATTTGTTGGGAAGTGGAAAAATAGGAATGTTTAGATACTAGGAATGTTAAAAGAGGTTATTCTAGCTAATATGAGCCATAAATTGAGGGTTTGAAGATCTTTAAGAACCACATGATGGGTGAGGAGGCAAATGGTGTCTTCCTTAAGAAAGGCAAGCCCTTCAATCATTATTAGTTGGCTTATTCTATTAATTATATTAAAAAGCCTTGGAATGAGGTGGTTGTGGTGATTATGAAACATATTACTCTAGAGGGTCAATTTACAACTTTGTCTTCTTATCATTTTTCCTTGTTAAAATTTTTTTATCTCACCACACCATTTCCCTTCCCTTCATTCTTTTAACTTCTTTGGAGGTTGCTATGAAAAAAATTGTGAGGGGAATTGGGTCTTACTCAATACATGTTAATAGGGCTCCTTCTTTTAAGAAGCAGAAGCAAATTCAGATTGAGTCTTCCTTCAAATAGGAAGAGGAAAGTAGAGATGGAAAATTATCTTATAGTGATTCAAAGGATGATGATACTAATTTAGATTCCAATAAGGAGCAAATAGATGATGACATGGCCAATGAAATAAAGGAAGATAGCATACAGGAAAATCTCAAAACAATAAAGATAAAGCAAAAGTCTAGGAAGAGTTGGTCCCAATAACCAAGTTCCCCAAAACCCCCAACCCTTTTCCCCATGCCTATGAGGAGAATCAGGTACACATATGTGATGAAGAGTCATTGCAAGGTGTTACAAGGGTCATTAACCATATCATGTAACAATAATTGGAATTCACAAATGAAACTAAAAATTAACATGTATGTTATCTAAATGGTTCTTTATAAAAATTCATAGATTACATGTTACAATGGTCCTTTTAGGTAAAAAAAATACGAGGGAAAACTTTCAGTGCCTAAGGAAGAAAACAAGTTGATTTTGAAACATTGGGAAGCTTTGTAAGAAATCAACTTCTTGAAAGTTGAAAGGGAACAAGAAAATATTAAGAAACAAAAGTTGGAGAAGGAAATAAAGGACATCAAAGATAGATTGAAGGTGGTTGATACTCGTAAAGCTCCTATGGATTCTAGTATTGATAGCTTGAAATTTCTCAAAGATAAGCTTCAAAGTGCTAAAGAGAAACACAAGGAGAGGTTTTTGAGTGACAAAAGTTTGTGAATATCCAAAAAGAAGTAACATAACTAAAGCAAAAAAGAGAAAGTTGAGCTAAGTGTCAAGAAAGTCCAATCTATAGGTGAAAAGCTAGAGGTAGTTGAGGCCATGTACAAACTATAATAGACTTAAGATATCTTTTTCTTTTTGATCTATGAATGCCTTTAGAATTTTTGTTTTGTATTGTTTCATCGTTAATAGTGGATTTGTTTTTTTTTATGTATTAAAGTTCTTATTTTTTGTTTCTTTAATAATAATAATTCATATTTTATCCTACTACAATATACAATAATCTTATTATTTTTAACTGATAAATTGATATATTATTACTATAACTTCTAATATACATGATTTATGATCCCTTCGAAAGGGAAAAAAGAAAATAAACATATTTCTTACACAAAAGAGAGTACCCTCAATATTTATGTATCAACATCAGGCGACTAAAGCTTAAACAATATCTTTGTAAAACAGCTTCCGTTTATGGCACCTCCAAGACCTCCAAGGACTGGGAAAATGAAAACAGCTCCATGGGGCCTGAATCACTCATCTCAAATGGAGGAAGAGCAGAGCCCGCCAGGGAGACTTGTCCTTCGAGGATTTGGACCACTTGCCTCATAGCAGGTCTTGCTTCCGGTTCAGGATTAGAACAGAAGAGTCCCAAATTAAGCACAGTCTCCACCTCATCTTCAACAAAATAACCACAAAGCTTTGGATCGGCGGCATCCATGAGCCTTTTGTTGGCATGCAGCTCCCTCACCCAATCCAACAAAATTACTTGAGAAGTCTCGGAAGAGAAGTCTACAGGGCGCCTTCCACACGCAACCTCCAACATCAAAACCCCAAAGCTGAATACATCCGTCCTGGTAGTGGCCTTCCCTGTGGATACCAATTCTGGAGCGATGTAGCCAGGCGTTCCGGCCACACGAGTAGTTTGGGAGTTGTCATCATGCCCATACAGACGAGCAAGCCCGAAATCCCCCAGCTTTGCATGAAGCTCCGAGTCCAACAAAACGTTGGAAGACTTGATGTCTCTGTGCACTACCCTTTGCTCCCATCCTTCGTGAAGATACAGCAATCCTGCACTCACGTCCCTTAGAATCGCGTACCTTTGAGCCCATCCTAGAACTTCAGAAGGATGCCTAAATATTATCTTATCCAGGCTTCCATTTTCCATGAAGTCATACACTATGAAGAATTTTTGACCCCGCCTGCAGTAACCTCTGATCTGCACTAGATTCCGGTGCTGGAGACGACCAAGACTTGAAATCTCTGCTATGAATTCCTTCACTCCTTCACTGCTCTCGCGAAAGATAGATTTCACAGCAACATGGAGGCCGCTAGCAGAAAGGATTCCTTTGTAAACCTTGCCGAAACCTCCGAATCCTAAGACTTGCTTCTCTGAGAACCCTTTGGTTGCAATGGCTAAGTCTTTGTAGCTAATTCGGTGAGGCCAATACTCCATCTCCCACTCTTCACTCAAGTCTCTGGTTTTTTTTCTTCTAAACCACACAATTGCAACCACGAGCACTAGGAAAACAACAAAAGCTGTTGTTAGGCAGACTATTAGTCGGGATTTTGAGTTACTGGAATTGGATTGTGTATCTTTTAAGAATGGAAGAATAGAAGCATTCAAGGCCGGTGCCGTTCCATTTGTAGTGAAACTCCAGGCGAGGATGTAATGTTCTTGAACGAATTTCCCGGTACCTGCGACAAAGCCGACATACATTTCTTCCTCGAGAATACTGGGCAGACTCAAATTTGTCTTAGATATCAGAGGGGTTTCCGGGCGAAGCGAACCAGCCGGTGCTATGCTAACATTGAGCTGCTCTTGGGGATGATCATAGTCAATCCAAGCTTGAATATTCTGTCTCCCGTTGAGATCTAATTGTCGGAACTGGTCACCATCCCAAAAACCTGCAGATTTGGAATCTACAGAATAGAGAGAGTTGAGATCTACTCCTACGTGATTGTCGTTGATGTCGTCGAATTCGGCGTTCTTAAATGTGTCGAATTCGACTGCAAACAGATGATTGTAAGGCTGTCCCATACTTGTAAAATTGAGCAAGGCAAGGTATGAGCCTGGTAGGCCTCCCTCATTTGTTTTGTTTGGCGTTATGATAAACCACAGTCCTTCCGCGCTTTGTGGAACATTTGGAGGAGCCATGGCGAATACGAAACTAGTGCTGAATGAAAGAGTTGCGTTTTGAGACCCCTGCTCTTTCATGCGCACAGCTTCTGAATACAAAACTCTGCCATTGAGGTATTCCGATTGATTGGTGAGGCGTATGCCTATAAGATCCGGTTGCGTTACAGCGCTCCCATGAAAATACAGGTTCGACAAATTTGCAGTGGTTAAGCCACTCAGTCTGGGAAAGACGAAGGTTGTTTGGGCTTGGGCAGACAGCCACGGACGGAGGAGGAGGTAAAATACAAGGACGCCAGATATGGCTGCCATTGATTCTTTCCTAACTCAGAAAAGGATCAAATAGCTTAATGGGGGTATTCCTTGAACATCCAGTAGCATAAGCTGCCGTCTGTGTAAACGTCTCCAACATTTGTGAGATAATGGTCGACGGAAGACCTTAATCGCATACACCCCTAGTCCATTTAAAAGTCGGAACCATTGTATCGGATCCTCCTCTTGTGATATTGTGGATGATGTAAGATGACGCCCTTTTTTTCATCGTTGGTTTGGTTTTCAACGTGTTGGGTGGATAGACCACTCCAATATCAACGCATCATAATCTTAGACCTGTCGGGAGAGCTTCTCGCGTATATTTCTTCTTAATGGAATTAGTTGTGAGTAGTTTATCATATCATTTATTCTGTTCGAGAAAGCACTTGCATTTAAATATGATTGTACAAATATTTTTCTTATTTTTCTATAAATTTGTTACCAATAAGGACCCGAATGGTACCCATGGCATCGGTCCTACTTTTTAGCTGTTCCTCCAAAACGATATTCCCTCGTTCACACTTATTTGTAAGAGTAATTCCATTAGTTATGAAATGAATGAAATGAAAAATTTTAATGATGTTCACGAGGTCAAAGAAGTCTATGGGACCCAAGGATAGCTCAAAAGTCTTCCACAAAAAGGCCTTAGACAGTTTGTAAACTTCGTTCGAGATCAACCCTTGTATAGTGTATTTTGATGATAAAGTTTGCAGTTTTGTCTAACCTTGACTCTTCAATCAGGGTATTTAAATTGTCAACTTGCACGGTGTCCCCATAGTTGGCTCGGATATCTTTATATGTTGAGCACTCCATGATGAAGTGTCATTTTGTCTCCACCATACCCTTGTTACAAAATCGGCATATTCTTTTTTCCCACTCCTCTTTAGGAACCACCCACCTGCTCGTATCACACCTAAGATGATGTGAACTAGTAGAATGTTTTAGTTTAACCATTTTTATTTTACGATAATGATCATTGCTAGATGTCTCCGGTTTAGATTGTGCTGTAGTTTTTGCATAAACGTTTTAGATCACACTTCATGATCCATCATCAAGATATAAGAGAGCATAAGGAGAATGTTTTAGTTTAACCATTTTTATTTTACGATAATGATCATTGCTAGATGTCTCTGGTTTAGATTGTGTTGTAGTTTTTGCATCAACTTTTCAAATCACACTTTGTGATCCATCATTAGGATATAAGAGAGCATAAGGAGTAAAAATCAATATGACAATGATTTTTTTTATCTTTTTAGGACTTCTTTTGTGTGAATTGTTTTCTTCATATTTAATGGTGCAAAACCAATGGTATAGGAGGTGAATATTTTCTTACTATTCTTGGAAAGTGATACCCTTCTACATGTGTGCTATCTATTATGACTATATCTTCTTTTTAGTCTATTGTGAAATTGACTAATGTATTTGTAATATTAGAAAAAAATTGCGTGAATTATTTTCTTCATATTTGATTTTGCAAAACCAATGGTACAAAAAGGGAATATTTTCTTTTTATTTTTGGAAAGTGATACCCTTAGATACACATGTGCTATTTATTATGAATATATCCTCTTGTTAGTCTATTGTGAAATTGACTAATGTATTTGTAATATTTTTTTTTTCTTCCCTAAGACAATGATGGAGAGTATAATTGTCTAATCATCTAGAAGTGATCAAATTTGTGAAAGGATATTTTTTATTTTCTAATTTGTTGCATTTCTCTTCATAATGTTATTGACAACAATTTGCAAATTTTCTTCAATGTCTAGATCTCATTTATATCTTTGCTTTCACATGGATTAGCTAGAAGGGTTAAGAATTTGACTTCATTGTTCATGTTTGAAAGCATTTTATTAGAAATTACACATTAATTTGTTGTTTTAATCTAGGTTTCCATAGAAAGCTTTACCAAAATTTAACTTTAGCCTATCACATATAGGTGGAAGTTACTTTATTTTTTCTCTATTCTGCGACTAAATAGCCACATGTAGGGGGATCTAATCTATAAGACTAAATAGTCACATATAGGGGGATCTCATCCGTCAAATCCACCCATTTTGTGAATCAAGATTTATTTCTTGATGTATCCATTCTCATCATTGCCACTTTATTTCTCTCAATAATATTTTTGTTAGAACCTCCCTAACTTCCCACCCTTTATCATTATTTTTTTATATGGGTTATTTCCTTTCGAAGATACTAAATAATTATGGAGGAGGATATAATTCATAAATTATGTCATTTAGCGATTCAATCTATAGATCAAGCCAATTTATAAATGTATCCAAGAGATTATTTAGTAGGGGCAAAACTAGCTTAGTCATTCACATAACCACATCCAACATTTATCAAATAATTCACAAGAGAGAAGAAGGTGGTCTATGGTTTCCTCCACCTTACTATACAAGATGCATCTAAATGAGCCTTCAATTCCAATATTTTTTAGTCCATCCCTAGATAATATTCACTCGTGGATGATAGTCCATGCAAAGGTCTTGGTGAGGGAGAGTCAACTCTAGTGTAAATTTGTAGCTAGATAGGGATGTTCTCCATGTGATAAATAGGATTTCATATTATTTCTTTACCAAATATATTTCATATTTGGCACTAGCCAAATAATTTGATCTTCCTTTAAATTGATAAAGATCTTATGTTTGCTTACTTCTTATGATAATTTGTATTTTTATGAATTTGATATTCTATTTTGTTCAAAAATTTCCATTCCCAAATAATTACAGTTAATTTGGTGATTTTTTCCACATAATCTACAATTTTGTCCCCTATATATCCTTTTAAAATATCCTTGCACCTATCCAATTATGGGATTTATGAAAGTGGTGTATGACCATGAAAGGAAGTTGGGTACACATAATAGCTTCCTACACAAATGTGTCAGAGGAGAGAATGTACAAATTTTTAAAACTTCAAACCCTTATCTAGTTACAACAAAGAAGATGCACATAACATTTAAACATAAAAAACACGTGTACAAGAAAAATACATAACACAAAATATGCATGGAAAACCCTTTCAACAAAAATCCCACACTCGAAACACGCAACTCAATCTATATTATTTAGCAACAAAGGTTATAATACAATATCATGTAGCAATGTTCTTCAAGAGTTATCACACTACTATAAGAATCTGGAACAATTTTGATAGTGTAATGACGTCTCAACAATTATTCATCTTGTCATACTACAAATTCACTAAGGTATCACATATATATACAACTCCAAATGAAGAGAGGGTACAAAAATCATGCCAAAACCAAATCCAAAGTCTAGATGTGTACATGAGTCCATTATGGCACATTGTCATAGTCATGACCCATAAATTATGGTTTTTTTCTCATTTCAACACTTTTCTCCTCATGATTAGCTACAACTCAATATGCAAGGCACCTTCACACATGTAGTTGAAAAATGCAAATATAGGCATCCCCTTACTTGTATCTTGACTATCATAGTGTGAAATAGAAATTGCCATACATAACTCTTACAACTATCATAACTTGTCATAGCAAGTTGTCATAGTCTGTCATAGACATGACACATCAACTTATGACAAAGGCCACCAAGTTAGCCATAAAAATAGGACCTCTAAAGTGGGTGCCCAACTTCCTAAATGATAGGGATTTGTCATAGTCATCACTTTCCATGTAGGATTTCACCTCGTCATTGGTCCCACAAAGTGATATGATAACTTAGGAAGGTTTAAAAATTAAGAAATAATTAATTAATACCAAATAACAATAAATTGAATACTAGGACTCAAAGGTTGAGACACCTTAATCCAAACATTCTCCCACTTGTCAAAGAACTTCAAGAGTCATCTATAATCAATAACTCATGGCCATGAAGCCCATCCCATGGAAACACAACACCATTTGAACCTATCTATGCTCACTGGCTTTATTAATGCACATACAAAATTTGTTAGAGTGTCAACCTTCTCAAATCTAATCTTCTTGTATCTTCCACCATATCATGAACAAAGTGAAACTACACATAAATATTATTTTTTCTAGCATGGAAAGTAGGATTCTTTGCCAAGCAAATGAGACTGATTTTCACAATAGATAGTAATTTGTCTTGCATCAAGCCCAACATTTGAACATAATTGCTTAAGCTAAATGGCTTCCTTACAAGGATGAGTAGTTACTATGTACTTTTCTTTTGTCATGGACAAAATTAATACAACCTATCACTTACTTATCCAACTAACGGTACCACCAAATATCGTGAATAAATATCTTCTAGACCCAATCCAAATACACAAACCCATGAATATAAAATGAATGCCAAGTTCTAGTAGGATGACTATGAAAACACATGGAATACTTGGAAGTACCCCGCAAGTATTTGAACACTCTCTTATTTACATCTCAATGAGCCCATCTAGGTTTAGCCATAAACCAACTTAGAACTCCCATTTCTTGGGCAATTTCTAGCCTCATGCAAACCATATCATACATCAATCTGTCTACAACACTAGAGCATAAGGTGCTCTTGTCACATCCTTCATCTCAAAAGGAGACTTTGGATTCAAATCATCCATAGAAAGCTTCATCCCCTACAACATAAGAACAACTAACTGTCTACAAGCCACCATGTTGAATCTCTCCAACATAAAATTCACATACTTACTCTAGCTTAACCAAAGATTTTTATTAGCTTTGTCTCTTTTGATCTCCATCCCTAGGATATATTGTGTTGCACCTAAATCTTTCATTTCAAACTATGATGACAACTAAGACTTTATATTTGAAATCAAACTTTTATCTTTCCCAAAAATAGTATATCATCGACATACAATGCAATGATGAGAATACAATCATTATCAGTTTTTTAGTAAACACAATGATCAAATTTAGATCTAAAAAATCTCAAACTCAGCACAAAGGTGTCAATTTTTTGGTACCACATCCTAGGAGATTGTTTAAGACCATACAAATAATTTTTCAACTTGCATACCTAATGTTCTTTACCTTTAACCATGTATTGTTCAGGTTGTGACATATATATTTTTCCTCCAAGTCACCATGAAGGAAAGTAGTTTTCACATCCATATGCTCCACTTCTAAATCATATGTTGTATCTAGTGACAACAAGAACTAAATAGATGTTAGCTTCACAACAGGAGAGAATATCTCACCATAATTTATTCCCTCCACCTATGAGTAACCTTTCACGAACAACCTTTCTTTATGCTTCCCAACATTGTCATTAGGACCAAATTTCTTTTTGAACACCCATTTGTAACCAACGGGTTTATGTCCTTTAGGAAAAGCTACTAGATACCATGTGTTATTTTCTTCAATGCATCCATATTTTCATCCATGTAAATTTCATCCAAGAATCTGCATCACTCATACCCATTGCCTCTTTCATATTCCTTGGCTCATTAGTGTTAGCAATCAAAGCAAAAATACAATTAGAATCTATCAATGAATAACCAAACATTTCAGGTTGCCACTTGACATAATGGAGCTTCGTAATGGTTGAGATTGAGGTTCCTTTCTTCTAAGATTTTAGATTTGCTTGAGCTCTCCTCATCATTAGGTCCATTCTAGGCTTCAAGTTAAATTTTCTTAGGGTCAAGAGGAAGTTGCACCACATCTTTCCCTTTCTTTTCTTCTATAGGCTACAAAATAGTGGAAGAAGGTTTCATCTCTCTAAAGATAACACTTCGACTGGAGATAATATTTTCAGCCACTAGATCCCAAAATTTGTACCCTTCCACACCAATACCATAACCGATGAAGATACATTTAACAACCTCGTTTCCAACTTTGACCTTTTCTCCCTTTGCACATGAGCATATGCCTCACAATTAAACACATGAAGATGTCCCAATGAGGGCTTCTTTCTTGAACACACCTCCATAGGTTTCTTCTTAACAATAGCTAGAATTTGACACTTTTTTTTGTTTTTCACCACCCATCTTAGATGATTTATGATTGATATTTCATACTAAAGCATGTGTTTCCATTTATGTGAACTACCAAGAGGATTTTCTATAGTTATAATTCTTTTTAGATCATTTAAATCAATATATTTTTTTTAAAGTAGAAGATTCCAATTGGCTAGATCATATTTTTAAATATTTTTTAAATTAACTAAGTACCAAAAGCATATTTTTATTTCCAATTTTTTGAATGATTGTTCCTCTATCCATTTTCTCTTTATAGATCATGTCCCGCCCAATCAAGGGATTATTTTTAAATTTAATTCAATCCTTCCCATAGAAGCTTCTTTAGTATATCTTCCAAGCTATCATTGGATTTCTTCATCAACTATAGTCATGCCATCATATAAAATAGGATACTATATAATACACTTTTGATCATTGTTTTTTACTGGCTAGGCATAACCATTTTCCTTTCCAATATTTCATTTCTATTGTTATGAGTTGATAGTGTCTTCTCATAGCTTAGTTTTTATTTCTCCCTTAAAAAATGATATGCCTAGATATTTGATATAGATGGGCCTAATGTTGAAACCCAGAAAAAGAGGTTATTTATCTTTGGATAATAGCTTTGTAATTGAAAAAGAAAATATTAGATTTTCCTAGATTTATTATTTGAATTGAAGACATACAACTATCAAAGAATGAAATATGAATGTATTCGAAGATATTTCTATATAGAAAGAAAGGATTGAGGGAGAACTAGAAGTATTGGGAGTTGAGGTATAGATCATTGTGCATTAATCAATCTAAATTTCTACAATGTTGTTGAATTTAACCCCTTTTATTGATCCATGTGCAATAACCAGGATTAGGAATGATAAAAAATTACATTACTAAAAAAATTATGGATGTCGATTTGACATGGGGTTACCTTGGTTAAGCCTCCCTTCTTGTTTGATCTTGAGAGAATAACATTGAAATCACCTCCAAATATGATCACATTAATTTTTAGGGGATAGATGAATAGGGATATCTAGTTCTAGAAACATAAATTATTCTTATATTTAGAACACAATCATCTACTGAGAGGGGGGGTGAATCAATAGACATAAAAAACTTTTAGACTTGAAAGCCTATTTGCAGATTCAATCTTATAATCTAGATGTGCATATTAAAATATAAACCAATATAACAATCACATGCACATAAAACAACAACTCATAACACTAGATATACGTGGAAAACCCAAGATGGGAAAAACCACAATGACAAAATTTGCTTGAGGCTATTGCTCAAATCCAGCATCACAAATGAAATCTTTGTTACAAATTTTAGGGCTACAACTCAAGGAAGCTTCAACTCCCTGATTTAGAAGCTACGAGTTCAATGATGCTACAACACCCTATTTTAGGAGCTACAACTTTGTTCAATGAGGCTACAACCTTAATACAATTACAAATTCATATGTACATACAATTAGGTACTACACAAACTAAAAATGAACCATTACATTCAATAAATTGTTGCACACCCTACAACTTATACTATTGTTGTTGAAACTGCACTTTCAGCAGCACTCTCCTGATCTACACTCTCTTCTGCTATCCACACCCTTCTCTAAAGAATTCTCAGTTGTACATATCTCTTTGTTCAGCACTATGTGCACTCATAGACTTCTAACACTTCATAAACACTTGCAGAATTTACAACTCAAACAATACTTGATTATCTTTCTTCTTTACTAATCTTGCAATCATTACCTCGGGATTCGCTACTTCTTCTAGATCAGCCCTCGCATCCTATTAGGGTTTCCCTCACTTGAAAACTTCGCTAGTAAGCTACTTAGTCATCGATCTACATGCCATCATCAAGTTCATCATAAAGACATATGATAAGGTTTATCAAAGATCATCATACCTATGCATCAAGCCACACAACATTCAATTAAGATGCAAAGAATTTCCCTTCATTCTCTTTGTCAAACCCTAAAATTTGATTATGAATTCAATGTGTTCTTCTGATTATTCAATCTATTCTTGATTCTTGTCTTTGTGATTACCTCTACAATCTGTGTCTCCATTTTTTGCATCAAATCTCATTTACATTGGTCGTCAGGTGTAGTTGGACCAATCAATTCTTTCCTTTGTGTTGATTTCAAGTCAAAACCCTCTTCACACTGAGTAAGTCATTTGTGATTACTACATTCAAATTTGGGTCATTGATCTACAGATATCGTGCCACTATCCTACACTTTCCATTTATCTCAACACCTTTAAAACATGCTCATCCAATAAGCGATCATTTAAATCTCCATCGTCGATCTATCATATCGCTCTGTCACTAGGACACTTCACCAACTCTCTTCAAAACAAGCAAGTCACACCGATATGCTTGCAATGTTATCTAATCAGGCCCACAACCTACATGTCATCTCCACCTAATTTGCAACAATGATGCAAATTAGCACACCGAGCAATCGTTCTTCGCCACCTGAGAACCTTCGTCACAATTAGGTCCTACAGTCGACATCATAATCTATTGCCCAGTTGCTAAAAACTTAAACCTCATAACCTATTGTCAGAGAATAAAAAGTTCTAAAAACCCATGACACGCTGACAATAAAGAGAACCTATGGAACTCCTTTCAAAATGACTAAGTCACTTCAATGAGAACAACAACACCCAACACATCATTCCAATGTGGGGTCCACATGCTATCATCACATGTCCACGTCATCACCATGTCACAGCTCTGTAATCCACAAAAAGGATGTGGATTATCATTTACTCAATCCCATCATGCCACATGTCTGCATTGTCATTATGGTTGCATCCCACATGGAGTGCTTCCTTACTCCTTATCGCATGATTGCTAAAAATTTAAACTTTAGAACCTCATGTCGAAGGTTATGATATTTTGAAAACCTGCGACTTGTCGATAACAAAGAGAACCTTCTTCCTTATCACTCCATTAGCTAAGTCGCTAAGTCAAAGGGTTTCAAAACTTGAGAACTTCGTGACATAGGTTAGGAAAAATTGGAATCCCATGACTCCATTCATTCTTGTCGATCTCCTTTGCCAGATTTTCCCTTTTGACATCAATGACAACTATATGCTAACAATCTCCTCCTTTAGCATTGATGGCAAAACTCTAACTGCTCAATCGGATACCACTTGAGCTCTACACTACTGTGATTATTCACACTATAATGCAACAATTCCCCCTATGACATACATATCTTCTCTTCTCAGCAAGCTTCCATTTTGTATCACATTTCTCTCCCTTTGACATCAATGGCAAAGGGTACACTCCCCTTGAGGAGATGCACCAATTTAATAATTTTCTTCAACCATCAAGTCATTAGAAATTTGTAAAACAAGGTTTTACCTGACCTGGCCACATTATGCTTAACTAGGGTCAAATAAATAATCGATGAAACTCCCCCTAGATATATGCCCTATCACTAATGTTTAGTGATGTGAGGTGGGAGGAACTACTCCCAGCTTCTCCCTCAAGTATTAAAACTTCTCTATAGGAAGAGGCTTTGTAAATATATCAGCCACTTGTTCCTTTGTTGGAACATACTCCATGTTGACTTCCTTATCTACAAACTTCTCTCTGATGAAGTGATACTTGATTGATATATGTTTAGTTCTGGAGTGCATCACTGGATTCTTTGATATATTGATGGGACTTGAATTTTCACTAAGAATCGAGATAGGCTCATTGTACTCTACCTTGATGTCCTTTAATTTTTGCTTCATCCATAGGACTTGAGTGCAACATGCTACTGCTGCAACATACTCTACTTCTGCATTAGAAAGGGTGACAGACTCTTGCTTTTTACTCATCCAAGAAACTAGTTTGTTTTCCAAAAAGAAGGCTCCTCCTCTTTTTGTCATCCACACTTCCTACCCAATCTACATCTATGTATGTTGTTAAAGTGAAATCTTCGCATTTGGGATACATAAACCATAGTCAAGAGTACTTTTGATGTATCTAAAGATTATCTTTACTGCATTGACATGTGATTATTTAGGTTCTACTTGAAACCTAGCTACCATACAAATCGCTTGCATTATATCAGGCCTAGACGTAGTTAAATATAGTAGACTTCCAATCATAGATTTGTATGTAGTCTGATTTGCATCAGGTGACTCATTAGCTTTGCTCAATTTGCAGCTAGTAATCATGGGGGTATTGACTAGTCTACAATCATCCATGCCAAACTTTTTAAGCATTTATTTTGCATACTTGGTTTGATATATAAATATACCTTTATCAATTTGTGTGATTTTCAAACCAAGAAAAAATATTGATTCTCCAAGCATGGACATTTTGAACTCATCTTGCATGTTTGTAGCAAATACTTTGCACATTACATCACTACTACCATTGAATATAATATCATCTACATATACTACAACAATGATCATATGCATACCTTCATTTTGAGATACAAATTGCTATCAGCACAAGCTTTCTTGAAACCTTGTTGTTGTAGATATTGATCCAGTCTTGAATACCAAGCTCTTGGTGCTTGCTTCAAACTATACAATGCTTTTCTCAATTTTCAAACATAATCATCATTCTCTGACAGCTGAGAACCTTTTGGCTGCTCAATATATATTTCCTCTTCAAGGTTTCCATTTAGAAATGCAAATTTGACGTCCATTTGATATACTTTGAATCCTTTATACACAAAAAATGCAAGAAACATCCTAATAGCTTCTAATTGTGCAACTGGAGCAAATGTTTCTTCAAAATCAATACCTTATACTTGAGCATATCCTTTGCACACTAAGCTTGCTTTGTTTCTAACCACAACTCCATCTTCATTCAGCTTATTTTTGAACACCCATTTAGTGCCAATTGCATTATTTCTTGATGGTCTAGTAACCAATTCCCATATTTTGTTCTTTTCAACTTAATTGAGTTCCTCTTCCATTGCTTTCATCCAACTCTCATCTTTACTGGCTTCATCAAATCTTTTGGTTCAATTTGAGATAAGAGGGAAAATTTCACTTCTTCCTTGTTCTTTGCAAGTCTTCTTCTAGTTTGCACACCTTCATTATTATCACCAATTATTTGATCTACAAGATGATCTTTTTGCACATATTTTGCAGGAGCATGTTCAACCACTTCTTCATTCTCTTCTTCTTGTTCTTCTTCTTCAACTCATGCACCTATGTCATCCTCTTCTAACTCAATTTCAAGGTTGTTTTTGCTAGGCTTACCTTGATTTGCATTTTCATCAACTGTGACATGTACACTCTCTACAATTCTATGCAATCTCTTATTATAACACTTATAAGCTTTTGTTTGGCTAGAATACCCTAAAATATCCCTTCATCACATCTTGACTCAAAAATTCCCAAATCTTCAACTTCTCTTTTGATATAGCATTTTCTGCCAAATACTTTTGAATGCTTGACTGATGCAAGGCTACCAAACCACAATTCATATGGTGGTCTACCACTGTTAAATCTAATAAGAGCTCTATTTTGAATGTATACAACAATTTATACTGCTTCTTTCCAAAATGTATCTATCAAGTTTCCCTCTTTCAACATGGCTCTAGCGATCTCCTTCACAATCTTGTTTCTTCTCTCTACCACACCATTTTGTTGTGGTGTTCTTAGAGTTGAATATTGTCATTTGATTCCATGATCTTCACAATATTCCATGAATTCACTTGACATAAATTCTTTGCCTTTGTCTGACCTGAGACACTTGATTCTTCGCCCAATCTCATTTTCTACCAACTTCCTATAACCTTTAAATGCTTCAAATGCCTCAGCCTTCTCCCTCAAAAATGTGACATATGCCATTCTAGTATAATCATCAATTAGCAACATGAAATATCTTTCTCCTTGAAATTCCCTTTTCCTCATTGGACCACATAGATCAGTATGAATTATCTCCAAGGCTTTCGAAGTTGAATAATCCTTTGTAGGAAACTTAAAATTTGTTTGCTTTCCTTACTAGCATCCTTGGCAGATTATATTTTCAGGCTTTACAGACTTAGGTATTGTTATGCCTTGCATAACCACCCCATCTTTTGCCTTGGTCAAAATGGGTCCCCCTTTTTGTTCTTTATCCTTTGTTGTTTTTTCAAACAAAGATTGGAGTCATTTTGCTTCCAACACTTTGTTTATTTTGGTTTAGTCTGTCTGAACTGGAACCGGAACTGAATCGGGTTCTGAAAGTTCTTTTGAAAGTTGTTTTGGTTCCCATCCCGATGGTCTTTCTTTTGGCCTTTTTTTTTGTCTTTAGCGGACCCGAAGCCGGAGTGGGTGTTAAGTTAGTCATTATCAAAAATTGCAAAATCATAATCGATTCCGCCCCCGCCTCCGCTATTTCAACTTTTAGTTTTTAGTCTGTGTCTTTGTGTTTAGTTTTATTATATCGATCTTTTGTTTTACTTTTTGTATTTGGTTTTGTTTTGTGTTTAGTTGGTGGACCCGGAACCAGAATGGGAATGAAGTTTGGAAATTTCTTAAAGTTTCGAATCAGTTTCTCTTTCACTTCCGCCCCCACCACTTTTGGGTTGTTGACTTTTTGACTGAAGTTACACTGCAGAGAAGTGTTGGTTCTCTTTCAGTTCCAACTCAGCCTTAACTGCATTTTAATGCATTAATGACAGTTGCTCGTGTAGGTAGAAATCTTCATTTTTACCTTCATTAAGGGTTAAACAAATCATTATTATCATTGTTAAGAGATTAAGGAACACGAAAGAGCAGCGGCGGAGTTCATTTGGGCGAATTGTTCGAAGAAGAGGAGTTTATTGCTTGCGAATCAGTTCAGAAGGTTATTTGGGTTCTGTTGTGTTCGAGGTAGGGTCTCTTATCATTGTTGTTCTTTGTTTATTTATTATTGTGTTTGTTATATCTGCTCGTGCTTTGAATCATTTCGTTTTAAACGAATTGGTGGTTTTTGGTATGTTTGTTCGAGTAGTTTCTTGCTTTATTTTGTTTGTCTGGTTGTGTTCTTCGCATCTTTGTTTTTGTTTTTAGTGTTTTAGAGCACGGTCGCTTTCACATTTTAGTCATGATTGCATTGTGTTATTTTGATTTTCAGTAAGTTAGATTAAATTAGGGTTTTTAAATGGTGTTGGTTAATTTTAGGGATCTACAGTCAGGGAGATTAAATTTATGTTTTTACAGTGAGTTAAGGTGAGTTGAATCTCGTTTTTACTTAGGGATTTGTCACGCTTTCGATCTGGTAAAATGGCAAGGTTTAAAATTCGTGCCCTAGTTTTTATCATGTTTTTCTTTAGGTTAGGGTTTCATGTCTTTTTGTGATCACGTTTAAATGATTAAAATATGATGCCCTAAAATGCAGTCGTTCCCTATAGTCATATGAGTAGAGTGTTTTTAAAGCCTCTTTTCATTTAATACAACCTTGGTTTTAATCATGGAGTTGTATCGATAAAATCTTTTGATGACGTCATGGTCAACCTAGGCGGAGACAAGATCGAAATCGATCTTGAATTTCAAAACTCTGTTTTACAAAAGGTATTGATTCCATTTCCATCTCGTCTCTGGCTCCGCGTATAGTGAGAAGTCTTCTTTCGAAATAACGATAATCTAGACGGAAGCGGAGGCAGAATGGAAATAGAATATGAAAATATAAAAATCTGAGTAAAAACCAAATCTATTTTTCATTTCGATCCCGGTTCTGATCACCTTCCCAGTTTTGACTTCGAGCCCGTTCATTGTTAGTGAAATATCTATATTGGTTTTGGCTTTGAGTCCGACAGTGTTGTAAAAGAGACTGTATTAGATTGTGTTTTTGCTTGGTTCCACCTTCGGTGCATATATGAAAGGTATGTTTTTTTAAAAGCATGTTTTATAATGATATCTAAAGATCTAATTAGAGGTTTTGCTTGTAGGAAAGTTGAAGGATGTCAAGAACATCAGGGGAAGCTGCTTGGAGGAACCAGCCTACAGGAACATCAAAGGCAGCACCAAAACCAAAGAAGTTGAAGCCAGAACAATTGCCTTATACCTTGAGGTATAATCACAGGAGTCTGGTTGTGAAGGTGAGCAAGGTGGAATCAAACTAGTCAGACATCACTGATACAAACTTGGGCCAGTACAACTTTGAGGAGTTACATGCAGAAACCTTTGTAGAACGAGAAAATCTAACAAGAAGGATGCAAAGGATTGTTGATTCCGACTTGGCACATATTACTGTATTTCCTTTGTCAATCCAATGCCCGGAGTTGATCTTAACAACAACTAGTGCCTACAATCCTGCAACTAGACAGTGTATGGATTCTCAGAATAATGTGATCATTGATCTCACTCCTCTGGCATTCCAAAATATATTTAATGTCCCAGATCCTAAGAGTTTGGAGCAATTGGATGAGGCAGAGGCCTTGGAGAAGTATAGTGAGTATAAGGATTCCAATAAGTCTCATCTAAACAAAAACTGGTTGAAGACAGAAAATAAATTGTTAAGTAAACTTGTAGACCAGCCAAAGAGGGCAGATTTCTATAAGGAGGTATCAGATCTAATCATGATGTTGTCTAGGGCCTTTGGGAAGAGAGATACATTTCGGTTCAAGGAGTGGATGTTTCCTTTCATCCAGACTATCTTAAATGGAGCCCAACAATTTGATTGGTCGATGATTGTATCAAATGTTGTTCATGATCAATTGACTAATGTTAGGTAGACTAAATCTTTCTTTATGACCTCTTACATTATTTATGCAACAGCAAGGTTGGGTGTTTTCCCAGGTTTGAACAGAGTGGGCATAATGGGAGCTTTGGATGGACAGAAGAAAGTGTGGGAGCACTATGACCAATTGTCTCTTCAGGTTGTTGAGACTCATTTCAGGAGAGTCAATGATGCATTTATATATGTGGTCATCAACCAATTGAATGGAGATGAAAGGTACCGGTTGAGTCAAGAAGCTATGGCGTTCATTGCTGAATGGGGATGTTGGTACATTCAATACCCCAAATTTACATACTTCAGGTTGGCTAGTTTTGAAGGCCACGCACATTTGCTTCCAAGGTGTTGCAACAACAGGATAGTGCTAATGGAGTTTGTATATCAAGCTCTTGGAGTTGATGCTCGGTTTGGGATCAAACATAAAACCGGATGTCATAAGTTCCCCATGAAGTTGGGTGAATATAGCTGTCAACACTTGGTAGGAGCAAAGGTGGTCTGTAATGAATTGATACAGTTGGAATTGGGATTATACACAGCTCGTAAGTATTTTGATCCAAAGGGTAAGATGTATGCCTTGTTGCCTTTGGTGTTTACTGAATATTTCAATTTGTTAGAAGACTTCTAGAGTGATCGACAAGATGAGTATGATCTAAGGAAGAAGAATTATGAAAAATTGTCTGTTTCACTCATGTCAGAGCTAGGTGTTAAAGAAAACATTCCTGACACATTGGTGGATGATGGAATTGTCTTGGATCCATCCTATGAAGCTTTGAATATTGGCACCAAGGGTTTGGATCCAATTGATTGGAATGCTGAAGAAACCATTGATATTAAGAAGATTGGAAGGACAGTATTGGATAGGAGTGTGCAGTGGTTAATGTTAAGAACTCAAGCTCCTCAAGGACCAGTCCTTAAAAAGGGTAAGGGATACAAGAGGATCAAAAGAAAGACACCTCCCAAAGAGCCATTGGAATTCCTTCCTCCGGACATTGAAGAGATAGAACTTGAGGTGGTAGATGATCAAGAGGAAACACAAGAAGGAGATGTTCCAGTAGGATCTGTTGTTTCAACACCTACATTAGGTGAATCATCCACCCAAGTCCCAATTACAAGGAAGAAGAGTAAAGAAATTCAAGAAGGAGCTCTTCGTAGCATGGCTGAAACTGACAAGGGAAAAGAAATGGACAAATAAGTTCTGGAGGTAGGGACAAATTCAGAGGAGACTCTATCAGAAAAGGATATGCAAGAGACCATGCCTCTAGAAGAGGATATTGAGTAGATTTTAACACAAGAAGATCAATGGAAGCTGTTTGAAGATGTGAAAAGAAATTCTAATGCAAGGGTTGCAGGAGAGAAACAAAAGGAAATTGATGCTAAGGTACAGGCTGATGCTATACTGCACCAGCAACAATTGAAAGCCAAACAAGTTAAGGAGAAGGTAGCAGCTGATGAAGTGGAGAAACAAAGAAGGCAACAAGAACAAGAGCTCAAGGTTAAAGAAGAGAACGACAAGTTGGAGCTAATACAGAAGATTCATGACCTTGAGGAAGAGAAGGCAAGGAACTGGAGGGAAAGAGAAATCTTTGTTGCTAAGTTGAAACTTGCAGAAGAAGCTTGCCAAAAAGAAGAAGCAGAGAGTTTAAGAAAGGAAAAGGATGCTGAGGAGTTGGTTAAGAAGTAGCAAGAAGAAGAAGCAAAGGCAGAAAAACTTAAGGCCTTAGAGACAGAGAGATTAGAAAAGGAAAGACTAGAGACTTTGGAAAAAGAGAAACTAGAAAAAGAAGCTCTAGAGAAGGAAAATTTAGAGAAGGAAAGGTTGGAAAAAGAAAAAGTGGAGAGAGATCGGTTGAGGAAAGAAGAGGAAGATAAGAAAAGGCAAGAACAGAAAGATAGAGAAGAGGTTGAAAAGCTTGTGTAGATGCATATACTGCAAGAGCAACAAGAGAAATCAAGGGTTGACTCTCAACCTCAGGTAAATATGCAGCCACCTTCTACAGTTATTGCTTCATCTTCTTCTATGATGACTACTGCTCCAAGTGCTCCCACTTGGCTAAAATTGGACCTGCAGAAGAGGGCAGTAACACCTTCACAACCTCTCAATTGGGAGGATATGATGAAAGGAATTGAGCAGGAGAGGCCTAAAAAGAAGGCCAAGATTCTACATTCTACCCGACTCACAGACAAAGGAGAAATTATTGTTGAATGTGCCATGCCAATGACAGAAAAGGAGGTAGGGGGCATGCAGCTAACAGATTATCAATTGAGTACTATCAACTTGGGAAGGCCCACTAGGAATCAGCAGATGAACTTGATTGATGTGGTGGCTTCAACAACCAAGTCAAGAATGATCAAGGATAAACAAAAGAAGGATGAGCTTAAAGCTCAGTTGGATCAATTACATTCATTCTTGAAAAGTGTCTCCTCTCCAAGATCACAACAGGTAACAGCCATTGAGACTCCTATTTTGTTAAGTAAAAAGGAGGTAGATGATTTGGTGCAGGTAAGAGGCAAAGCGGAGATGGTAGACCGATGGGTAGACAAGTTGAATCGAGAGGTAGGTGAAGTTTTGGTTGAAGGTTTTGAAGCCTACAAGGACACAAAAGGGTTAATAAAAGAGATGCATCAATACATTGAGGCATCGGAGAAACAAGAAGAAGAGTATAAAGAATATAGTCAGAAGTTAGAAAGAGTGAGTGCATTGCCTTTAACTACTCTTCTGGAATAATCAATACTTGAGGAGGACAATAAGGATTTTGTGGAGAAAACTTCTCGTATACTCCATTTTAGAACCGACTTCTTGTGTAAACATAAGGATGAGATTCAAGAGGCTGTTAATAATTTGATTGAGCAATTGGAAGAGCTAGAAGCAGTCATTGCTATCATTGTAGATGTGAATGTGTTAACAAAAGATGGCATGCCTTTGAGTCAAATAAAAGAGAATTGGGATGAAAGGTTCAAAGGACTCATGCAGAAAGAAGATGATGGAGAAGATTTGATAATAGATCGACTAGTGGAGGCCAAAGAAGAAGTAAAAGTTGTTGGGAGAGAGATAAAAAAGATAAAGGGTATGAGGGAGTTTGTTGCAGCAGAATTGGATCGAATCAAATTTGAAGATAGTTGGATTGATGGGTCGAAAATAGATACATTACAGCAAATCTTCACCAGCTACAATGAGTTCATTGTAGATCCAGCTTCGCATGCATGAATCCTTGCATGCATGATTTTCCTCTTCTTTGCATGTTGCATACAACACTAACAGTTTTTGGAGCGCATGACTTCTTTTTCTCTTCTATTTTCTATTCTCTACTTTAATTGAATGTCTGAATGTAAAGACTCAAGATCAAATTGATTTGAGCTTCCAAGAGAATTTTAGTTCCTAAAAGGGTGGATGACCTAAAATAGAAGTAGAGTTCGAGTTTTTGTATATCTATAAATACCCTATGGGTATCATATTGTAAAGGTCGGCTAATTGAGAATAGAATTGGCTTACCTAATGCTAGGAGATAGAATTTTGTAGTGATCACTGAGATACATTGTTATTAGATGCTTTATAGTTAATAAAATTATAGGTTTTCTTGCAAGATGGTGTTAGAATCAAATTGTTTGTGTGATAAGGCTAATAAGATATAATCTATCTGTATGTAGTGATTGTGCTAAACATAAGAGTTTCTTGAGTGATGAAATTCATTTGAAGGAATTAGATTTAAGGATTATCTTGTTAGATTGTCATTGAATTAAAGTTATTTAAGTTTGTTGATCTATGACCTTGGAAATGAATGGATGTGTGTTTTGAAATCTTGGAGATAGTTGTGATAAACGAAAAGTGGTATTGAATTAAGCACCTTAGATGAATGCAATGGTATAGTTTATGTTGTAGATTGTGTCATGCTTTGGTTTTGTGATTTGTTAGAAAACATTCATTGGTGAAGGTATATGTCCAGAGGCTAGATAAATTTGATTCATACTTACTAGTTTACCCCTTTGTTCTATCTTTTTCTTTTGTTTGAAACCCCCTTTATTTACGAGAAAGATTTTGCTAAAATGAGTCATTGCTTGAATCTTTTGTTCCAGCATAGGCCTCTTGAAGATTACAGTTGCATGAACCGATTGAGTGACACCAGATAGTTGAGAACCAACTACCAAGACCTTGGGAGTTAGGCTACTATATGTTGTCTTTCTTTTTCAGGAGAAATAGAGTAGAAATATTCTGTTTTAATGTTGTTCATGTCATTTTAACCATCAACAGGTATATCTCTAACTAATCCTTTTGAACTTACCTTTACCAAATTTTCAAAGTTTACATGTCTCAGACTTTTATGCCACAATAACCTCTCATTTGCTTGGCTAATTAGACATGTTTGGCCTTCTACTTCACATAGATTATAGAAATTACTATCAGTCCTTATCCCTTGAGCAATTGTTTTACCATTCATTCTTATCTTGCAGCCTTTAGATCAAATACAACTTTATATCCATTATCACACATCTGGCTAAGACTAAGAAAATTATGTTTTAGACCTTCCACATATAGCACATCTTTAGTTTTGTTCTTCCCATCTATGCTCAGAATTCCTTTACCATGAACTTAACAGCAGTATTATCACCTAGGCTTACTGAACCTCCTTTTCTCATTTCAAGCTTTATGAATTTATTTTTATCTCTAGTCATGTGCTTGGACCAGCCACTATCAATTATCCATAGATCTTGTTCCTTTGCATGCAATATTGTTTGGGCAATCATAGACTGAGCAGACTTCTCCTCTTTCTCCTTTCGTACCTTCTTAGGTTTTTTTTTATTTTTTTCTCAAGGACCTCAGTTTTCGTTTCATCTTTGGGAGGTGTTTTTCTTCTTCTCAAAATGAGCATTTGGTCTTACAAATTTTTCTCTAAAAATTATAGCTATATGACCAAGATTATTGCAATTGAAATAAACTACATTCAAATCAGCTAAAAGAGCAAATGGATATTTGCTTATGAAATTTGTATTTCCCCTTGACATGACTTTACACTCTCTAGCCCTATGACCAAAATTGTTACAAGTGTAGCAATACCCATTGAAGTATGATGACTACCTAGTCATGGAGTTTCCTTATGCTAGATGAGGAGATCTTCTTTGTATAGGTCTTCTTGGATAGTGTACTCTTGTGAAACCTGTTGGCAAAACAAGGATAGACAACTAAGAGGGAAGGATGAATCAGTTGTTACCAAAATCAAACTTATTCAACATTCATCAACCTTTAATCTCATATTTGATAATTAACAGTGCAAGCATAAATCAATAAAACATCAGAGACTCATGAACACCAGGATTTTATACGTGGAAACCCTCTTAGGGGAAAACCACGATGGATGTTAGTCCACAAGATTATACCCTGTTAAAAGTATAGTGAAGAGTAAATAGGGAATGCACATGCATTCGGGCACACTGCTTAGAGCTCACTACTCAGAGGAAGGCCCACTTCCTTACATACAATAATCAGATTAAATCCATATGATGAAGTTGAACTGACAAATTAGCTTCTACAAAATCCTGATTATAGTTTCGGTTAGGCACATAAAAACTTCTACACGCTCTACTCAAACTCTTCCACACTCTGCTCAATCTCTTTCGCACTCTACTCTGCTCTTGAATGATTTGATCTTTATTCGCACATTTACTTCACATACACACATTGAGCATACTACAAAATAAGGAAAAAAACCCCTCTTATATATCCGCTACACATATTTACATCAACTACTCTGTCGACCACAAATAAAGAATAAATTATAATTGTCGGCCTTAATACATGAACAAATCATAATGTGCACCAACCTATGTCAATCACAACATAGTGAGGACCTAAATCAACATCCTCGAACATGCCAAACAATAAAATATTATTCCTCATGGATCTGCAACACACTACCACCATCATGTCGGCCAAGAACATGAAAACTCGAGCACACATCGGAAAAATCTTTGATCACGATCACACCAATCAATGTGGAGGTATAGCAGGGATAGAGCACAATCTAGACTCATCCACGAATGTCACAGGAACATGCACAACAACTGAAATTGCTAGAATTTCATCCTCTTCTTCTAAGAACACCTGCTATAGTAATAGAGTGATTGTAGGAACATAGAGCTTTGTAACTTCCTCGATTCTTGATGCGTACCACTAAAACTCTTAGACAACACACTAGATAGAATCATCAAAAAACCCTTTAATGTGCACCTTTTGATTATCAACGTACAACACTTTCCAACACTTTGACCTTCTCAGCTTCACTGGCTTCCTGCAATATATTTATTACAATTTTCTCAATCTCCTCGACATGTATAGCCTTCAGAATCACCAATGCTAATATTGTTGACATCAATGACAACCACATATCAACAATACAACCACAACATCCAACAATCTCCCCCTTTGGAATTAATGGCAACACATGATGTGAAAAATAATACCATCAATACAACTAGCTCTTCTCCAACAATCTCCCCCTTAGATTGTGCATTGTTTTCCTATTTTCTTCTCCCATATTTTTCATATTGCTCCTCTCCCCCTTTGACATCAATTGCAAAGGTAAACATGCTCTGATCCTCATATTTAGCACATCTGACTACTCTCCCTGAGTAGCATCCACCACAACATCAATCTAGAATAAGCTATGGCTATGAGTTCATAGACTGATGCAAAAACCTGCATCACTTAGTTTTGATCAGGAGGGTAAATCACCCCTAACTTGCCTTTGAGGTACTCAAAATTATTTTTAGGAAATGGCTTAGTAAAGATGTCTGCAATTTTCTCCTTTGTAGGTATATACTCCAGTCTAACTTCTTTGTCACTTACTTTATCTCTCAAGAAGTGATATTTGATGGATATATGTTTTGTGTTTGAATGCAGTACTGGATTCTTAGAAATTTTTATGGCGCTTGATTTGTCACAGAATATGACAATGGGTTCTTCATACTCAATTTTTAACATCTCTCAGCATCTGCTTCATTCACAATACTTGAATAGAACTATTTGCAGCAGCAATATATTCTGCCTCTGCAGTAGATAATGAAACAAAATTCTATTTTTTGCTTAGCCCAGATACCAACTTCTTCCTTAAGAAGAATGCACCACCACTAGTACTCTTCCTTTCATTATCTTCACCTACCCAATCTGCATCTGTAAAAGCTTTTAGAGTAAGATCATCATCCTTAGGATACCAAAGACCAAGATCAATTGTCCCTTTCAGGTATCTGAAGATTCTTTTCATAGCAATCACATGAGACTCTTTAGAATTAGCTTGATATAGCAACCATGCATACAAGATTCATTATATTTGGTATTTTTTGAGTCAAGTAGAGTAATCCACCAATCATTGACCTGTATCTTATTTTATTTTCTTTAGGAGAATCATCATTCTATGTAAGTTTGCATTTGGTTACCATAGGTGTACCAACTGGCTTTGAGTCTTCCATGCCAAACATTTTTAGTAACTCTTACATATTTGGATTGGGATATAAAGATTTCATCATCTAACTGAGTGTTTTGTAAGTCTAAAAAAGAATTTCAGTTCTCCAATCATTGACATTTCAAACTCACTTTTCATTTCATCAGAAAACTTCATACACAAATCATCATCACCTTCAAAAATAATGTCATCAACAAAGACTTCAATGATCAACTCTTTATTTTGATCCAACTTGAAATACAGATTGCTATCAACAATACCTTTATTGAATCCAAGTTTCAACAAGTATTTATCCAATCTAGCATACCAATCTCTAGGAGCTTTCTTAAGTCCATTTAGAGCTTTCTTCAATCGGCATACCATGTCTTTTTCATCAGTTAGTTGAAATCCATCTGATTGCTTAGCATAGACTTCCTCTTCTAGCTCACCATTTAGAAATGTTGACTTTACATCCATCTGATAGACTTTGTAGTTCTTGAAAGCAACATAAGCAAGAAATAATATTATAGCTTCAATTCTAGGAACAAGGGAAAAACAAATTTCAAAATGAATACCTTCCATCTGAGAGTACCCTTTGCAAACCAATCTTGTTTGTTTCTGACCACTTCACCTTGTTCATTCAGCTTATTCTAAAACACCCATTTGGTTCCAATCACATTTTTGTTATGAGGTCTAGGAACAAGATCCCATGTATCATTTTTCTCTATCTTCATTAGTTCTTCTTTCATGGCTTCCATCCAATATTCATCTGTCCATGCTTCATTGATATTACTAGGCTTAGTTTTGGAAATTAGACAATACTCTTCTCAATTTCTTCTTCTAGTTTTCCCACCTTTTCTCTTATCTCCTATGATCTGACTATCAGAATGATTTTTCCTTACATACTTGGGAGTTTTAGGATTTTCTCTGAATCTTGTTCTTGTGTTCTTTCTTCTGCACTTTTCCTAGTTTATGCTTCTTGATTCCCTTGGTTCACCGAAATAATTTGAAGTTTATTCTGTGTCTAAACATTATTTCCATTGTTAGTACGATCATGTTAATCATTTGAATCATATCCACTACATCTGGATGGTCTATCAATATCTTCATCAACTTTGACATTTGCACTTGCAACCATTTTCTTCAACCTTTTATTAAAGCACCGGTAAGCTTTGCTCTTAGTAGAGTAACCTAGAAAGATTCCTTCATCACTTCTAGCATCAAACTTGCCTATATCATCATCTTTCTTAATGTAGCATTTGCTTCCAAAAAATTTGAAATACTTGACAGTAGGCTTATAACCAAACCATAGCTCAAAAGGGGTCTTACCAAAATTATTGTTGGCATTTACCTAGTTAATGGTATACAAAGCAGTACTTACAACTTCTTTCCAGTAGAAATGAAGAACATTTGCTTCCAGCATCATGGTTCTAGTAGTGTCTAGAACGGTTATGTTCTTTCTTTCAACAACTCCATTTTGTTGAGGGGTCCGGGGAGCAGATAGTTGTCTTTGGATTCCATGCTCTTCACAGAAAGAATTGAATTCCCAAAAAGTGAATTCACCACCTCTGTTTGACCTTAAGAATTTGATCTTTTGGCCTGTCTCATTCTCTGCCATAGCTTTGAAGCTTTTGAAATTTTCTAATGCTTCATGTTTTTCTCTTAAGAAAGCAACCCATATTATTCTAGAGTAATCATCAATAAGCAACACAAAGTATCTTTCACCTTGAAGACTTTTGATTCTAGATAGACCACATAATTCAATATGTATCAAGTCTAGTACTCCATTAGAGTTATACTATTTGCTCCAGAAAGAATTTCTAGTCTACTTTCCCATCTGGCATTCCTTGCACATAGTTCTAGTAGGCTTTAATAAATTAGGAAGATCTCTAACTGCTTGAGTAGAACTTATCTTGACAATGTTATCAAAGTTTACATAACACAACATCCTATGCCATAACCAACTCACATCAATTTAAGCAATTAAACAACTTTCACTAGCAACACTTAAGTGAAAAATATTACCTCTTATCTTTGTACCCGAAGCAATCATATTTCTAGAACTTCCCCTTATTCTGCACTTACCATCCTTGAACTGAAGATTGTAAACCTTATATACCATCTATCCAACACTCAACAATTTATGCTTTAAACCTTTTACATAAAGAAAATCATTAGTATTGTGCTTACCACCAAAACAAATAGTGCCTCTGCCATGAATGACACCAGAAGTGTTGTCTCCAAATCTTACAACACCACCATCATAGTTTTCCAAGCTTGCAAACTTTCTTTTGTCACCAGTCATATGATGTGAACATTCATTGTCAATTACCCACTCATCCTTTTCTTCATTCTTTTGTTGCAAGAGCTTTCTCAATATTCACATTACTAGTAGATTTAGTGGACACCTGACCATTTTCTTTGATAGCAATAAATACCCATTCATCTTCATTTTCAATTTCTTTATCAGATTCATCATCAATAACACCTTCTTCAGCTTAATAACATTTCTTTTGAAATCTAGTCTTCTCAGGTTTATACTTAGAGACTCTTTCAGGACACCTTGATGCAAAATGACCTATTTTACTGCAAGAAAAACATTTAATAGGTAACTTTCCTTTGTACTTACCATGACCTTTCGCTTCTCTTTTCACAATCAATGCTTCTAGTTCTTCTAATTCTCTTTCTTCATCTTCAATCTGTTTCATCTCATCTTCATACTTGAATGTCCTTTTGGATTCCTCTCTTGGATCATATCTCTGCTTGTTTTTTCCGGATACAATAGCTTTGAATGCAAATTTTGTCTTAGGAGTAGATTCACCAAATTCACCTAACTCAAAGGTAGCAAGTTTTCCAATCAGCATGTCTCTTGTCACATTTGTCACTATCCTGAGTTCATCAATAGCATGAGTTTTTTCTTTGTAGGAAGGAGGCACAAATCTAAGTATTTTAGCCACAATCTCTTCTTCATCCAAGGTTCCATTAGCACATCTGATGCTCATCACCAGTTTATTTACCTTTTGAAAGAAAGAAATAATGTTCTTATCTTCACTCATCTTCATGTCCTCCCACTTGCCTTTTAGACTTTGTAGCTTAGCAACTTTCACTAGTGGATCTCCTTCATACAATGTTTCCATTTTTTTCCAGATCTCATGTGCAGTCTTTAGACCTATCACATTTGTCATATTTGAATCTATCAAAGCACTCAACAATGCTTTAATAGCCCTGGTATTTGTTTCAACTTCTTTGATTTCATCAGCAATAGATGGACCATTCTGAGGGATAGTATATGCATTCTTTGTAATCTTCCAGAAAGGCTCACCAATACACTTCAAATGACATTCCATTCTGACTTTCCATAGAGAGTAGTTTGTTCCATCGAATCTAGGACTTTCCTTCTTCTATAATGCCATCTCGGATCACCTCAATTTTTTAAGCTTTCCCTTCAGAGGAACCTAGCTCTGATACCAATTGTTGGAAAAACAAGAATAGACAACTAAGATGGGGGGTGAATCATTTGTTACCAAAATCAAACTTATTCAACATTAATCAACCTTTAATCTCAAATCTGATAATTAACATTGCAAGCATAAATCAATTAACACATCAGAGACACATTAACACCAAGATTTTATACATGGAAACCCTCTTCGGGGAAAAATCACGGTGGATGTTAGTCCACAAGATTATACCCTATTAAAAGTATAATGACGAGTAAATAGGGAATGCACATGCATTTAGACACACTTCCTAGAGCTCACTGCTCAAAGGAAGGCGCATTGCCTTACATACAATAATCAGATTAAATCCATCTGATGAAGTTGAACTGAGAAATTAGCTTCTACAAAAGCCTGATGAAAATTTTGGTTAGGCATAGAAAAACTTCTACACACTTTTCTCAAACTCTTCCACACTCTACTCAATCTATTTCACACTTTGCTCTGCTCTTGAATGATTTGATCTTTATTCGCACATGTACTTCGCATACACATACTACAAAATGAGGAAAACAACTGCTCTTATATATCTTCTACACGGATTTACATCAACTACTCTATCGGCCACAAATAAAGAATAAATTACAACTGTCGGCCTTAATACATGAACAAATCATGATGTGCACCAACCTAAGTCAATCACAACATAGTGAGGACCTAAATCAACATCCTCGAACATGCCAAAAAATAAAATATTAATCCTCATGGATCCGTAACATGCTACCACCATCATGTCGGCCAAGAGCATGAAAACTCGAGCACACATCAAAAAATATTTGATCACGATCACACCAATCAATGCGGATATACAACAGGGATAGAGAAAGATCTAGACTCATCCACAAACGTCACAAGAACATGCGCAACAACTGAAATTGCCAAAATTTCATCCTCTTCTTCCAAGAACACCTACTACAATAACAAAGTGACTCTAGGAACACAAAGCTTTGTAACTTCCTCGATTCTTGATGCGTACCACTCAAACTTTTGAAAAACACACTAGATAGACTCAGCAACAAACACTTTAATGTGCACCTTCTGATTATCAACATACAACACTTTCCAACACTTGACCTCAACTTCACTGGTTGCCTACAATATATTTATTACAATTTTCTCAATCTCCTTGACATATACAGCCTTTAGAATCACCAATGCTAATAGTGTTGACATTAATGACAACCACATATCAGCAATACAACCACAACATCCAACAAAACAATCATTGTTTGTTCTCTTGGTATTTTGCTTCTCCTTTTGTTGATCAGGAGTCGACCTGTTAACTTTCTTGTCTTCAATTGGTTCCTTCTCTCTAACAGATTTCTCAACTGTAGTTGACTTATTTTCATCTTCAAAGGCTTCTCCTTTGTCATATTTTTTACCATTGGGGATTGATTTTTCTTTTGCTCTAAATCTCTCATAGAGCTTTGCAGAGGCATCAATAAATGAACTTTTTCCTTTTTCAAGCCCCAAACCTGATTTTTCTTTATTAGTTGGCTTTTGTGTACTTAGCAATTCATCTAGAATATTAGTACCACCTTTTAACTTCAGACCTTTATTGATTTTCTCATTAGCTTTCTCCACTTCTTTTCTTTTAAGGCAACTATTTTTGCCTCAATTTTCGAGCATCCATCCATCTCAAATTGCAATTTAGATTTCATAACATCTTCAACTCTTTTGAGCTCTTCTACATGAACTTTCAGACCAACTATCACCTTATTGGATTCCTCAAGTTCTTGAGTTAATATGTTAGTCTCCTTTTGAGCATTCTTTTTAAGTTTCTTGTTTTCTCTCTTAAGATCGTCATATTTATCTCTTAGTTCATCAAGATCTTCAAGGGCACTGATCAATTCTCCTTCAAAATCAACAATTGCCTCCTCTTCTCCTTCATATGATTCCTTAATCTATGCATCTTTCTGATCCTTAGTTTCTTTAGCCATGAATAGAAATTCTCTTATATCTTCTCTCATTACAAGGGAACGGTCTTGATCCTCTTCTGAACAGTCACTAGCATCAGACACTTCACTTTCTTCATTGATGTACAAAATCTTCTTCTTCTTTCCAAAAATCTTCCTTTTTGGATAAACCCTTTTCTTCTTTTTGTTATCTTCTTCTTGCTTGAAACTGTCCTCTTTATCATGTGGACACTTTGAAGCAAAATGACCTATTTTCCACAATTAAAACACTTGAAATGGAGCTTACCTTTATATTTTTTAGATCCTCTCCTTAGTCTTCTTATGAAGTTGGCTTCTTCCTCATCAATTTCTTCATAATCAAATGCAATGACAACAACTTTTTCTTTCTTATTAGCTTCATTTTTTTCTTTCTCGACAACCTTAAATGCAGCTTCTCTCCTGGATGATTTAGAAACATGCATTCTCATCTCATATGCAGTAATTATGTCATGCACCTCATCAAGAGTGAGTTCATCAATTTCTCTTCCTTCTTCGATGGCAGAAATCTTGAAATCATATTTGGTTGTCATAGACCTAAGAACTTTTAGCACAACATCTTCTTCTTTCAAATCTACACCATATCCTTTAATTCTATTTACCACATCATCAACTCTCTAAAGATATTTTGTAATCTTCTCTTCTTCAGTCATCTTCAAGCCTTCAAACTTTTCTCTCAGCACTTGTAACTTGGCCAACTTCACTTTGGTGTCGCCTTCATAGATCTTCAATTTTTCCCAGATATCATAGGCAATTTTTCAATGCATAACTTTGTTATGCACAAAATCAGACAAATTGTTCATAATGATAAACCAAGCTTTCTTATTATCCTCATGAATCTTCTTTCCTACAGGATCAGTAGGAATAGTAGTAGGAATAGTATATTGGGTCTCAACAGACACCCAGACTTTAGTTCCAAGAGAAACTAAATATCCTTCCATTAATGAGCTCCGCTTGGCATAGTTTGTTCCATCAAACCTAGGTGGCTTGTTTGAACCTTCCTAAAATTCCATTATGTTCACCTATCCACGATCTACCCAAGTTGATTAAGCTTCTCCTAGGGAACCTAGGGCTCTGATACCAATTGTTAGAACACAGTGATCTACTAAGAGGGGGGTGAATCAGTAGATATAAAAAATTTTAGACTTGAAATCCTATTTGCATATTCAATCTTATAATCCAAAATGTGTAGATTAAAATATAAACCAATATAACAATCACATGCACATAAAACAACAACTCATAACACTAGATATATGTGGAAAAACCAAGATGGGAAAAATCATGGTGATAAAAGTTGCTTGAGGCTACTGCTCAAATCCAGCATCACAAATGAAATCTTTGTTACAAAGTTTAGGGCTACAACCGAAGGAAGCTTCAACTCCCTAATTTAGAAGGTACGAATTCAAGGATGCTGCAGCACCCTATTTTAGGAGCTACAACTTCATTCAATGAGGCTACAACCTCAATACAATTACAAATTCATAAGTGCATACAATTAGGTTCTACGTAAATTGAAAATGCACCATTACATTCAATGAATTGTTGCACACCCTGTAGCTTATACTACTGCTGCTAAAACTGCACTTTCAACAACACTCCCCTGATCTACACTCTCTTCTGATTTGCACACTCTTCTCTAATGCATTCTCAGTTGTACATCTCTCTTTGTTCAGCACTTTGTGCACTTGCAAAATTCTAACACTTCACAAACACTTGTAGAATTTACAACTCAGATAATACTTGATTGTCTTTCTTCTTTACCAATCCTTTAATCATTGCCTTGGGATTCACTACTTCATCCAGATCAACCCTTGCATCTTGTCAGGGTTTCCCTCACTTGCAAACTTCACTAATAAGCTACCTATTCATCGATCTACATGTCGTCATCAAGCTCATCATAAAGACATCTAATAAGTTGTATCAGATATCACCATACCTATGCATCGAACCACACAACATATAATTCAGATGCGAAGAATTTCCCTTCATTCCTTTGTCAAACCCTAAATTTTGATTATGCATTCAATGTGTTCTTTTGATTATTTGATCTAATCTTGATTCTTGTCTCTACGACCTTTGCAATATTTTTCATCATTTTGGTCATCAAATCTCATTTACATTGGTTGTTGGGTGCAGTTGGACCAATCAATTCTTTCCTCTGTGTCAGTTTCCATTTGAAACCCTCTTCACACTGAGTAATCCATTTGTGATTACTGCATTCAAATCTAGGTCATTGATTTATATATTCTGCACCACGATCTTGTGCTTTCCATTCATCTCAACACCTTTAAAACATGATTGTCCGATAAGCGATCATTTAAATCTCCATCATCGATCTATCATATCGCTCTGTCACTGGGACACTTTACCAACTCTCTTTGAAACAAGCAAGTCACACTAATATGCTTGCAATGCAATTTGATCAGGCCCCCAACCTACATTTCATCCATGTCATTGCCACCTAATTCACAAAAGCGATGTGAATTAGCACATCGAGCAATCGTTCTTCGCCACCTATCAACCTTCGTCATAATCGGGTCCCATAGTCGACATCATACTCCTATTGCCTAGTCGCTAAAAACCTAAACCTCAAAACCTCTTGTTGGAGGTTACGAAGTTCTGATAACCCATGATACACTGACAATAAAGAGAACCTATGAAACTCCTTTCAAAATGACTAAGTCACTTCGATGAAAATAACAACACCCAACACATCATTCCAATGTGGGGTCCACATGATTTCATCATATGTCCATGTCATCACCATGTCACAGCTCTGTAATCCACAACAAGGATGTGGATTACCATTTACTCAATCCCATCATGTCGTGTGTTTGCATCGTCATTATGGTTGGGTCCCACATGGAGTGCTTCCTTGCTCCTTATCGCATAATTTCTAAGTCGATAAAAATCTGAACTTTAGAACCTCATGTCGGAGGTTATGATATTGTGAAAACCGGCGACTTGTTGATAACAAAGAGAACCTTCTTCCTTATCACTCCATTAGCTAAGTCGCTACATCGGAGGGTTTCGAAACTTGAGAACCCCGCGACATAGGTTAGGAAAGCTTGGAATCCCATGACTCCATTCACTCTTGTTGATCTCCTTTTCCAGATTCTCCCTTTTGTAATCAATGACAACTATATGCTAACACTTATTCTAGGTTATGCGATAAAAATTTAGGTGAATGAAAGACAAATTTGAGCACAAAATTTTTAAT
This sequence comes from Sequoiadendron giganteum, assembly GCA_007115665.2. Taxonomy (NCBI): domain Eukaryota; kingdom Viridiplantae; phylum Streptophyta; class Pinopsida; order Cupressales; family Cupressaceae; genus Sequoiadendron; species Sequoiadendron giganteum. The sequence continues at coordinate 9,903,450 of CM021110.1, forward strand.
TTTAATTTCCAATCAGTTTTTCTCATGTTTTAAGATAGTAACATTTGTAAATCAACCTAGAGACCAAAAACATTCCAAGATGAAGAATCAATTAAAAATCCTCCCCATCCTTTTTAGTTTTTCATAAAGATATTTGGACTTTTAGAGATCAAATTTGTTTCATATAACATCACTGCATCAACATGAAAGTTATTTATTTGATGCATTACTAGGAAACATTTTTTATAGGTGTTTAAGCCCCTAACACTCCATGAGACAATATTCATTATTCTCCAAGGGAGGATTTTCCTCACTACATCAACATGATAGTTATCTATTTGATACATTACTAGGCAACATTTGTTAGGGGTATTTAAGCCCCTAAAACTCCATGAGACAATATTCATTATTCTCCAAGGGAGGATTTTCCTCCCTTAGATATTAATAGGTATTTGATTAATTGAATATTATCCTCTATTGAATGAAACCTCTTCTCTTTTTTGATTATTTATTTTATAGCCTTTCTTTTATTTTGACAAAATATATACCTTCAAGATTTTTGGATGCAATCTGACTTATGTATATTTTCCCAATCATGTCAAGATGGATTCATACTTATTTTTTGAATCACCCCATGAGTCTTCTTCCTCTATTTCTCTTTGTTCTTCCATATTTGTAGTATTTCTTGTCTTTTCCATGAAATTAACTATATTTTATAAGTTTAGAGCAAGAGGATCCAAATATTTCCTTTCAATGTTAAAGTCTTTATTGTCACATTCCAAGGTTTCTTCAATTGATTATTAGGGGGAATATCCTTCTTAACATGAGGCTTTTCTTTTGTGACCCACTTCCCTTCCCATTTCTTTTTACTATACATTTGTATGTCATGCAAGTTAATTTTTCAATCCAGAGATTTTCTTTTTATATTCTTTGATTTAGATTAGTTGTGTTGGACCCCAAAACTATTGACCCAATTCCTAGAACAAAATTCCACTCATGAGGCCAAGGTTGTTGTCATGCAAGTAAAACTATCTCATCAACAAATCATGGAGGGTTAAAGGACAACTCTATGAGAGTGGGTTATATTTCCTACACTTCAAGCTTAGATTAGATCTTAGGAGGGTATTCCTAGGGGTATACCTTAATATGTATTAAACTCAAACAAAATGGACAATTAGAAATTAAGGACAACCAAACCTAATTTGTTGACTTGGACTCAAAGATTGTCACTAAATCAAGAAAAACTACTTGTCTCAAAATTGTTATATAGTTGATGACAATATGCAATCATAACCAACATGAAATGAATTCATCAAAGGCCCTCTTAAGATAAATCCATAGTTATAATATGAGGTCATGAATGCATAAAACTACTCTTTCTCCTATACTATTAATTAATGTTCTTCATTCAAAGGTGTGAGATTGGTCAAATGGTTCCAGATGGGTGCCTATTCATTGGGTGCAGAGTCACATATATCAAATTAAACAATAAATTGGAAAGATAGAGACAAAAACTATGCATTTATATGCACAAAAATAATGGCATCAATGTACAAAACATACTTAATCATCCATAAATACATGGTATAAATCCATTTAAAACATGCAAAAGGCCACTACAAGGCCTGTAATATTTGGAATATTGTTAAATTAACCGGTTTTACATTACAATCATACCAAAAAGTGTGGTAATAGAAAGCTTAGTTGAGTAGAGTCCCCTAAATATCTATAGGCACCCATGGAGACATTCATGCACACATTCCATATAAAAATTATATATATCTCCAACTGAATTTAGTTACATAGTTAACCTAACAACTGTGTTTGTAGCAAAAGACAAAATACACTTCCTTTGTGTTAAATTTTCAAAAACTAATAACCAACATGAAACTGGCACAAATAAGGCATAATTTCCAATGTGGGGCACCTTGCAAGTTACATATCATCTAGAGTCTAAAAAAATGTGGCATGCATTACTAAGTAGATCACCAAAGAAAGGAATTGGTGTACATACAATACTTGAAGATACTACACTAGATCATCATCAATTATACTCCTACTCTTTGCCTTTTCTTTGCATGCATAATTTACGAATGTTGTGAGTAGTAGAGTAACTTCCTCAAGTTGAGGGTTTGGAGAAGCATGCACTCTGTAGCATTGAATAGAATAATCATTAAAAAATTCCTTGAGACTCCTTCCAAGCATGTTTTATTTTATATAAAATCTTAGTCTAATAAAAATGTGGTAGTGGCATCCAAACTAACTTGAGAACAAGGAACATCTAGTTGTCCTCCATACGAAAGTAACTTTGATTGTTTCTTAATTAAATGAGCATCAAAATCTATATTCTTATCAATACTCATCCCAACCAAAATACCCAAAAATGTAGCACAGTTCTTCAAAACATCATTTGTGTGAGCATTTATATGCAAAACCTCTTGCTTGACTTTACCAACAATATCTCTTCTAAATATCATTACATGCATCCAAAAATGGGGCTCCTTCAAGTTGTCTTTGCTCAAAATATTTTCTCTTATGAATATCTCATAAGATAACCTTTTTATGGCTTACATCTTAGGGAAAATGATGGGGAGTCCTATACCTCAAGAGCACTCTTACTCTTCCCAAGACCTAATCTCTGGTCTTCATAGGGTATTCCTCTCTACCCTACTCAGGGATCTCTCCTAAACCCCTCTCACCTCATAAGACTCTCCACCAATTTCAAATTCTTCACCATTGCTCACAATTCACCACTAAGCTTCCTTGGGCTCAATTTTGCAACTATGCTCCCAAACCTTGCTTGGGTCTTGGAATAGGTCTTCCAACTATTCCTAAGGTGATATTTCTCCACTATGATCCTTCTTGCAGGTTTCTTTCTTCATTTACCCATCGAATTCAAGAAACTTAGCTTTTAGGCCTTGTAGCCTTTTTGCCCCTTTTAGGCCTCCAAGAACCCGTTTTCTTGGTTTTTCTAAAAAACAGTCTTAATAACCCCCAAATATTTTTGGATATTCTTTCTATTGGTTCCCTAGGCTTCAATATTTACCAAGTTTAAGGTCTCCCAATGTCCAATCACACGACTATCCTCATACCCCCTAATTTCAAGGGTTTCTATGGTTTTGGCTCCTTTTTCCAACTTTGAGGGCTTCATTGACCTCCCCAACTCTCCTCCTTTCACATACATGTCTATAATACATATTTCCACACTCCCATGCTCTTTATTGGCATGATCCAATCCATTTATCAGCTTTCTTTACTGATGTCCTCTCCAAGCTACTAGCCAGAATGCACTTGCACTCGCCTAGTGCTTGATGAATTCAATTCTTCCCCTGCAAACCAAGACTCCACACACACTGTATACACTTTACATACAGTCCCCTACTTTATTCCAAGTTTCCATGGTATCCTTTCCATGGGAATTCAAGTGGGGATCATTATTTCCAAAAACTAGCCTGAACCGGCAGTGTAACCAAGAACACCAAAACTGGCAAAATTACAACCAACTGAATTAAATGATTAATCTAATGCTTCACACAGTAAGTAAATGAAAAAAATGAAAGACTCAAAGCATTATACCAATCGTTTCAATCCATTATTGATTGAATGAAGGCTCAAACACAAATTTTCACTCAAAAGTTGTTGAATTCCACTCACACAATATGCTCTCCAAGTCTCAATTCATGAAAATGAACTTCCAACCCAGGTATTAGGGTTTGGATGACCTTATATACCTCTCTCCCACGTGCTAGGACCCTTATTTTGGGCTTATAATGTCATTAATGCCTTTTTTTGCATTTTTAGGCCAAATTCCTAAGACAACCTTGTCTAGTTTTGCCTAATTTTATCATTCAGACTTTTCCAAACCTCCAGGCTCTAAACCAACCTAATTTTTCCATAACACACACATCAAAAACACATTTTGGACTTTACAATTAGTCCTTATTGCCTTGGTGGTTGGCTAGAACCACCTACAAGCCAAAATTGCCAAGATCTTCCAAAAGACCTTCAAGGTGCTCCTGCACCATTCTCCCCCTACAACAAGAAGTTAAGGAACCTATGGTGTCAAGAGATCCTCACTAATTCCATTCTTCTAAAAGTCACTCTCTGCTATCCAAGTAGCTTATGACTCTTGTTGATGTCTCCACTTCACTAGGTGCTCCTTGTATGTCTTGTGCCTAGTCTTCTTCACCCTTGAGTCTAAAATCCTGTCCACTTGTGGTCTAATCTAATCAGGTACCTTGAGTGCTTCCACATCCTTACTAACCTCAGCACTATACTGTTCCTCATCCATTTCTGGTTCTTTATACTTCACCAAGTCCTTCACATTGAAGATAGGAGAAATAGACATCCCCTTGGGTAACTCTACCTTGTATGCATTTGACCCATACTTAGCCAACACTTTACATGGCCCTATCCTCTTCATTTGCAACTTGCTTGGTATTCCTTTCTATAACCTTGCCTTGTTCAAGTATACCATCACCATATCACCTATCTCAAATTGTAATTCTCTTCTCCCTTCATCTCTTTTAGCCTTCAACTTTTGATTAGCCTCTATCAATGTCTTCCTTACCTGCTCATGAACCTCTCGCATTGACTGAGCAAAATCATCAACATGACCACTGATTCCTTCATAACCTTTCAGTTCTCTAAGCTCAAGTACACCCCTTGGATGTAAACCATAGACTATCTCAAATGGACTCTTACCCGTAGTCCTATTTGTGCTATCATTGTAAGCAAATTTTGCTTGTGGAATCACTTGCTCCCATCCTTGTCCATACTCCTTAGTTAAGTATCTCAACAAGTTCCCAAGTACCCTATTGATCACCTCTGTCTATCCATCCATTTGAGGATGATATGCTAAGCTATGAGACAAGTTGGTTCCTAGCCTCTTCCAAAGAGTCTTCCAAAAGTGCCCCATAAACTTCACATCTCTGTCTGCAACTATGCTCCTTGGCAACCCATGTATCCTCACTACTTCCTTAAAGAATAGGTGTGCAATCTGACTTGCATCATGTGTTGTCTTGCATGGGATAAAATGACTCATCTTGTTAAATCTATCCACTACCACAAACACACTGTCAAAACTAGTTGGTGGCCTAGGTAGCCCTACTATGAAGTCCATGCTTATGCATTCCCATGGTCTATTTGGGATGGGTAATGGCTAATAAAGACCTAAATTTCTTGATGTTCCCTTTGCCTTTTGACATACTCCACATTTTTCAACATATCTTCTTACATCTCTTTGCATTTTAGGCCACCAATAGAACCTCTCCACTAAGTCTAGTGTCTTGTTCAAACCAAAATGACCACTCAAACTGCCATTATTCTTTTCTTGGATTAGATTCTCCCTCATGGAACCTCTAGGAACACACAATTGCTTCCCCTTAAACAATAAACCATTTTGCAAGGTGTAATTAGCATATTCACTGTGAAAATGGTTCTCAAAATCAGTACATACCTTGTATATTTCTGAGAAATCAGAATCTCCTTCATATAGATCTTTAAATCCTTCAACCCCTATGCTTTGTAGTTGTATCTCTTGGACAGTAAGCAACCTCCTACTAAGAGCATCAGCAACCTTGTTGTTAACCCCCTTCTTATGCTTGATGGCAAAGGTGTATTACTGCAAAAACTACATCCACTTGATGTGCCTCAAACTGAGCTTCTCTTGAGTGTTGATGTGACTTAAGGCCTGATTGTTGGTGTATACCAAAAATTCTTTTGGCAATAGATAATGCCTCCACTTATTAAGAGCCTGCACCAAAGCATATAGCTCTAAGTCATAGGATGAGTACCTAGACTTTGCTTCATTCAACCTTTCACTAAAGAATGCCACTGGCCGGCCTTCTTGGCTTAGAACAGCCACAACTGTTATGTTACTTGCATCACATTCCACTATGAATGGTTTGTCAAAGATTGTTAGAACTAGGATAGGTTGGGTAGCTATCTCCCTCTTCAACCTTTCAAATCCTTCATTGGCTTCTTTGGTCCACACAAACTTAGTTTTCAGTCCTCCTTTGATGGTGTCAAGAACTGGTGCATAAATTTCACTAAACCTTCTCACAAACTTCCTATAGAACTGAGCTAATCCATGGAAACTCCTAACTTTTGTCCCTGTCTTGGGAGTAGGCCAACTAAGAATGGCTTCAACCTTGCTCTTGTCCATCTTCAAGTTCCCTTGAGACACTAAAAATCCTAGGTAAACTAACTCTTGCTTCATGAACTCACTTTTCTCAAGATTTATGGTGAGCTTCTCTTCTTGAAGTTTCCTCAACACAAGTGCTAGGTGCTTCATATGTTCTTCTTTTGTTTTGTAGAAGATGAGGATATCATCTAGGTAGACAACCAGAAAGACTCCTATAAAGTCCTTCAAGACCTCATTCATCACCCTCATAAAAGTGCTAGGTGCATTTGTAAGCCCAAATGGCATCACTAACCACTCATATAACCCCTCTGTAGTTTTAAAATCTAACTTCCATTCATCTCCCTCTTTCATTCTAATTTGATAATAGCCACTTTTCAAATCAATTTTGGAATAGTACTTAGCACCCCCTAAACAATCCATTAAATCTTCTATCCTAGGAATAGGAAACCTATATCTAATAGTTATCCTATTTATTGCCCTAGAATCAGTACACATTCTCCACTTATCTCCCTTTTTAGGTGCCAACACAACTGAAATAGCACATGGACTTATGCTCTTTCTGATCAGCCCTTGGTCCAAAAGTTCTTGAACTTTCCTTGCTATCTCTTTGTTCTACTCCAATGTCATCTTGTATGCAGCCTTGTTAGGTAGTGTTGCTCCTGGTATAAAGTCTATCTGATGACTAATTGCTCTCTTAGGTGGTAGTGTAGCTGGTGTACCTTCACAAATAATGTCCCTAAACTGATCCAATAATCGCTTCACTTCTGCTGTCATAGGTAGCTGATTAGGTGACTCTTCTTCCTTTGGCTTTAACATGATTGCATAGACAACTCCTTCTTCCTCCTTGAGTTCTTTTAGGAACTCCTTTCCACTCATCAAAAGGACACTAGTTTTTGCCTTTTCCACTGTGTTTTCTTCTAACAAAGACTAAATTTTATAAGTCACTCCATCCTTCTTGAATGAGTACTTATTCTCCTTGCCATGGTGTACTGCCTCCCTATCATATTGCCATGGTTTTCCAAGCAGAAAATTGCATGCATCCATTGGTAACACATCACATAGTATCTTGTCTTTATACTTTCCTATAGCAAACTCAACCCAAACTTTTTCATTGACTAGTATATTATGCCCTTTGTTCAACCAAGTAACCTTGTAAGGACACACATGGGGTATCTTGATGAGTTTTAACTTTTGTACTGCCTCCTCTGAGATGACATTATCAATAGATCCTGAATCTATGATGACCTTGCAAACCTTTCCTATTATCTTGCACTTGACTCTAAAAAGAGCTCTCCTTTGTTTGTGTTCATCCTCGGTAGGTGCTTTGATCAAAATCCTTCTTAACATGAGATTCTCACCTTTCTCTGAATCTAGACTCACCTCTGATTGTTTGGAGTAGTCCTCCTCTTGAACATAGTTGATCTTCCTCTCACCTTGTGAAGATGCTAGCTTGTCAGGACACCTATAAGCCGGATGACCCAACTGTCCATAATTGTAGCATTTCATGGAAGCAAAACGAGAGCTTCTCCCAAAGCCTCCTGATCTGCCTCTTCCTCCATTGTTTGAGCTTCTACCTCTATAACCCCCTCTACTATTTGACTCATGGGATTGTTCCCCAACCTTAGCATCACCTTGGTTTCTATTCTCATTGCTTCTTCCACCAAAACTACCTCTTTGTCCACCTCTAGAGTCTCTACCTCTTCCTTTACCTCTAGTATTGGAATCTTGTTTCTTTTTCAGTTTCTCTTCCACCTTAATAGCCATTTGATAGCAGCTATGGAGGGTAGTGAGTGTGAAAAGATTCAACTCCTCTTGTATGCTCCATCTAAGACCGTGTAGATATCTAGAAACCTTGATGCTTTCAACTTCTTGCACTCTAGATCTAAGGCTTAGCTTTTGGAACTCCTCTGTATATGCAGCTACATCTAGGTCTCTTTGTCTGATATTTTGTCTCCTCTTGTGCAATTGAATGTCATAGTCCTTAGGTAGATAGTTCTCCTTTACTTTAGCCACCATAGTTTTCCAACTTCCTATGGGTTTCTTGCCTTCCATCTCTCTCTCTTCTTGTAGAAACTTCCACCAAGTTAATGCTTGTCCTCTTAACCTTGATTTGGCTATCTTCACCTTTTGTGCCTCAGTAACTCCATCACATTCAAAGTGATTCTCCATTCCCTCTATCCATTCCATAACTAGCTCTGCATCCATTCTTCTGGTGAACACAGGGACACCTTCAAGTGCCTTGCCACTCAATGCCTTCAATGCTTTCAGGAAGGGTTCCTCTGCTATTGGAGGATCAGGTTCTGGTTCTATGTCCTCCTCCTATTGGTATTTACCCTTGTCTCTGTCCCCTGCCCACTGCACCTTCATCTTGCTTGCCGATTCAGCAACTTCTTCCAATTTTTGCTTCATCTCTTCCATAGCCTCTTCAAGACACTTATTATTCTCTTACTACTCTATCAAGTCTCTAGCTAGCTCTGCATTGGTCACCATGGTATTCTCTCCTATAGATTCGCTTCTCTCTGACATTCACTAGTTTCAATTCCCAAGCCTTTATTGGCTCTGATACCAATTTGATGGGGAGTCCTATACCTCAAGAGTACTCTTGCTCTTCCCAAGACCTAATATTTGGTCTTCCTAGGGTATTCCTCTCTACCCTACTCAAGTATCTCTCCTAAACCCCTCTCACCTTATAAGACTCTCCACCAATTTCAAATTCTTCACCATTGCTCACAATTCACCACTAAGCTTCCCTGGGCTCAATTTTGCCACTAAGCTCCCAAACCTTGCTTGGGTCTTGGAATAGGTCTTCCAACTATTCATAGGGTGATCTTTCTCCACTCTGATCCTTCTTGCAGGTTTCTTTCTTCATTTACCCATCGAATTCAAGAAACTTAGCTTTTAGGCCTTGTAGCCTTTTTGCCCCTTTTAGGCCTCCAAGAACCCGTTTTCTTGGCTTTTCTCAAAAACGGTCTTAACAAGCCCCGAATTTTTTTGGATATTATTTCTATTAGTACCCTAGGCTTCAATATTTACTAGGTTTAAGGTCTCCCAAATGGCCGTTCATATGATTGTCCTCATACCCCCTAATTTCAAGGGTTTCTAGGGTTTTGGCTCCTTTTTCCAACTTTGAGGGCTTCATTGACCTCCCCAACTCTCCTCCTTTCACATACATGTCTAGAATATATGTTTCCACACTCCCATGCTCTTTATTGGCATGATCCAATCCATTTATCAGCTTTCTTTACCGATGTCCTCTCCAAGCCACTAGCCAGAATGCACTTGCACTCGCCTAGTGCTTGATGAATTCAATTCTTCCCCTAAAAAACAAGACTCCACACACACTATATACACTTTACATACAGTCCCCTACTTTATTCCAAGTTTCCATGGTATCCTTTCCATGGGAATTCAAGTGGGGATCATTATTTCCAAAAACTAGCCTGAACCGGCAGTGTAACCAAGAACACCAAAACTGGCAAAATTACAACCAACTGAATTAAATGATTAATCTAATGCTTCACACAGTAATTAAATGACACAAATGCAAGACTCAAAGCATTAGACCAGTACTTTCAATCCATTCTTGATGGATGAAGGCTCAAACACAAATTTTCACTCAAAAGTTGTTGAATTCCACTCACACAATATGCTCTCCAAGTCTCAATTCGTGAAAATGAACTTCCAGCCTAGGTATTAGGGTTTTTATGACCTTATATACCTCTCTCCCACTTTCTAGGACCCTTAGGTTGGGATTATAACATCATTAGTGCCTTTTTTTGCATTTTTAGGCCAAATTCCTAAGACAACCTTGTCTAGTTTTGCCTAATTTTATCATTCAGAATTTTCCAAACCTCCAGGCTCTAAACCAACCTAAGTTTTCCATAACACACACATCAAAAACACATTTGGTACTTTACAATTAGTCCTTATTACCTTGGTGGTTGGCTAGAACCACCTACAAGCCAAAATTGCCAAGATCTTCCAAAAGACCTTCAAGGTGCTCCTGCACCAGAAAACTAAATTTTATAATTTATCTAATTTATCTCTCAAGGTAAATAAATTCTTTTACACTTGGACTACATAATTAATTGTTTGGTTTCCTTGATCAAGAATATTTTCAAGCCATGATTGTGTAGCCTAAGCCATAGATTTCATTCTTTTCATTTTATCAACTTCTTGTTTAAATAGAACCACAAGACGAATAAATGTATCTTCTTCTTTTTATATTGGACCAACCAAATGTTTAATGTAGGCACGTAATTCTGTCACTTGCTCCTTTGTAGCCTCATTCTTATTTATTATTTGGACAATAATATTTATCGATCCATGTAATTATTCAATCTCTTGAATTCTAGATGTAGGACCCAAATTGAGAGTGGAAATATTGAAGTCTTCAGGCCTTAAATCTCTATTATCGTTCTCCATTGTGGGTGTGGAAACATGTAAAATATAGGATCTAGTTGTATCCTTGCCCATATGACCTTATTATGTATTTCTTCTTCTCCTTGTGTTTCTCAATCCTACTCAATAGGCTAGCCAAATCCATATTTGGAGCCTCAATAACTAGTTTCTTATTCTTCAACTATGACTGCAACCACTCAATTGTTGTTGATTCTTCTATAGATTGTCTTCGTGGAGAAGAGGAATGGGGAATTTATGTTCAAAAAATTTCTACATGTATTGCCTCTTAAACTTCATTTTGAGTACCACTAGGTTGTTCCTGCACTAACATCTACTCATCAATAAGGAGTTTAGTTGCAACTTCTTGTTGTGCATTTTGAAAAACATATTGATCAAAAGATTAATCTTTCATTTTATCAACCTAACGTTTACAATATGTTCAACTGTAGCTTCACTATGCATTTGGAGAGGTGGATTAAAATTAAAATTTTAAATTTTAAATATCCTAGGATTTCATTTATTGGTACACTCGCTCAATGTTCTCTAATGATGGGGAGGGGAAATATTTTCATGAGAAACATTATTGGAAGAGCCAACTTCAATTTGAGCTAGGAGTGCCTTATTTAACTCAGAAAGAACATTAACTACTACCTCTTTGGAAAATGAGAAAGATGTGAAATAAAGGTTTGTGATAAATCTAGAGGAGTGAAGAAAGGGAGGTAGATTGATGGAATGGTATATGAAATAGTGGACATGGTAGAAATGGCCTCAAGATGGATACAAATTAACATGTTATATTGAGGCAATGAAAGTGAAGGAGAAGAGGAAAGTGGTGGAGGTGAAGCATTAGGATATGAATCAATATTAATGTGTGAAATGGAGGTGGTGGAAGTAAATATAGTATCTTTAGCGATATTTGTGGTGGTTGAACTGGTAAGAAAATCCTCATAGATATTGGAAATAGTAGAAATAGAAGGTGTCTTATGTGGGGAAGAAATAATGGGAGGAATAAGAGGAGGAATAGAATCATACGGTGGAGAGGAAGTGGTTGGAAGAGTTTTTCCAGTATAGGTTACCTTCTTGTTCCTTTTAATCTTATTTGGAGGCTATTTCTTAGTACTTGCATTTTTTTCACTTTTCCTTTTATAAACATTGTGACAAGCCATTGGTTTCATTTCACCTTCATTGGCCTTATTTCCTTTATCTTTACTTTTCTACTTTGGAGATGAAGTGGATTCTTTATCAACATGCTCCTTACCTTATCCTTTACCCTTAAAAGATTTTGGATCTTCTTCTTCCATTAAATCAAATGTTAACTCGACATTTTTGTCCACTAAATTAGAATTTTGAATTTCAACCCATGTCTTAGTGAATCTGACCACCGACCTCATTATCTCTTTGAGGTATGTGACCTCCTCTTCAGACTAATTAGGAAGTGGGATTGATTTGTCAAATACATCTATGTACTCTCCTTGCTACACAAGTTCATCATCATCTACCACATGGTCAGGTACCATAATGACTTGGAATTTTCTAATATAATCCAATGGAAGACTAAAGTATGATATTTTTCTTACTTAATGTTCATCCAAGAAATTTTCCCAATAGTCCTTATTATATAACTTATGTCTATATTTCCTTCTAATATTATTTTTCAGCTTTTCATAAGGATCAAAATATTTTTTGGCATTGTGATTCTAAATGAAAGGATTATATTTCTATATCAAAGCTTTATGTTGATTCAGAGGAAGGGTATGAAAATTATCCTTTTCTCATAATGAGAGGGTAAGGGACTTTAGCTCAATGTGTATCCTTAAGAAGTTTATTTGAAGTACACAATTCCCTAATTACTTCCAACAACACTATTTTATCAATAGGGTATTTAGGAAGCCTATGTGGTGCACATCATAGGCCCTTTATTCTTAAATATGTGAATCTTGTTCATATTGAGTCTAACAATAACCAAAACTTTGTATCAACTACATAGATTGGTTGGAAATCCTTTTTCTCAAATCCCCTTGCAACATTTTAGTAATATACATTGTGAAGGAATCATTCACTCTTTTGTAGTGTGATGAAGAATCATATAATTGCAATTGAGGATAACAATCATATGCTTTGACTTTCTCTAGGTGATGCAGGAGCATCCTTGGTTCTTGGCAATCTTGCATCAACCAAAAATAATTCCCTTTAGTTTTTGTTCTTATTTTGTTCTTGTTCCTATTTAAGTTGGGAGACTTGGTGTTCCTTCCTATTTGCTCGTCATATCTCACGTTCTTGGGATTATGTTGTGGATGTGCTCAATTTCCTTATCCCAAGTTTTTAGTTCATTTCATTATTTTTCTGACAAGTTATCGCTTTCGGATTAAGTGACAGTTTTTGGTTCCTAGCCTCGGAGTAATTTCAAATCCTAATGGCTAGTTGGATTGATCACGGATCCTCATGGTGTGTTTAGATTGGTTCTATGGGGTGTCCCTAACCTTGCAAATAGGTCCACACTTCATCATGCGCATCTACCATGGAAGTATTTCAAATTTGAGGTTGACTTGTTCTTGCACACATTACGTTTCCTTCATTGGAGATTGTAATGATCTTGGGTCGACGCGGATGTTTCTTGACCCGTCGATGTGATATATAACTTGTATTAGATCTTTAGAATCAGGGGGAGAGGAGGAAGAGGTAGATCGAGAATATTATAAGGATTGATTTGTAGACTTTCGGCTCGCATGTATGAGCATTATATTTTTAGCTTGTTGTAGGTAGGCCTGTGAGCCAAATCTGTATGTCTGGATGTAGCTAAATGTATGTAATCAAACTTTGAGATAATAAGAATATTGGCATGTGTTTTGCCTTCAGTTTTTGCATTGTTATGTGTTATTTTTGTTGTATTGTTTTCGTTGCATGGTTGGACCATTTTCTTTGAAAACCCTCTCGCCATGACTACATCATTTGGTATCAGAGTTGGTTGTGAATCTGGTGGTGAAGCTGGTTGTGAATCCTGAGTGGGTTGTGCATCCTTGTGGTAGTCTTGGGGTGAACAGAGCGTTGAATTGAGGTGGTTTGTAAGTGTGTCCAATAGATCATCGAGAGAGCGGCAATTGGAACCTTGCAGTCAGATCGTCGAGTTGAGGTAGTTGCACCTGACCAGAGGAAGAGATTCCACCGAGAAGGATGAACCCTAGAAGAATGGAGTAGATGATGGAAGACTTCAAAAATGAGATGAGGAATGAGATCTGGAATCTCTTGGGTGGTCTGAGGAGAAACCCTAAACCGAAAGATGAGTATGAAGAGGCTGCAGAAGAGCTTGAGGTTGAAGAAGCTAAAGAATAGATAGATGAGGGAGAAGAGAGATTGTTGAGAGCAATAGCGCAAGCAAGTAAGAATCATAGGGTGGAGGTTTTGTAAATTCATTGGTACATTCAATCCAGAATATTTAATAGACTGGATAGGAGAGTTGGAAGACTATTTTGATCTTGAGGACATTAGAGACCCCTTGAGGATTAGGTTGGCACAAACTAAGTTGAAAGGGCATGTTGCCTTGTAGTGGAAAGAATTGGAGAAAGGCATAATAGAAAATGGTGAAGCAAAGATCACTCAGTGGAGGCTGATGGTTGCAAGGTTGAAGGCTAAGTTCATTCTGGGAGACTATGAGATGGAATTGTTTAAGAAGTTGCAGAACCTGAAGTAGAAGGATATGAGTGTGAAGGAGTACACTGAGGAATTTTACAAGATGACAATTAGATCCGGTCACAGAGGGATGACTAGGGAGAAAGTGGCTAGGTATGTAAATGGCCTTAGATTTAATATTCAGGATGAGATGAGTATGTTGAGGATTTCCACAGTTGAGGATGCCTTCCAATATGCTCTTAAGGCAGAAGATAAAGTGAAGAAAATATAGCAGAGTAACCCTAGAGGGAAGGAGAATCAGATAAGCAACAGTAGGGAGAAGCTGACAAGTGAGGAAGAATAAAAACCTAAGTGGAATAGAGAAACCAATCAAAGGTGCAAAGGAGAGGAAATGGAAGTAGAGATTTTCTAGGAAAATGTTTCAAGTGTGGAGAAATTGGACATCGATCTTTTGAGTGTCCTGAGGGATCAAGTAAAGGGACTAGTAAAAAGAATTGCATGATACATGAAGAGCAGGTGGATGAGATAGAGCCTGAGCAGGGAGAATCCTTGACGCTTAGGAAAGTCTTGATGAGGCAGAGCAGGGAAGAGATTGGGACTTCACAGTGGAAGAGTCTTTTCCAAACTATAGGCAAATCAGGAGGTAAGTGTTGTAAGGTTATTGTGGATAGTGGAAGCACTGATAACTTGGTATCTAAGGAGATGGTAGAGAAACTTAGTTTGAAGAGGATTCCTCATCCTTGTCCTTATAGGATAAGTTGGTTGCAAGATGATCATGTTGTGGGGGTGAAAGAGCAGTGTTGGGTGAACTTTAACATAGGACCTTTCAGGGATGAAGTCTTGTGTGATATTTTATCTATGAGTGGATGCCATGTTCTGTTGGGTAGACCTTGGTAGTTTGATAGAAGAGTTATGTATGATTGTAGAAGAAAATTGATCTTTGTAGAGAAGGATGAGAAGAAGTTTGCCTTGGCTTCTTTGAAAGATAAGGAGGAGGTAAGGAACCTAAGTTTGGTAAAAATATACATTATAGATACAAGGGTTGTATTGGAAGATGTCATGGATATGAAGGACTTTGTGATTAAGTTAGAAAGCAAGATGGTATCAGTGGAGTGTGAGAGTAAAGTTGTGCAGTAGAAGAAGGAGGTTGCAAGAAAGATGGAATTTTGCAAGGGAAACATATCAAGAAGGAAAAAGAAGGTGACTGGTGGTAACTATCCCTTACTACCGAATACCGGTAGGAAACAAGAAGAAGAAGGTGAAGAGAAGAAGAATTTGAAGAATCACAATAGAAAGAAGAAAGGTACAGACAAAGAAGACATTTGGATCATAAATGAACATGGGGTCTATATCCTTAATCTTGTCAGATGTTCATGAGTCCCTCTCATGGAACATCTTTTCTCACCTGGGGTGGAGCATCCTTGGTTCTTGGCAATCTTGCATCAACCAAAAATATTTCCCTTCAATTTTTGTTCTTATTTTGTTCAGGTTCCTATTTAAGTTGGGAGATCTGATGTCCCTTCCTATTTTCTCCCCAAATCTCGCATTCTTGGGATTACATTGTGGATGTGCTCAATTGCCTTATCCCAAGTTTTTAGTTCATTTGGTCCTTTTTCTGACAAGTTATCACTTTTGAATTAAGTGACAGTTTTTGGTTCCTAGCCACGGAGTAATTTTAAATCTTAATGGCTTCTTGGATCGATCGCGGATCTCGGTTGTTGCTCGTGGATCCTCATAGTGTGTTTAGATTGGTTCTATGGGTTGTCCCCAACCTTGCAAATATGTCCACACTTCATCATGTGCATCTACCATGGAAGTATTTCAGATTTGAGGCCGACTTGTTCTTGCACACGTTACATTTCCTTCATTGGAGATTGTAATGATATTGGTCTGACACGGATGTTTCTTGACCCGCAGATGTGATATATAACTTGTATTAGATCTTTAGAATTAGGGGGAGAGGAGGAAGAGGTAGATCAAGAAGATTGTAAGGATTGATCTAGAGGATTTTGGCTTGCATGTATGAGCACTGTATTTTGAGCATGTTGTAGGTAGGCCTGTGAGCCGAATCTGTATACCCAGTGTGGTCGAATGTATGTAATCAAACTTTGAGATAATAAGAATATTGGCATGTATTTTTCCTCCAGTTTCTGCATTGTTATGTGTTATTTTCGCTACATGGTTGGACTGTTTTCTTTGAAAACCCTCTCGCCATGACTGCATCACTAGGGCATTACCAATATTGTCCACACATGTTGAACCTTTGCATCTAAAGTTTATTTCCAACATATTCACAACATATGATGTCATGTGGAAAATTTCAGTATCTTTTAACATCATAAACTGGGTATAAATGTTGTTAGTAATGATTTTTTCCTAGTGGATTTTCTTATCACCCATTATTAATTTCTCAATGAAGTAGAATATTCAACCTTCAATTGTAGAATTTACCGCTATGCCCATAAATCTACTCATAAAAGTTACCAAATCATTTATCTATGGAATAAATTCTTCTATATAAATTCTTGGGCGACTACATTACTAATGATATTGGCTTCTTCATCCAATGTTCATTGATAATCTTCAAACATTGATGAAGACCTTGTTCGTATATTTTCTTGCCTTTATCCTTTGCCACTTTTGTCATGGTGGCTTGGGTTAGGATTCCAAAATCCTCTATGATTGCCTCAATGAAAAAATATGCGAAAAATATTCCATTAGTAGTAATAATCTTCCTAGGCTTAGCCAAATAGTGCTTTCTATATTCCATAATCAATTTTGGGCATTGAAAATTTGTGGGGAAACTAGTAGCTTGTGTAATTCCATTATTGACCAACCTCTTAGCCTTGGGAGAAGGATTGTTCCAAAATATTCTCTGTTTAAGTCATCAATATCTATATGTCCCATGTCAATATACCCAGCAAAATTCCATCTTGAGGTGAGCTTCATATCAAGGGAGATTCCCTTGAATTCATAGTTCATTTTAGTAAAGGAGACTCTTTTGAATTATAGATGTAGGACCCAAATTAAGAGTGCAAATATTGAAGTCTTCAGGTCTTAAATCTATATTATCGTTCACCATTATGGGTGTGGCAACATATAAAATATTAGATCTAGATGTATCCTTGCTCATATGACCTTATTTTTTATTTCTTCTTCTCCTTGGGTTTCTCAATCTAGGCTAGCCAAATCCAAATTTGGAGCCTTAATAACTAGTTTTTTATTCTTCAACTATGATTGCAACCACTCAAGTGTTGTCAATTCCTTTATAGCTTGTCTTTGTGGAGAAGAGGAATGATGAATTTATGTTTGAAAATTTTCTACATTTATTGCCTCTTCAACTTCATTTTGAGTGCCACTAGGTTGTTCCTGCATTGGCATCTACAAATCAATAAGGATTTTAGTTTCAACTTCATGTCATGCATGTTGAAAAATAGAATGATCAAAATATTAATCTTTCATCTTATTGGTAACATTTACAATATGTTCAATTGTAGCTTCACTATCCATTTGGAGTGGTGGATTAACATTTAAATTTTAAACATCCTAGGCTTTCAGTTATTGGTACACTTGCTCAATGTTCTCCAATGATGGGGAGGGGAAATATTTTCATGAGACGCAGTATTGGAAGAGCCGACTTCAAGTTGAGCCAATAGTGCCTTATTTAACTCAGAAAGAACATTAACTACTACCTCTTTGGGGAAATGAGAAAGATGTGAAATAAAGGATTGCGATAAATCTAGAGGAGCGGAGAAAGGGAGGTAGATTGACGGAATGGTAGATGAAATAGTAGACATGGTCGAAATGGCCTCAAGATGGATACAAATTAACATGCTATATTGAGGCAATGAAAGTGAAGGAGAAGAGGAAAGTGGTGGAGGTGAAGCATTAGGTGATGAATAAATAGTAATGGGTGAAAATGAGGTGTTGGAAACAAAGATAGTAGCTTTAGCAGTAGTTGTGGTGGTTGAATTGGTAGGAATATCATCATGGATATTTGAAATGGTGGAAATAGAAGATTTCTTATGTGGGGAAGAAATAATAGGAAGAATAAGAGGAGGAATAGAATCATAGGGTGGAGAGGAAGTGGTTGGATGAGGTTGTTCAGTATAGGTTACCTTCTTGTTCCTTTTAATCTTAATTTTAGGCTATTTCTTAGTACTTGCAATTTTCTCACTTTTCCTTTTATAAATCTTGTGACGAGCCATTGGTTTCCTTTCACCTTCATTGGCCTTATTTCCTTTATCTTTACTTTTTTCTTTGGAGATGAAGTGGATTCTTTCTTAGCATGCTCCTTACCTTATCCTTTACCCTTAGAATATTTTGGATCTTCTTCTTGCATTAAACTCAAATGTTAACTCAAATTTTGTGTGCATTAAATTAGAATTTTGAATTTCAACCCTTGTATTAGTGAATCTGAGCACCGACCTTATTATCTATTTGAGGTATGTGACCTCCTCTTTGGACCAATTAGGAAGTGGGATTGATTTTTCAAATACCTCTATGTACTCTCCTTGTTGCACAAGTTCATCGTCATCTACCACTTGGTCAAACACTATCATGTCTTGGAATTTTCTAATATAATCCAATGAAATCCTAGAGTATGATCTTTTTCTTACTTCATTTTTATCCAAGAATTTTTCCCAATACTCCTCATTATATATATCTTATGTCTATATTTCCTTCCAATATTATTTTTCAAATTTTCATAACGATCAAAAAAAATTTGGGTATTGCACGAAATTCCAAATGAAAGGATTGCATTTCTACATCAAAGCCTTATGTTGATTGGGAAGAAGGGTATGAAAATTATCATTTTCTCATAATTAGAGGGTAAGGGACTCTAGCTCGATGCATATCCTTAAGAATTTTATTTTAGGTACACAATTCCCTAGTTACTTCCAACAACACTATTTTATCAGTAGGGTATTTGGGAAACCTGTATGGTGTACATCATAGGCCCTTTATTCTTAAATATGTGAATCTTTTTCAAATTGAGTGTATCAATAACCAAACCTTTGGATCAACTACATAGATTGGTTGGAAATCCTTTTCTCAAATCCCCTTGCAACATTTTGGTAATATACATTGTGAAGGCATCGTTCACTCTTTTGTAGTGGGATGAAGAATTGCATAATTGCAATTGAGTATAACAATCATATACTTTGACTTTCTCTAGGGAATTACCTATATTGTTCACACATGTTAACCCTCTATACCTAAAGTTTATTTCCAACATATGCAAAACATATGATGTCATGTGGAAAATTCCTGTGTCTTTTAACATCACAAAATGGGTATGAATGTTGTCACTAATGATTTTTTCCTAGTAGATTTTCTTGTCACCCATTAATAATTTCTCAATGAAGTAGAATATCCAACCTTCAAAGGCAGAAGTTTCCCTATTCCCACAAATCTACTCAGAAAAGTGACCAAATCATTTATCTCTGTAATAAAGTCACTTCTATATAAATTCTTAGGCATCTTCATTACTAATGATCTTGACTTCTTCATCCAATGTTCATTGATAATCTTCAAACACTGATCAAGACCTTGTTCATATATTTTCTTGCCTTGCTCCTTTGCCATTTTTTTCATGGTGGGATGAGTTGGGATCACAAAAGCCTATGTGATTGCCTCAATAAAAAAACTGCTAAAAATATTCCATTAGCAGCAATAATCTCCCTAGACTTAGCCAAATAGTGCTCTCTACATTCCATAATCAATTTCAGACATTGAACATATCTGAGGAAACCAACAACTTGTGCAATTTTGTTATCAACCAAAGTCTTAGCTTTGGGAGTAGGATTGTTCCCAAATATTATCTCTTTGAAGTCATCAATATCTATATGTCCCATGTCGATATACTCAAAAATATTCCATCTTGAAGTGAGCTTTGTATCAGGGGAGACTCCCTTGAATTCATACTTCATTTTAGTAACTCTTGAGATTTATATTTGTATAAAAAGACTTAAATATTCTATAAATTATTTTTCCATATAGAAAAACATCTTGTACAAGCCATTTATAATCATCAAAATATGATAACTTACATAAGAATAGTTCATAAACTAAATCTCGTAGGAAAACATTCTAAAATTGTAAAACTTTCCATAAAAATTATCAATTTAAACATTTACCATGTTAATTGCAGATATTTTAGGAGAATAAGACTTTGCAGAACTTTCATGTTTATGTTGATTTACAGAAAAGAGCAGTGCACATGGATGTAAAATGTTAACTTTCACACCCTCTAGCACATTTTAGAACTTCAATAGTTTGAGACATTACTGAAAAAACAAGAAGGAATAGGATATATCGTGAGTATGTTTGGATTCCTACAATGAGGAACAATTATGGAGTTTGGGTAGGTATATGGATATTTTAGAAAAGTGTAAGAGTGTTGGATAAATCCTAAAGGTCCAAGAAATATTTTCTCAAAGAATTAATGATGCATAGATATTATGTAATGGAGAATCAAAGTGAGTTTGGATGAATGTAGAAGAATTGATAGGTGTTGGTTGTGTCACTGCCAGATCTCTGTAACACAAATTCTAATGAATCCTTGTGACTTTGTGAGGTAAAAAATACCATTATATAAATTTGAATGTGATAGGGTAGGGTTGGATGGAACAATCACTGTTCCATGCTCTGGATCTTTATTTGCAAGATCTCCTTGGTGTCTTACTTCACCACCTTAACCTTTAGGACCTTATTCATGTTTAGGTACCCCTAGTTCTCTTGGCCAACCCCACTACCATCACAATTCAACTTACCAAGTCAATCTTGGTGCACTGCCTCTAACTCTTCCTTAGCCCTTAATCTACCCTAAAGGCTAACCTATCCTCAACACTCAATTTGATCTTTGCAAGGGTGTGGAGTAGCTTCCAAAAGGTTCACACCATCACAACATGGTTCTAGAGAATCCACCTTGCTTCCTTTGGCCATCGCTTTCACCCAACCCTCATTTAGGGTTAAAAAGACTACTAGCCCAAGAGCCCCAATTAGGTCTCCAACTCCCAGAAAATAGGCTTGTTCTTCTAATTTCTCCAAAGAACACCCAATATTTCCTTGAGGTTCTTAGTGTATATGTCCACCTCTCAATGATTTCAGGGGTCCTAAGTCTCCATTGACCGTACAGTACTCTAAACTGGAAATGAGCAAAGAGCTTAGGTTTTGTGGGTCTTTTGCTGACCACCCAGCAGACTGTCAAGCCTTTTCCTCACCAGACGGATTGGTGGAGTCTCCTCATTGCTTCCATAGCTTTATAAACATCACATCTCACCTCTCCAATAGGAATATTTCCTTGAACGAACACCCCTGCACTTTATAGTGCTTTGCACTGTGATCTTTCCTAGTCGGGCTATCCTTTAGCTCGCCTAGTATAAGACTTCACAATTAGCCTCTGCAGTATCACACCTCTTAAATCCTATAGTATTTACATCCATGGAGTCTAGCCACCAATACCAAGGAGTCATACCAGTTGTACGGTGGGACAGTGAGCTAAACCTCCATGTTTTCCAAACTGTCTGGTTCAAACTAGCAATAGTGCAAACACCAAAACAAATACAAAATGCTTGAAATTGAAGTTAATAAACTATACACTACCACACAATATTCAAAGAGTAAACACACTCTCCTATGCACGCATTACAACACTAGAATTAATTCATTAAGGATCACTATAATACCAAGAACAAGAAACTACACAAACTACTAAAATTGATAGGAGGTGGATGCTACGAGAATTTTGGTAAATAAGGGACATGTCCCTATACTGGTTGGGATTCTGCAATGGATAAAAACCTTGTAATTTTAAACGAATTAAATAGAATTGCAAGGATTGGGGGCACGTCTAGATAGGCATGAAAACTCCACAACTCCTTAAATAAACTTTAAAATAAACCTTGAAACCCAAAACAACCAAAATCCACCTTGACCAGAAGGACTAATGTCTACACTCTCTCTTTTGAGGAAAAATATTAACTCCAAAACACTATGACAAAGACTAAGACTCAAACAAGCAAAAAATGAAAGAAAAAAGAGGGGGCCCTCATTTGTAACGGGGCATGTGTGCAAGGTACAAAAAATGGTGAATTTTCTAGGATGCTCCAAAGAATTTCAAAGATAAACAATGGTCAAGAACCTAGAATCTTTGGTTTAGCTTCTTGTCAACCCTAATAAACCATAAATGCTTGATCAAGAAATCAAAATTTACTTAACACAACCATCTATATTCTAAAACTTGAGTGTGTAAAAAAAAATTAATTACCTTCTCAAAGTAACCAAGGGTACCAAAGATCCTTTGTATTAAACTACATGAACAATTCTATCCTCATAAGCAACTTGGACATTGCCTTGCAACCGGACAAGCATCCATACCTTGATGAGGTTATCACCCCAATCACATTCAATGCATAGCTTTACTACTAGCTAGGCATCTATAGTCTCGATAGAAAACTTGAATCTCCCAATTGGTTGAATCATAAGATTAGAGTACTATAGAGTACTACTAACTAAGTTTTATTTAATTATTCTTTTGATTTCTTTCTCATATTTCTTTATGATTTATTTCAACCTTTACTGGGATAGGAATCATAGTGATAATTGAGGTGGAAACAAAAGATTTTTAACTTAATACAATATCACATAGAAAACTTTAGCAACATGAGGATCTTTAAAATATAAAATATATAAGACTTCAGAAGACTTCAAGCTATATCTAATATAAAATTCATCATTCAAAATTAGATATTCAACAATTCAATAGCAACAAGAAACTTCTTTTCAGATTATTAATTTATGACATATGTTTATCAAATAAAGATTCTAATACCTCCATAATAACATGCTTTTGTGCAAAAAAACACATCCAAAAGGAAAAGAAAGATCCCAAAAAGAAGACAAAGAAAAACAAAACCGACAAAACAAAACAAACCTAAAAATAACTATGTACAAAAGGACAATCCTTTAAGGTGACCTAAGACTAAAAATAGTGTTTCAAAAACTGCTAAGATAGGAAGTGGGACATTTTCTCTTGTGA
Source organism: Sequoiadendron giganteum (assembly GCA_007115665.2). NCBI lineage: Eukaryota > Viridiplantae > Streptophyta > Pinopsida > Cupressales > Cupressaceae > Sequoiadendron > Sequoiadendron giganteum. Next base: position 9,926,645 of record CM021110.1, read on the forward strand.
GTGTTTTCAACCTATATGTACTATCCCCTAGAATCTTAAAAATTAAAAAAGGGCCAAGCTAGAGTTCATCAAATTTACCATGCCCCTCTCATGTGATTTATTCCAATAAAGGACTAAGTCAAAGATGTGCGAAATATTTTGATTTTATCCCTTTTATTGAACCATCTTTTAATAATGCCCTGATGTTGGAAAAAAAAATTAGTTGCATCACATTTTTTTTCTAAGTAGAGGAGTTGTCACAACCTAGCCTCCATCTTGTCCTCAAAATCATAATATTCATTTACAAATTGTAAAGTGGATATTTAAGATGCACATGAAATACAAGCTCTAAGTCATAAACCAAATGGTAGGCTGATGTTCTTAGTGCAACCTTTTTGTGAGTACGATATGCCCACGAGAAAAAATTTAATTGGGTGTGTTATTCCTTAGTATTATTATTTAACAACCTTTTAATGATAAGTTAAGCATATTGTTGTTTATGGAATCGACCACTCCCTTCCCCTAGGGATAGAAATTAGACAATAATCCCATAGTCAAAATCCCAATTAGAGAATTTCAAAGAGGAAAATATATGACCATGACCAAAAACCAATGCAAAAGGACAACCAAAATGAGTTATGATATGCTCTTCAAAAAATTTGATTACCACTTAAATTGTGCACTATTTACATTCCTATGCTTTAGTCCATCTAGAGCAATAATCAGTGGTAGTGAGAATATACATGTGGTCGAAAGAGGAGGGTGGATTATAAATCATTCTAATAAAGTTGAGTCCTAATTGTGCAAAGGGAAATTCACACATGTCATATTTGCCATAATATCACTATAAGAGAGAAGAATTCATCCATGTCATTGTAGCCTATGGTACATGTGTATGTGTATCCTGGAAAAGGGTGGGCCTATAATATCTTGCCTATATAATTTGATGTCTAGTGGCAAGACTAGATCTACAACTTGTACCAAATCTATCGTGTTCAAGCTAACCAAAACTATAGAAACTTCAAACTTATTAAGATGTTGGAGGTAAATAACCTCATGGTTTCTCTTGTATAATACAAAACCTTTTTACATAAACTATTTATTTTCAGTCACAAGGATCTTCATTGAATTCAATTAAATGAGGAGGGTAGTGTTGTTTAAGTAGATAAAATATTATATCATCATACCACTCATCATGAGAAACATCATTGAGAGAGTACTACTAGGAAAAATATCTTAACCTACCTTAGCCATTGTATGAGTGATAAATTTCACCCTTACAAGCTTCATAGGATGAATTTCAATATCAAATTATTGTAAGATGGTTACCCATTCAACCCTTCTTTTTTTCAGCTCACTCTCCATTAGAAGGATTTTGACAGTAGGATCTGGGATAATTGCATTAATCTTGTTTCATAATATATAATGCTATAATTTATTCACATCCTTCACTAGAGAATATGCCTTCTTTTCTACATTCGAATATTTCAATTCACATTATTCAAAGGAAAACTCATGAAAGAAATTGGGCACTCATCTCGTGGCTCCTTCTTTTGAGCTAACATTGTCGTGCAAGAATGTTTAGATGCAAATGGGTATATATAAAATGGGAGTGTATAATCACAACTTACCAATAATGGGGCTTCTATTATAGTTTGTTTCACCTCCTCAAATGCCTTCTTGGATTTAGAATTCCATTCAATTTTACATCCTATTTTATCATAACATTTAATGGTCTCACATTTGTCGCAAAATCAATAATAAAATTACGTACAAAATCATTTTTTACAAAATATGATTTCAACTCCTTTTTTCTGGTGGGAGGACTTCAAAATATCTTGAACATGTTTTGGATCAATATAAATACACTTCTTTAAGATAAAATGTCCCAATAGATTTCCCTTGGTGACTTCGAAGATACACTTCTTAGGAATTAAAGAAATTTTTTATTCCTTGCATCTTTGAAATAATTTTATTAGGTCTAAATCATGATCTCCCCTTTTCTTGTAGAATACAATCAAATCATCCATGTAAATAATTATGCACTTTCCCACCAAATCCCGGAAGGCTTGATGTTCATTGCTATTTAGAAAGTGGTTGCCACATTGATTAGCCCAAACAACATTGTTCTGTAAGAAAAGACTCGCCACTTTGTGGTGAAGGTAGTCTTCAATCTATCTTCATGTTCTAACATCACTTGATTGTATCTAGAGTACCCATCTAGAAAAAAAAAGACATCATTTTGTGAATATTTTACAATATGGAGGGTCTCAACTAAGGAAGACAAAGGATAATTATCTTTTTCAAATGCATGATTTAAGCTTCTAAATTCAACACATAGTTCAATCTCACCATTTTATATCTTATCAAAATGAGGTTAGCAACCCAAATAGAATGACATAATAAGAAGATGATCTATTCTTACATTAATTTATTCACTTCCCGATAAATAAATGGTTATAACAATTCATTAATTGGTCTACATCACTATCAAAAAGGATTTTCCCTAGGTTTGAGAGGTATGGTATGTGTGATGATTGATGTGTCATAAATTTTAAGGTCATCATAGATTCAAGATATAATATCTTGATAGTGAAACATAGATTTAATAATGCCTTATTTCTCCTCTGGAGTACACACCTTGCCTATTAAGATATTTTTGACATTATTTGCAGCACCCATATTATGAGTGTCACATTTTCCATCTTCTAACTCACTATGTTGTTTTTGAGATCCCAAATCATCCCAATAAAAGATATGCTCCAATTAAACCATCCCTTGTAGAATCATGTATTGGTTTTTAAATTGATCACCTCCTTGAGATTTACCTTAGACTCCTCTTGGGATCAGTTTTATCTATGATCAATATTGGAACCAAATACATCCAAATTATTAATGAAATCAAGTATATATTTTCATCCTCAAATACTTGAAAATTGGTGATGTTATTAGGTACTAAAGGGATAGGAGTAAGCTCCACTATAGATTTATTAAGTTCTGGAAAATTTAAGGGTTGTAACATGTTGGCTGCCTAACTAAGAGGATCAACTATATTATTTTTCTATTTGAGAATCAACTGAATATTAAAAGCAATCAAAACTCTTTATATCCCAAACTATGCTGTAATAATTTCTTAATTTTCTACTGTGAAAAGTATGTTAGAGTAAAGGTTTTAACTTAATTGTGTTGATTAAGTTACCTTTATTCCCTTCTTAAGATTTCACGTTAGTTTCCATAAAGTGAAATTTAATTATTAAATGTTTTCTTATTAGGGCTTCTTTTAGGGTTTTTCCTATTAGGGTTTCTTTAGGGTTTGCATGATCTCCTTTTATAAGGATTGATCCATTGTATATTTCATATCAATTCCCTTTTGTTCTGATAAGATAATTTCTCCATTTTTTAGAGATTGAATTCTCCATTTTTTAGAGATTGAAACCCTTGTTTGTTTTCTCCATCCATTCTCTTCCTTGTGACAGGTATCCATTTGCATGCAGGTGTTCTTGGAGTCTGAATTTGGATTTCTCAACTTCTACATGGTATCAGAGCTTTACTGTTGCATGTTTGTTCTTGTTTGAAGAATTTGAAGCTATTTGGAGCGACAAGGTTGGATCAGGCATTCATAGTTTTGGGGTTTGCATTTTTTGATCTAGGGAATCACCTGCAATTTAAAATCATTTTGATTCCAAATGGACCTTTCCGTTGTGTCCGTAGCAGTCCAAAACCCCTAAATCGACTGTTCATTCGTCCATTTTGGACAAAGTTGATTTGAGGGGCAAAATATTTTTTTAGCTGTACGACTGTACAGTCGTCCATCTGGGCACGGATTGGAGGAAAAAGCTTGGTAAAAAAAAATTATTCTACATTTTCGTCAAATTATTTTTATTTTTTTTTAAATTACATTTGTAAAGGTTTTTTGTTTTTTTTAATCAAAAAAATAAAAAACTGCAATTTAAGGGCTTGCAGACCCTGGTACAGGGTACCCGCAGGTACCTACGGGCCCTCTGTACGTTGGTCGGCATACTGCCGATTGACGGTCTAACAGTACTGCCGACGGCGGTAAAGGTCGCCGTTTTTTTTTTTAGGTTTTTAATGTTTTTTATGATTTTTTTTAAAACAATCAAAAGTTTTTTTTTTATTATTATTAAAAAAAAAAATTCATGTAATAAGCCTAGTTGTGAAAATGTGGTGACAATCATTTGGCCGTCAAATTTAAGCTCGTCTTTTTGCTGCGATGGTCGTATGACCTTCAATTTAATGCATCACTAGATTTTTTCCCCTTTGGAGCTGTTTTCTTCCAGAGGTCGTAACTTGGACATACGATATCATTTTTTGGCAAACAAGATATCGTCGAAAAGCTGGTTTTGTCAACTTTCCTGTGGTGTGAGTTTCATTGCTTCATTTTTCTATTGGTGTATTTTATAGCCAGTTGAAGTCAAAAGAGTTGCTTTCAGTCCCGAGCTCGTAACTTTTGATCTGTTTCTCCGTTTTTTGCGATCTCAGCAGCGTTGGAACCATATTTCAGAGCTCTTCAGTTCCATCCATGCAATTTTTCCATATTTCACTCCAAGTATATTTTATTCAGTTTTTTGTGTTTTCACACTCTGGTGAATTACCTGGACATATTCATTCTTGGGAACTTCTCGATTATATGGAATGCTTCGTTTTTGGCTATTTTTTATGTATTTCCAGTTTTTTGTCATTTGTGGACATTTTGAGCATCATTTGTAAGCAATATTTTATGTAAACGTACTGAGATAAAGTGTCACACTATTGTACCTGTATTTTTTGGGGATTTTGCACATAAGGTTGTGCCATATTTTGTACTCGCACTGTATTATAAAGTGCCATGGGGGGTTGTGTAGTGCCTTTGTTTTTCCATCACACCTTTGTCCGGTGAGTGTCCCTCCACGATGACAGTGGATCTATATGATTCCAGCCTCATGCATGTCTATTTTTTTTTGCACACCACTTTTTCAATTGCAGGTGCTTTCTTGTGCACTTTTCGATGTTGTTTCTTCTCCTTCATGCACTATAGGGTGTTACACACCATTTCAGTGGATCTGTCAGGCTCTCCCAGTTTAGCATTATGGGGGGGGTATTATACTGTTCGTGTTAATTCTTCCTTAGTTTCACCTTGAAAGAAATCTTCCATTCTCAATTGATTAGTTTTTTCAAACTATTGGTGCTTGTGTCATTTGTATCTTCGTTCCAAGTGTTTGCCTTTGTTTGCCATCTGATTTGAGTAGTGTCGTATGGGGCACTCATGCAGATTGTTATCTTCTTGATCCTGATCATCCTATCTTCAGTGGAGGTTCTTCAGCACCATAGCAATCATCTTTCGATAATTGTTTGCAGCTTCTTCTCCTTTAGTGATGTTCTTCATGGCTTTTTGCATCTCTTTTTTGGAGTAGAGTTTCTCCCGTGAGGTTTTCTCTATTTCTCCACTTTACAGAGATTTGGTTGTATTTGGGTACCTGATATGGCCTAGTTGTCGGGACCCATGTTTGTCTTCCTACATTGTAGTTACCTTTGCTTTCTTGCATTTGTTTGTAGTTGCATTGTTGCTCATCTTAAGGGGGGTGTTAGAGTAAAGGTTTTAACTTAATTGTGTTGATTAAGTTACATTTATTCCCTTCTTAAGATTTCACATTAGTTTGCATAAAGTGACATTTAATAATTATATTAATTATTAAATGTTTTCCTATTAGGGTTTCTTTTAAGGTTTTTCCTATTAGGGTTTCTTTAGGGTTTAGATGATCTCCTTTTATAAGGATTAATCCATTGTATATTTCATATCAATTCCCTTTTGTTCTGATAAAATAATTTCTGCATTTTTCAAAGCTTGAAACCCTTGTTTGTTTTCTCCATCCATTCTCTTCCTTGTGACAGGTATCCATTTGCATGCAGGTGTTCTTGGAGTTTGAAGTTTGATTTCTCAATTTCTACAAAGTATAATGTTTATGAATTTTCTTCACCATCAACTCAAAATCCTAAGGAAACTTTTCTTTCTTTCAGTTGGAAAAAAGAAGAAGATAGACCAAGGATTCATATTTTGCAATATTATTTGTGCAGGAGAATTGTAACCCATGCGAATTAAATAATGTTTCACCTTTAGGGTTGATTAGCTCAAAGCTATCCTTGATTCTTTTTTTTTTGGACCTAGAACCACCAAAACAAAGTTTCCACACCTTGTTATAGAGATAGAGGGAGATACGTAGGAATTTAAAAATGGAGAAATAGAGATAGAGATAGGGAGGGAGAAATAAGGAGTGTGTGTGTGTGTGTGTATTAGTAAGAGAGAGATATTGAGAGAGATAGAGAGGAGGATAGGTATGTCTAAATAGATAGAGAGGGAGGGAGATGGAGGGAGAGAAATAGAGATAGGAGAGAGAAGTAGAGAGATATAGAAAGAGGAAGTGATAGGGAGAGGAAGAGAGGGAGAGAGAGGGATATAAAGGATAGATAGAGAGACAAATATAACTCGGGAAAGATAGCTTGAGAGTGAGAGAAAGAGACAAAGGCAAAGATAGAGAGATAAATATATTAAAGGAGATATGGAAGGAGAGAGGAAGAGGGAGAGAGATAGAAAGAGGGATACAATGAAAGACGGGGAGATGGAGAGAGAAATATAAATATATAGAAAGTGATATATAGAGAGAGGTATATATATAAAGAGAGCGTAGGAGAGATGGAGTAAATAAGAGAGGGGGATAGAGATAATGAGATATAAATAAAGAGGGAGAGGGAGAGGGAGAGGGAGAGGGAGAAGTGTGAAGATATAAATAAAGGGGGCAAGAGTGAGAGATAAAGGAGGTGATAGAGATAATTAATAGAGAGAGGGAAAGAGATAGAGAGAGGGGGAGAGATAGAGAGATAGAGAAATAATGAGTGTGTGTGTGTGAGAGAGAGTGAAAGAGATGTAGATATATAGATAGGGAAGGAGAAATAAGGAGTGTGTGTATCTGAGTGAGAGAGATATTGGGATAGATATGGAGAGATAAATATAAATAGATAGAGAGGGAGGGAGAAATAAAGAGAGGATAGAGAAGTTGAGAGATATAGAAAGAGAGAGTGATAGGGAGAGAGGGAGAGATGGAGGGATAGAAAAATGGAGATGGGAATTTATATCGAAAGAGATAGAGAGAGGGAGATATATATAGAGATATGGGGAGAGATACATATGTGGAGATATATGTAGAGGTATATGGGAAGAGAGATCTCTTTATATCTCTATCTTTATATTTTTTATTATCTCTCAATCTCTATCTTCCTCTCTCTCCCCTATTTCTCTCTATATTTGTCTTCCCTTCTTTCTTCATCTATCTATCTTTCTCTCATTTCTTCTCTTTGACTATTTCCCTCCCTATATTTCTCCCCTTACTGTTTTTTGTTATACCTATTTATCTCCACCTCTCTCTCCCCCTTTCCTTCTTTATCTCTTGATCTCTCTACCTTTATATATATCTAAGTTGTCTCCTATTTCTCTTTATCTCTATCTCTATCTCTCTCTTAATGTGACTATATTTATCTGTCTCTCCTCTTTTCTCTTTTCGTCTCTTTATTTATCTCTCCTCCTATATCTATCTCTTTGTCTCTCCATATCTACACCTCTATTTTTTGTATCTCTATCTCTCTTTTATCTCTTCTCTCCTCATCTCTATATTTCTCCATTTCTCTGTCTTTATTTTCTTTGTTTATCTCTCTATCTATTTTCCTCCTAAGTGTGTAATGGGTACATTGAAGAGTTTTTAAGGTTAATTACATATCCTTAATCCAATGACATGCTACATTGAGCATAACTTGCTAGGGACGTGCTATCCTTTGATTATTGGCATGAAATGACTAATCAAAAGTTACCTTATATCTCACTCTATAAATTTTAGTTTATACTTTAAGTTTGAAATTCATTTTATTATATAAATTATAACCAAAATCCAAAATATAATTATTTTACAATAATCAAAGTTTTAATAAGATAAAAAATTATAAATTAAATTAATTCTAATAATTTTTAATTATTATTTGTAATTTCATAAAATGACATAAATAACAAAAATAGATTTTAAACTTAAATTAGAATTAAAAAACTAAATAAAATAAACTAAATGAAAAGTCAAAATATATCAAAATCCAAATATTAATAAACATAATCATTTTAAAAAATTAATAACAAATAATAAACTTATTAATTTAAATAAATGATTAAATAAAAATAAAAATAAATTATTTTTTAATTTATTAAAATTAAAATATTCATAAAATATTTACCTAAAAAATATAATTAATATATTGCAAACAATATTAAAGTGAAAAATAAAATGAAACCTATTCAAAAGATAAAAACTCAATTTGTAATTTATTGATTTATTATTATTAATATTTATTATTTGAAAAATATATATATTTATTAAAAACTTATTATTATTTATCTAAAAATCTATGCTTAAAAAGTTTAAAAGGAAAAAACAATTCTTATCCTATCTTTTCTTAATTTAAAGGATAAAATGCATTGTTTTTTAATATTTTAGAAAATCTTATGGTTGAGATTATTTCGATGGTCTTGCATCCTTCTCTACAATTTTCAACTATTGATTTTCAAAATCAATTTTTATTATGCCTTCAACCGGTTCTAACCCAGCAATTTTTGCTAGTGTTAGTGGTTCGTTAGCACAGTTTAATGGCTCCCCCACCGAACAAACGCCCTCGAAAATTTGTTCTGAAAGTCTTTCAGGAGGTAAGCATTCTGACACCCCTACTGATGTAGTTTTACCTTTACCTAATTTTGATTATGCTTGCCAATGGCTTGAACAACACACCCTTGTGGGTTATTTTGTTGGGAGGACTCCCCCCAAAAGTGTGCTAAAAGATTGGGTCAGCAAGGCCTAGGTCCCTCATGGGGTCCGCCTTTATATGGTCCAAAATCTGACCAAGGGTTTTTTTTTGTTTCACTTTGCGGAAGTCAATCATGTCCAAGCTATTTTGGGTCATGGGCCCTAGTATGTTTGGTCTTCCTTGTTGGTTTTCCAGGCATGGACCCAGGATTTTGCTGTCTCAGAAGACTCCAAAATGCATGTCCTGGTTTGGATTGAGTTTCCCGGGTTACCTTTGCCTTCCATGCCCTTCTTGAACCATATTGCCTCCTCTTTGGGGAGGGTTGTTTGTATCAAACCTAATAGATTCTTTCAAGCTCGTCCTCAAAAGAGGGTTTGTGTGGAAGTTGATTTGTCCAAGGATTTGAAAGAGTCTATAGACATTCAAATCAGTGATATTCGACACACCTAGAAAGTCACATATTTCAATCTACCCAGCACGTGTTATCGGTGCCAGCCAGCTGACCACAAGATCAAGAACTATCATTTGACAATTCCTCGTACATCCTCTCAGTCACGGGATGTTGAAAATCCTCATCCGAAAGAGCCTTTAGCTAAGGCAGAAACAAACTGGACTACGGTTTCAAACCAGAAAAATAAGTCATCTAGTTCTGGGTCAGCTCCCAAGGCCCCTGAATCAACTAAGTTGGTTTCAAACCCTTCGGAGAAGGGGATAGCTACTCCCTCAGGAGTTACTTCTGTTGTTTTACAACCCAGGTCTAAGCTACGCCTCAACCTACGGTTGTTTTATGTGCTCAGTCAACTTTGTCCTCTGTAGTGGGGACTCAACAGCGATCTCGCAGCTCGTCTCTTCCATCGGAAGAAGGTGAATATGTGCCTGAAAAACAGAGATTCTCTCCTTCTATTCAGATTGGTTTTGTTTCGCAAGAGTTTTTGAAGAATAGATTCTCTTCCCTAGGTGAAGAGGATTGGGATTTTGCAAGTATGGAATATTTTCCATGAATTTTATCTCATGGAATGTTCGAGGTCTAACTGACCTCTCCAGGAAGTATTATGTTAGAAATAATTTAAAGAATTACCCAGGAATTGAAGTACTTTGTCTCCAGGAAGTTAAAATTTTAGGTTTCTTGCTTGCTTCAGCTTGTCGCTCTATTTGGCTAGCCAGTACTATGTTTTGCACTTTGCATGAGGCTGGTCGTGGTGGAGCTGCTACTCTTTTGGCCCCACGACTGCATTCTTGTGTAGTGGACCATGGGGTGGACCCGTCCCAGTAGGTTGTCTGTGTTCTTCTCAATATTAAGAATCATTCCTTCGGGATTATTAATGTTTATGCCTCTAATGACGTCGTGGAGCGTTGCTTTCTTTGGCGTTGGATTGTTGATTCTTTGCCATTTTCCACCTAGTTGCTCTATGGGGATTTCAACATGTAGAAATGGCGTACGATAAGAATGGCACCTTGCCTTTTTGTTGGGCAGCGGGTGAAAGGGAGGCGTGGTTTTACATGCGCAATAAATTGGGGCTTTTTGATCGCAATATGGGTTGCCGCCATTCTCATTCTCTTTGGCACACTTGGTGAAATTACAGGGTTGGTTCTGACAGAGTCTTTAAATGCCTTGATCATGCTATGATCTCGGCTCAATCATTTTTTTCCTTCAATAGCTTTGTCTTGCCTGTTAAGCCGTTAGTGGATGTAACCCTTTCTTATCACTTTTCAATTCATTTTCGCATTGAATGAGCATCTTGTCAACCTCGCACGTGTAAAACTCAATTCTTCTTAAACACATCTTTGCTCTGTCACAAGCCCTCCCTAACCCACATTCACCAGGTGTGGAATTTAGAGTGCAGGCCTCCTGACCGTACGGGCTGGATTACTTGGTGCAATGATGCCATCATTCAAACTGCATGTTTCTTGGGCATTTATGGATGCCAGCTTGCTATCTTTCATTGGCGTTCTTACGAGGCCACCACTGCCGACTTGCGTACGGCTATGCAGGCTTTAGCATCCAGTCCTTTCTCCCCATCACATCAAGTCCGGGTGGCGGATTTAAGACATCAAAAGCAAGTGGCAGATAATTATTCTGCCAAAGGTGCTCAAATAAAGTCTCGGCTTCACTAGCTCAAAATTGGTGATTGTGCCTCCAAAAAGTTTTTTTTGGCTCTTCGTACTAGGCACTCTTCCCTAGGAATTAAAGCAATCAAAGATGGTAACCAGGTGCTCTCTGAGCTACCTGACATTCTCCAAGATTTTGTGCATCACTATGAGCAGGTTTTCACTGCTCAGGACCTCACGCTTGTGCACCAACAAGCCCTTCAGGATTGCCTTATTGTTGTGCCACATAGGCTTTCTTCAACCCAGATTAATTTATGTGATCAATTGTTAACAATTGATGATCTCAAGGAAGTCGTTTCTTCCATGGCCGATGATAAGGCTCCTGCGATTGATGGCTTTCCTTGTGAATTTTACAATGCTCTTTGGGACTATGTTGGGAGTGATTTGCATCATGTTTAAGCCTTTCAAACCAATTATCTAGGAAATTTAATAAATAAAGGCAATATTGAATTCATACCTAAGTCTGGGGATCTGAAGGATATTTGCAATTGGCGGCCCATCACGCTTCTCAATGTTTCTTACAAAATCATTGCCAAAGCCTTGGCTCTAAAAATTCGCCACCTCTTGCCTCAGATTGTGCGTCCTGAGCAGACTGGTTTCATTAAATCCGAGTTCATTCTTGATAACATTATTGCGGTTTGGGAAAGGATGGAGTGGGCCCGGCGGTCGAGTGAGAAAGCGGTGTTCATTAAAATTGATTTTGTCAAAGCTTATGACCGCATTGAATGGCCTTTCATTCTTGCGATGTTGCAGGCCTTGGGCTTTGGGCCCAATTTTATGCAGTTTGTTCGTATGATTTTTTCTGATGTCTCGGCTTGCATTTCCATTAATGGCCGCTAGTCTTCTGTTTTTGGTCTTTTTCGTTCTATTTTCCAGGGATGCCCTCTTGCCCCTGCTTTGTATGTGCTGGCTGCTGAGGGCTTTGGATATCTCCTAGCCAATGTTGTCTCCCAATAATATGTTAAAGGGATATCTCTCCCAGACTCTCAATATCAGCTTGTTAATGGCCACTTCGCGGATGATTCCTTTCTCACTCTCTTAGAGGATGAAGGTTCTATCTCTGCTGCCCTTGAATGCCTTGATACCTTTTATCTTGCTTCTGGCTCTGCAATTCAATGGCACAAGACCTTGTGCTACAGGCAATCGATGCTCCCCACTCCTGTGTGGCTTCAAACTTATAACTAGAAGTGGATTGGGTAGGGAGAAATATTTCAATTTCTGAGCATCCCCTTTGCCTTTCAGGCTTCCCCTCAGGAGCTCTGGCAAGCCGTGCTCTCCAGGGTTGAGCAAAAGTTGGCCTATTGGATTACTAAGCCTCTTTCGTTGGCTGGAAAATTTCAGGTGTGCTCTAAAATTTTGGCTGCCACTCACGTCTACTATTCTTCCTATTGGGCTCCTCCTAAAGCTGCCTACAGCAGGCTTGAAAAGTTGCTCCGTGATTTTTTATGGGCCTCTTCTGAAACCCACAAGGGTTTTCATCGAGTTGCTTGGGAATTTTGTTGTCTCCCCAAGGACTTGGGAGAGCTTGGATTGCTCTCCACTCAACGACAAGGGACTGCTCTCTATGTCAAATGGATTATCTAAGCTCTCACAGGGGATGAAGCCTGGAAGATTCTCCTCCGGCATTGTATTCAGTCTGGTTTTCCTATTCACAAGCCCACCTGGAAAGGAATCGATCTCCAAACCCTCCTGGTTATGAGGGAGCCAGTTCAAATTGTGGGCTCCTTTGTGGCCAAAAGCATTTGGCGCTCTTGGGAAACTATTAAGTCTTGGCTTTGTTGGGTCGGGGCTGGATTTCATGATGGGCTCTCCATTAATCAACATAACTTTTGGTGGTCTCCCCTTTTGGCTCAGAATGTTCAACCCCTGGCCAAGTCACCTTGGCTCAAGGCCCTCAGATTTCATAAGAAGGCAATTCATACACTGCATCAACTCTTTCACCGGTCTACCATGCGTCTCTTGCAGTGGGATGCTTTTAAAGCCCAGTACAGTCTTCAAAACCAGGACCGTCTTACTTTTGACGGGCTGGTGAGCGCCATTCCAGCGGAAATGCTTCACAAAGTTGGAATTCATGGGCACAAACCTTGGTGGAAAGACTAGAAATGGTTTCCAGATACTCCTCTCCGGAGCTACAAGCCGCAGCTTGGTTATAGGTGGCTTTCACCCCATTTTCCTATGATCAGCTCTTTGAACCAGCAGTGGCGTCTTAATTTCTTGGCCCATACTTGGCGTAGGATGTTTGATGTCACTTGATCTGCAATTATTAATCTGAAGCTGGCCCACTTTTCTTGGTGTATTCTTTTCCAAGGCTTACCTGTGGATTCTCGGCTTGTTCATTTGGGGGTTCTTGACCCTCGCTGCCCTTTTTGTGGGTAGTCTGAAAGCTTTAAACACCTTTTTTGGTTTTGTCCTAGAACTCAGCAGCTTTGGACTTGGATTCGTGACTTCTTTCGGCCTTTTAGGCCGGAACCCTTTTCACGGCATATGGTTCTGCTAGGGGACCCACCTGGAACCCTAGCTAAATTCACCCAACTTTGGCAAACTTTCAGAGTGGAAATCCTCTTCAATATCTGGAAAGACATAAATGCTTGTATATTTGCTCATTCTTATTTAGATATTAATGTGTCTCTTTATGCTAAAGCAGTTATATGTTCTAATGTTCTCTTACAGATTCAAGTGCAAGCCAACAAGGTTGCACTAGAAGTGGCTCACCTGCAGGTTCTCCTGGACCACTGGGGCAATTCCCCTTGTATTGTGGCTCAGATCCCTAATTCGCCCTCCTCCTCTCGTGGTCGGTCGCCTTCTCGGGGCCGGAAGCGGAGTGATTCCGTGCGATCTTGCTCCCAACCTCCTGCTCGGCGTGATTCTCGGCCTCTCAGGCGGGCTCGTTTTCCTCTGCCGCGTCCTAGTCAGGGCTGGCACTCTAGTGGTGCTCTTGGGAGTGGTGGTGGCAGTTCTGGGTGGCCCTTTGATACTCCGCCTGCTTCTGGCTCTGGTTGACCCTCCAATGGCAAAATTTTTCCACAGCTAGCTCTTGCAATCTTGTCTCGGCATGAGGAAAAAGAAAAAGATGAAGATAAAGTTAATGATGGTTCGGGTGCTCCTCCTGACGTCACTCCAAATTTCGCTAATGTATGGGGGAAAAATCTGGATGACAAGGACCCCCCAGGATCTACTGGCACTGCCTTGGCTGCTTAATTTTTCTTTCTATTATTAGTCTTCTGGGCTAGGCCCATGTGATATTTTGGCTTTTCTGGGCTAGGCCCATGTAATTTTTTTGCTTTTTTGGGCTCTGCCCATGTGACATTCGGGGTGTGTCTTTTTACCACCCGCCCCTTTTTTGTGAATTTGCAATTATATCTTTATAATTAATATAGATATCTGCCTATTCATCCAAAAAAAAATCAATTTGCTCATTAAAAACAAAAATACATCCATCTAAAAGATATTAAAAATATTAATCTAAGATCAAATAAAAATAAAATAGCTTTTAAATAAATAGAATAATTCTAAATTAATATCTCTCCATATTCCCATATGATACCATCGATTTATTCTCATAAAAAGATATTAGAAATGTCAATCTAGGATAAAATAAATATAAAATAACTTTTAAATAAATAAAATAATTCCAAATTAATATCTCTCCATATTCTCAAATGACACCATCTATTTATTCTCATAAAAAAAATATTAAAAATGTCAATCTATAAAATAACTCCAAATTAATATCTCTATATTCTCATATAACACCAACTTTTATTCTCATTAAAAATTACTAAACAGAAATTTAAAAAATAAAAAATTAATATTAAATAATCCAACATTATTTTTTAATAATTAAAATTAAAATATAATACTTGCCGATCATAATTGCTATTAGGTTGGAATAAGATTGGTTATGGATTCATTGTATGTCTTTACATGGACCTTTTAAATCATAATTAATGACAATTAAATATGATCCAAAATATCCATATAAAAATATACAAAACAAATCCAGTGAAGGTTTCAAACCATTTATTAATCTGTTAATTCAGGAGAAGTTGATAAGCTATAGGTTGACTACAATGGCATACTCCACCATCACAATGGAAAACACGCCTGTGGTGGTTGCTCTCTTCATCCTCCTCCTCAGACCGTGGCCAGCTATCGAAGCTCAAACGATTTTCATCGGCAAAACAAATTTCTCTTTCGTACATCTATCTGGAAATGCAATAGTGATCCCCAATGTGGGTATCCGTCTCACTGATCAAGCAGAACACATTAAGGGCAGAGTTGTATATTCACAACCAGTGCGTATGAAAGATCGCGGGTTTGTGGATGAAACATTGTCATTCTGCACTACCTTCGTATTCTGCATACTTCCCCCTTCAGGCCTTTCAATGGCCAGAGATGGATTGGCCTTTTTCATAGCGCCTCAGGCATCTCAAAACACAGCTTTAAATGGTCTGTACCTTGGTCTCTTCGACAATTTTACAAGCATGGGACAGTCTTACAATCATCTCTTTGCAATAGAGTTCGACACCGTACAGAACAGAGAATTCAATGATATTAACGACAATCATGTGCGTGTGGATCTCAACTCTCTCATCTCTGTAGAGTCTCAGTCTGTAGGTTACTGGATGGGCAACCAGTTTTTAGAGCTGGATCTCAAGAGTGGACAAAATATACAAGCTTGAATTGACTACGATCATCTCTCAGATGAGCTCAATGTAACGGTAGCCCCTGCCGGTTCCCTTCGTCCTGAAATTCCCCTGATATCTATGAAAAACCTAAGTCTGTCGAGAATTCTTGAAGAAGAAATGTATGTTGGTTTCTCAGCATCAACAGGATTAACAATTGAAGGCAATTACATCCTCGCCTGGAGCTTCTCTACAAATGGAACGGCACCTTCGTTGAATACATCTATGCTCCCGTCCCTTATGCAGGGTAAATCAAAATCCCACAAATTGCCACTAATAGCCAGAGTTACTACAGGTTTGGTTGTTTTCTTAGTACTAGCGGTTGCAGCAATGTGGTTTAAAAGAAAGAAACATAGGGACCCTGTTGAAAAATGGGAGGTGGAGTATTGGCCTCATAGATTTAGCTACAGAGACTTAGCTATTGCAACAAAGGGGTTTGGGGAGGAGCAAGTCATAGGATGTGGAGGCTTTGGCAAGGTTTACAAAGGAGTCCTTCCTACTAATGGCCTACAAGTTGCTGTAAAATGTCTCCTCCGAGAGAGCAGCGAAGGACTGAAGGAGTTTATATCAGAGATTTCAAGTCTGGGGCGTTTACAGCATTGGAATCTTGTGCAGATTAGAGGCTACTGCAGGCATGGAAAACGGTTATTTATTGTTTATGACTACATGCCTAACGGAAGCCTGGATAAATTGATGTTTGGTAACCCTGGCGGAGTTCTAGGATGGGGTCAGAGGTACAGAATTCTGAGGGACGTAGCAGTTGGACTGTTGTATCTACACCAAGGATGGGAACAGAGAGTAGTGCACAGGGACATCAAGTCTAGCAATGTTTTGTTGGATTCGAAGCTTCATGGAAAACTGGGGGATTTTGGACTTGCTCGTTTGTATAGGCATGATGAAAACTACTTAAGCACTTGTGTGATGGGAACACCAGGCTACATCGCACCAGAAGTGGCACACACAGGAAGGGCCACTGCCAACTTGGATGTGTTCAGCTTTGGGGTGTTGATGATGGAGGTTGCATGCAGAAGGCATCTCGTGTCCCCCTTTCCCGATACCCTTCAAATTGGTTTGTTGGACTAGCTGCGAGACCTGCACGCTAACAACAAGCTTTTGGATGCAACGGATCCAAAGCTTAATGGTGAATACCTTGAGGATGAAATGGAGAGAGTGCTTCACTTGGGACTGCTTTGTTCCAATCCTCGACCGGAAGCCAGACCTCCCATGAGGCAAGTGCTGCAAATTATTCAAGGGGAATCATCCCTCATTTCATTTTCACTTGACACAGGTACACCAAGCCCAACAACAGAGAGTCCATACAATTACAGTACAGATGCCTACTGTTCTTCTTCCTTAGAGGGACGTTAGGGCTGTAGACGTGGATTGGGAAAATAGGGTGATCTCTTTTGAAAGTTTATGTAAAGGATGGTGCATACTTGATTTTGTCTGTGCTGTTGTTGGATAACATTTTAGTCTTGGCATGCAGCGGATTAATTGAGTGTGTGTTATCCAGCCTTAGAAAAAATTACCCTGCATGTAGAATTCTACATTTTATTTTAATGTATGATTGTATTCGTTGCAGTATGAATAACGCTTCAAAGGTAGAAATTTACAAGCATTTGATGTGAATTGATGAAGGAAAGCAATATATCAAAGTTCTATTGGCAAGAAAAATTCAGAAAACATAGAGATTAACGAAAGAACTTGTTCGTATGAATGCCAATAAACCATCGTTAATTTTTATGTTTTCTGAATTTTTCTTGCGAATTAAACCTTGTTGTACTGCTTTCATCAATTCACATCAAATGCTTGTAAATTTCAACCTTTGAATCGTTATTCATGATTCCTTTCTCAAAGAAAGACTTTACTTTTGGTCACAATCTTTATTATTTGTAATTTTCATACTTTCAAGAAGTCGAATAACAATTCACCTACATGTTGCATCACAACAATGCATGGATCTGTTTGTTTCATTTTGAAACCAACTTTAAAATGATGACACATCTATTTGGCCAGTTTTCTTCTTTTATAGGTCACAATACTCAAGTAATTGTTTATTGTTGCATTTAAGGGGTTTAGAACCTTCTTTAAAATTTGTTAGAGGCAAGATGCTTCTTAATGGATGATCAACAAGGTATTCATTTTGGATATGATCTTCGTTACCCTTAATTTACATGACTTTCTTTGTATACAAATAGATAAATTTTAGTCTATAATTAGAAACAATGAGGTATCAAATTTTATAGTGAACAATTAACCAAAATCAAAAGACACAAAAGTAATAAAAATTAAGTTAACTAATGTCATAGACACCATAATAAAACTAAGCTATGGATTCTATACATCTCTAAGTTCAATTTTCATAAATTATTGTTATATAAACCCTAAAATCTCTTTTAATTCATACAAGAATTTATGTGTGAAAGATTTGTGTTAGAGGTATATCCCTTCACTATTTAGATAACCATTCTCAATGTAATCCCCATTCTATGAATAGACATTTGGGTAAGCACTCAACCTCAAAAGGATTTCTAAGTTATTTATGTTTTAAATTATTAATTTGTGCATCCAAATGAGGCTTTATAAATCTAACCATGCATTAATCCTTCTACTTTATGTTTGAGTCAAGACCTCTCAATATGGACAAATACATATGTCATGTAGGCAAGGAGTTTCCACACAAGAAATGATGCAACACTTAAGACACAAAATTATCACATGCTAACAAGGATTGAGAGATATGCCAAAGACCTTAAAACTGGTAAAACTACTAAAGTTATGCCCCCAAATGTGTAGGAATATCATCTATAAAGAAAAATGATTTACCATTTATTATGGAAAGGATAGTCTATGTGGGTTTGGTGGAACCACCATGATGTGTCTTATGTATGTGGCAAAAAAAAGGTTAACAAGTGAGCATGTTGGATTAAATATATGGTCAACATGAGGGAGTAGGTAAATTAGATTGCTAGTGTATGGCGGTGTTGGTTTTTCAACCTATTATCAATGATATTTGAGAAGTTGTGAGTTTCTATGTTCAAATTCATTGAGAGGATGGGCCAACAAACAAGAGATGGATATATCTCTCATGCACTTTAGGCTTTATAAGACCTAGGTAGGTACACTTAAAATAACATTAAATTTATATGAAAATTGAGATTATCACAGTGAACAATAGATAATTTATTCATTTAAATATACAAGTGTTAAATAAATAAAATAAAATTTTAGATATGTTAAATAAAACTACTAACATGCAACATAAAATTTAAAAATCGCTTTGCATTTCTTCAGTGATGCCTACCTCTCTGGCTACTAGGGCTTTCGCGGATGGATTATTACGGAGGTTTGATGGTGGGAAAACGAAAGATTTCAAGTCTTCTCACCCTCACTGTGAGTTGTGGAGAAGGAAGAAAGACATGGGTGTGGGTGGTCCTACAGAGGCAACGACAGAAGGTCAACATCTCTAGAATGGGTATGGGCATCCAAGAAGGTTGTGCAATGATGAATGGCTATCAGGTGGGGGTGAAACTCATGAAAAGGGATTTTTTCCTATCTATGGGGCTGCGATGAGGGCAACAAAATTTCATGAAGAGGGTAATGCTATCGATAAATTCCATGCATCGGATGTTGCAATCCGAGAGCACACATACTCGATGGTGGTTGGAGGCCAAGAAATAATGTGTCGAGGGCAGTATAATGGGTAGAAGCAACCGACATCGAGCCCTAATGGTTGGCCTTCAGCACCACCAGGGCTATGGAGACAGGTCGATGACTTGAGTGATCGACCTCGGTCCCCAAATGGAAATGGGGGAAGATCAATTCCTTGGGGGGGTGTTCGGGGGAGGGGGTGATTGATCGCGACAAGTTGTAGATTCCAAGGTCTCTCCAATGTGCAGCCTCATCTCCAATAGTTTCATTCAATGTGGATATATTATTGATGAAGTGGCTGAGAATCTAAATTTTTTTGCAGAGAAAGGGCTAGTTGGTAGATTTCGAGGGTTTTGGCCATGCCTTGCAGAGCTACATGACTGGATTGCAGGAACTTGGAAACCTATTTTGGAAGGGGATGTACAAATTTACCCCAATGCAAGGGGGTTTTTTGTGGTGGTATTTGGAAATGTGAAGGATCAAAATACAGTTCTCTGTGAATATCAATGGAGTTGGAAGGCATAACATTTATTGATGTTGAAACCCTAGAACCCCTCTTTCAACCCTCTTACAAAATATTTTGACATGGTTCCAGTCTAGGTAAGGTTGTCGAATCTCCCTCTTTAGTTTTGGTGTGAATCCTACTTTGAGGTCATTGGCAGTTCACTGGTGAAGTTTTTGGGGGTGGATGAAGGCTCCTTTATTTTTGCACACTACTTATGCTCATATTTTAGTGGAGATAAACATCACCAAGGATCTCTCTACAAATGTCCTAAAAATCATGGATATGGACTGGAGTCAACTACTCGATTATGAATGTTTACCTTTTTGATGTTGTCATTGTTTCAACACTAGTCATATGGTTGCACATTGTTCAAAATGTTGTCATGCAAACCACACTACTTGGTGGAAATATGTTCCCCCCAACATTACTCGGTGGAAAAGGACAGCCAAGATGGCTAGGCACCAGATGGGCCACCAAAATTTGATGATTTTATCATGGGAATGGCTCCAACAAATGAATCCCAAGTCATTCCAAAGGCAGTGGTTTCTTCCTCTATAGAGGTAAATAGCATTAATGTTGGAGATGCACCTTCAGTTGGTAAAAACCCCATCGCTGCCCCAAAGAAGAGAAACTGGGGCCAAAAAGGAAAACTTGTAAATCCCAAGGCCTTGGTAGATTCTTCCCATGTGGATTGTGATAGCGTTAAAAAGGTTAATTCATAAATAATATCTTCAGGGGGAGGTCAAATAAACAGTGCAGAAGAAGAGGAACTGGGTGGTGGCACATCAGGGGAAATTTGGATGAAGGTGTAGAGGAAAAGGATGAAGAATGAGGTGAAATTCAGCATGCACCTCTACTCCCACTCTAAATGTGGAGAAATGGAGTAAATCTTTGTAATGTTCCTTTTTTGATGATTAATAAACAGGATGATGCCCCTTAGCAGCTATTTAAATATAAAAAAAAACTAAGTTAACATGCAGCACTAAATTGTAATGATTCATTCTAAATAATTTTAGTAGGATTATGTATTCATTTAAATATATAGGTATTAAATAAAATAATAAATTATGATTCTTCATTCTAAATATTTGAGTGGGTAGGGATGTTGAAAAGATTGATGCCTACTTTTTGAGATTACAAAATCTGAAAACTGCAAATATATATTGTCCTAACAAAATCAACTTTATGGTTTATCAATAGAATATTATTATTTAATAATAAACCCCTAACTAAAACAACTTTAAGATTTAACCATTGAAATGTTAGTGCCTTACACTGACATAAACACCCATGTTTGCTACCCAAATTCTACTTAGTAATCCTTTATTAATACCAAAATCCTACTTACTATTTAGAAAGAATAATTACCCTTTTTCAAGGCATTCAAACTAAACAAACAAATTTTTTAGAAAAAATGCAAGTAAAGATTTTCAATTTTCATTAAAATGTACTTCTCTTCAAGAGTTAAAAAATATAGTAAATGAGACAACTTGAAAGAGAAATTGTTTTCATCTCAATTTCAATAGAATAAAATCATTATTATAATACATGCCAACAAATTTTTGATCTCTATTATCCTTCAAAAAAAAACATTTTTTTATAAAGTTCTCTTCACAAGCCTTTTCTCTCCAAAATCACTCAACCCTTACAAATTAAAATACATTTACATTAAATACAATCCCTTTCAAAAAATCAAGCCAACTATTACAATTTTTTGAAAAAATAAAAACATATTTACAAGAATCTTATATTTTTGTCCTCCTTTTGATTTTAAATTCCACTACCTTTTATTTTATTTTTATGGGTATTTAAAATTTAATGTTAGAAATATTTAAATAACACTTTTGAGAGCCTTAAATTTGATCCGAGTATCTTTTTGACCTACCATTTTTTAAACTGAAGAGCTCAAAGAGATCTACTACCCAAAAAATTGCTATGTCAATTTCACCAATTCTTAGACCCAAATTCCATCTTTTGAACCTTCAAAAAAATCAAATTTAATTTTTTTTTCCATAGCTTCTAAAATTATTAAAGTTTAATAACTTACTTTTTAAGTGTGTTTTTTTCTCAAAAACTAACTCTCAAGGTTGACTATGCATTCCTAGAGCTTTGGGTAAATTTTTAGATCCACATATTCTTAAATACAAACTTACTAAAAATAGAAATCTTACTATTTTTAGATATTTTGATCATTTTGGTTATTCTGAATAATCTTAGAAGGTTAATGATAGCATGTATACTCAATTGTCTTAGAATTACTATAAAAGTATAACCTCACATATATATATGGCTTGACAAAAAAAATATCTCAACCTGATTTGGGTAAAACTAAGACAATAAATGGAACACAAACTAGGATGAAATTTTAGCAAAGCAAGTGAAATTTTTAGGAATAGGCATGAACAAGTAAATTCGACATGGGCTCCAATGGAAAACTTGAAACTAATCAACAATATATTTCCTACTCACAATGTTTCATGTGCTACCTATAAATATAAGACACATGGCCATGTGGTGGCTTCATTCAGAGGCATCATGTTATGCAAGGACATGTGTATTCTAATTTGTTGAAAGAATGATTTTCTATTGTTTCAACCCATGGTAAAATTCATACAACATCTTTCCAACAAGTCTTTTAATTACATGTTAATCCATTATTAGTCCATCATTCCTCATACCATCCATGTGGCCACTAAGTGGGTAATACATTGTGAATGCCAAATGCTTTAAAACTTGGGTAATCAAAACTAAAAGGTAATGAGTGGATAGAAGGTGAAGGTCTCACATCTAAAGAAACATCCAATGGTTGATTCAAGGTAGAAGCCTTTTTATCCTATGGTGATTATTTAGTGATCAATCAAAAGAGCTCAATCTCAATTTGCATGCTATCATTTCTCTAAGTTCCACCAAATAACATTTTTCACATGTCTCTACCAAGAAAGTACCAACATTTAAAAGGAAATATTCACATTATATTAAAAAAATCACTATTTCAAAGGATCCTACTAAATTTTTTAACCATTCCACAAGGATTTAACTATGGCTTTTCACTATTCCAAAGCATTTGAGATTAGAATTACAATGTCGTAAAATTGTACCCCTTGCAATTTCACATACATTTTTGTATCCACTTTAGTGTCCACTCCCTTAGAACTTTTCTAGGCTCATTTTAGCCCTTGCATCAGTTTTTTCCCCTCTCAAGATGCTCAGGACCCCTTTTCAGCAGCTACCTTCGTACGTCAGCTTTACGTTCAACCTTGTGCTTTTCTCATTCTCATCATTTTGTAGCATGATATGTCTAGACACTAGCATGTCACATGGATGTCCGTGTGTCGCGGTGGTGTCCCACAACATTTCAACATTCAAATAACCATTTCCAAGTGCCTTGCCACTTGTCAGCTACTTTTGTCGATGGTAACGGATCGAGACACCTTGTAACAGCTCGAGAAGCTTCTTTTCCCTCCTTTTCTCCCTTTAAAAGCTATCTTTTCAATCCATTTGGTCTTCTTGGTTTCTATCTCGAACTCTCTTCCCACTCTCTCAATCTTGCATAGCTCTCTACAACTTCCTACAACATTATCAAGCTCTCTTGGCAACGCTCTTTGCAACTCTCTTGGCTCTCCCAGTTGTCTCTTTCTCCATTTGGCTTCCTCAAGCCTTGTAGGTAATATCTTGCTTATCTTGTATCTTTGAGAAACTTGGGATTTCTCACATCCCCTATCTATTACATCACTATTTTTTGATATGGGTTCTCCTCCTTGAGCAGGGATTTCTTTTATCACTCTTGTGTTCATATTATTTTTGCTTATTATTCCTCATTATCTCTTTGGTTGTTTGTGGAGGTGGGAGCACCAAAACGGGGGTTTGATTGCGGTAAGCCCCTAAACAGCCCCAACATTTTTCCCTCAATATTATGTGTGCAAGTATCAAATATATTCACTTGCTCGTTTGTATAGGCATGATGACAACTACATAAGAACTTGTGTGATGGGAAGAACAGGCTACATCGCACCAGAAGTGGCACACACAGGAAGGGCCACTACCGACTCGGATGTGTTCAACTTTGGGGTTTTGATGTTGGAAGTTGCATGTGGAAGGCGTCTCGTGTCTCCCTTTCCTGATGCCCCTCAAATTGGTTTGTTGGACAGGTTGCGAGGTTTGCACGCTAACAACAAGCTTATGGATGCAGGGGATCCAAAGCTTAATGGTGAGTACCTTGAGGATGAAATGGAGAGAGTTCTTCACTTGAGACTACTTTGTTCCAATCCTCGACCGGAAACAAGACCTCCCATGAGGCAAGTGCTGCAAATTCTTCAAGGGGAATCATCCCTCATTTCATTTTCACTTGACACAAGTACGCCAAGCCCAACAACAAAGAGTCCATACAATTACAGTATAGATGCCTACTTTTCTTCTTCCTTAGAGGGACGTTAGAGTTGTAGACGTGGATTGGGAAAATAAGGTGATCTCTTTTGAAATTTTATGTAAAGGATGGTGCATTATTGATTTTGTCTGTGCTATTGTTGGATAAACATTTTAGTCTTGGCATGCAGCAGATTAATTGAGTGTGTGTTATCCAGCCTTAGAAAAAATTACTACCTTTGAATCGTTAGTCATGATTCCTTTCTCAAAGAAAGACACTACTTTTGGTCACAATCTTCATTATTTGTAATTTTCCTACTTCTAAGAAGTCAAATAACAATTCACCTACATGTTGCATCACAACAATGCATGGATCTATTTGTTTCATTTTGAAACCAACTTTAAAATGATGACACATCTATTTGGCCAGTTTTCTTCTTTTATAGGTCACAATACTCAAGTAAATATTTATTGTTTCATTTAAGGGGTTTAGAACCTTCTTTAAAAAAATTTAAAGGCAAGATGCTTCTTAATGGATGATCCAATCTTCTTCACAACAAGGTATTCATTTTGGATATAATCTTCATTACCCTTAATTTACATGACTTTCTTTGTACACAAATAGATAAATTTTAGTCTATAATTAGAAACAGCGAGATATCAAATTTTATAGTGAACAATTAACCAAAATCAAAAGACACAAAAGTAATAAAAATTAAGCTAACTAATTCCATAGGCACCATAATAAAACTAAGCTATGGATTCTATACATCTCTAAGTTCAATTTCCATAAATTATTGTTATATAAACCCTAAAATTCTCTTTTAATTCATACAAGATTTTATGTGTGCAACGTTTGTGTTAGAGGTCTATCCCTTCACTATTTAGATAGCCATTCTTAATGTAATCCCCATTCTATGAATAGACATTTGGGTAAGCACTCAACCTCAAAAGGATTTTACGTTATTTATGTTTTAAATTATTAATTTGTGCATCCCAATGAGGCTTTATAAATCTAACCATGCATTAATCCTTCTACTTTATGTTTGAGTCAAGACCTCTCAATATGGACAAATACATGTATGTCATGTAGGCAAGGAGTTTCCACACAAGAAATGATGCAACACTTGAGACACATTATTACATGCTAACAAGGATTGAGAGATATGCCAAAGACCTTAAAACTGGTAAAACTACTAAAGTTATCCCCCCAAACGTGTAGGAATATCATCTATAAAGAAAAATAATTTACCAACATTTATTATGAAAAGTATAGTCTATGTGGGCTTGGTGGGACCAAGATGATGTGTCTTATGTATGTGGCAAAAAAAAGGTTAACAAGTGAGCATGTTGGATTAAATACATGGTCAACATGAGGGAGTGGGTAAATTAGATTTCTAGTGTATGGCGGTGTTGGTTTTCCAACCTGTTATCAATTATATTTGAGAAGTTGTGAGTTTCTATGTTCAAAATCATTGAGAGGATGGACCAACAAATAAGAGATGGGTATATCTCTCATGCACTTTAGGCTTTATAAGACCTAGGTAGGTACACTTCAAACAACATTAAATTTTATATGAAAAATGAGATTAGGGTAAACCCACAAAAGTGGTTTACAATTTGGATGAGGAAGGAAAAAACATTTTTCGGCATGTAGAAAGTTTTAGGGGGTTCTCTCAAACCCAACAGTTCACTCAAACACCTTTTAGGGTTTGTGCGAACACGTCGGTTCGATCAAACCCCATAGTTTGGTTGAACCTCCATTTTTTAAATTAAATAATAGGGTTCACTCGAATCCACGTTCGCTCGAACCCGTAAATTAGGTTTTTTTTAACAAAATATTTTTACTGTCGACAACAACAGTCAACTTCATCAACAAGAGTTGCATCGAACCCGAACTTGTGAACCCCACCTGTGAGCAAAGGAATCAATCGACAAAGAGTTCACCACCCTCGATGGGACCAGTGACCAGGAATAACTCGTGCCAGGTTGGTTTCTTTAAATGTTGTTGAACAATTCCATTTTGTGCATATCTTTCAATTGAATGACAGTTGATGAGTTCACATATTCACATATTTGTTCAAATCATTCAAACAGTTCAGTTGCCTTGTCAATGTTTCTATATTTTGATGATCGTTGCCTTGTCAATGCTTCTCATGAACTCTTAGAATCTCAAATTTTTATATTTGGTTAAAAAACTCATAGATCAAACCCTAACCCTAGACGTGTTTGATTAACTTGTCTACCATTATTCCTACCAATGTCTTAATGATCTCACTTCTTCTCGTGGCTCATACATGCACATCTTCTTGCATGCTTTACTTGATTAGCAATATACAACCATCAACATTCAATTACCTAATACCAATATATACTCAAAAATTCGGGTAAGATTTAAGCCAAAAGGAATGGTACAAGGGATAAACAATAATTTTTGTTATATAATATCCATATACTTACAATATATTTTTGAGGATATTTCTTTGTGGGTTATTTTCACAATCACATATGTTAGATAAGAACCAATCTATTGAATCTATTATCTAAGTTAGAGAAATAACAAATCTTGACACAATCAAAATAATACATTATGCCCTCAACAACGCAGCTACAATATTAATTGAGAATAAATGTGATGGAATTATCTATGAGATTGGATGACATATTGTAGAATATCTTCATTTTCTATGATTTCCATGGTCATACTTTCAAATTAACTTAGTGTAATCTATTTTGCACTTATCTTGGAGATGCCTTACCTCAATCCTTGGGATATTGTGCAGCTGCAACCTCTTGGAGATGTTAAACAACATGGTCATATTTATTTGGAATGCTTGACCTAGAAAACCCATAAATAGTACTTGTACATACCACAAGACAATCTTGTTTCAAAATCAAATCTACACCACCCATATTGGAAACTGAGTCTAATATGTACAATAGATCTAATCAAATATTATAATCTTTTTCATTGGAAACATAGGGTCCAGATACTCCCAAGTCAAGCCCTGTTTATTTACCTACTACCAAGTGGCATCCATAGGTTAATCAATAAAGAATAAGGCACCTAGAATTAGAAATAATAATTTCAATCACAAAACCAGTAGCCCTTAACTTTCAAAGTGTAGTTGAAGTTTTCTTCCAAGATGAAGAAGAAATCAAGTGACTCTTTTAGCTTTTGTTGCACACTTGGTAATCCTACATTTTGGTGTACATTTATAGAATGGATGCATTAGAGAAATCCATTCATCAACATAAAACTTATATTTCTTCCTCCTCTTTAACTAATAAAATACAAGATCTTTTTAATAGAGTTTTGGGTGCCTCTTCCAAGAGTTTGATACTTGATAAATAAGAGATTCTCTCCATAGGATTCATTTGATCAAGAGATTCTTAATTCTTATTTCAATACTAGCACTTCAAAGATTTATCATTGGAGACTCTACTTAAATTGTTTTTCTAGGATATGGCATCGTTTGATTATAAGATGGGTAAATCAAAGGGTATTGTGTATTAAAGTTCTACTTTAGCCTTCTATTTATGTCATCTTTGGTAACAGTATCACAAGTTTTCCTCTACACCTAATATTATAATCTAAATTTATACTCGAATTCATATCAATAATCTAACTCAGTAATTCATGGATAAATCTGTTGAACACGATGATGTGTTGAGAGGGGGGTGAATCAGCATATATTATAACTTAATCATTTCCATTTGTAGATTAATAACTCATCACATAACTGAAAAGAAAAAAAAAGAACATATGCATCACATGAAGACACCAAGAGTTTTATATGGGAAACCTAATGAGGAAAAAATTGTGGTGAGGATTAACTCACAATATATGTAGCTCACTGCTAACAAGAATTACAATGTTTAAGGCTTTCTACCTATGGAAGTTTGCAGACTAAGGTGTGCAACCTTAGATAAAGATACAGAGGACCTAATGAGACTCACTATCTCAGAGTAGGATACATGAAAATTAGAATGATAAAATTGATTATGAATTGCTTTGAAGAAGCATCTAATGCATGTTGAAGTTGCAGTCACCGTTTCACACAATTTTTCCTTCACATTGATTTTAGATACTTCATCTCTTTCATTATCCTCTACATCACATCACTATCAATCATCACCTTCACAAATTAATTTAATCTTCTATATATATATCATCCACAACACTTCAAAACTTTTATTAAGTCGGCTCCATGATGACCTTTAGAAGAAACTCTTGAATATCATTAGTCGGCTCCAATTATATATAATATTTGCAAGAAATAAATGTGGATTAGCACATGGTATTATAGGATCCAAATAAATCTAAACACATTCTCTAAAATAGGATTAACTAATCAAGATCAACCATTGAGAAAGAAACAAGTCATGTCGGCTCAAAAGGTATCAATACTATCAACACTGTCACTGATTGTCTTCACATAGTTGGAGAGATACCAAAATCATTATGTAGACCAAGATGTAGGCATTGTAGACCATGCACAATATTCATTCAAACTTTTCCTAAAGTACCTGATCATAATGTACTGGCGCAAGAGGAGAAACCCACTGAAAGTACAAGAATAGAGCATTCCAAACAAGTTGTAGTAAACTATTTTATGAACAACCAGAACACCTAATATTTGCAAGGAATAACTCATACACCTTTTTGAACATATTACCAAGTCTGCATGGTCACATCTATCTCACCGAAGGAATGCAGAGTATTCCAACAAGCTTTAAACATTATATTACACAAACTGAAACATTGTTAGCTCTAACTCTTTTTGCGGAAGCTGTAAAGACTTGATTTCTTAGATATATAAAATTCACAACATAGCCAACTAACCTCTTGAACCACAAGACAAGAACTTACTCCACAGAGGGATGCAGACCAAAACATCTTGACTCTGTTATAGTGAATACATTATTAATACCTTTTCCAATCTTCTGCAACTTATCTCAATGTGTGATACACCAATCATGAATGATATTATCCTAGAAATATAGGGAACATATTGGAACAAGTGTTCCAACCACCACATCACTCATAGACACTAATTTGATCATCACATTCATACATCTATCTGTATTACTGACTATATCTCGCACTTCCACTATCTCTGGAAAATATACAGACTTCATCATACACATTTGAGATCAATGACAACCCATAGTAGGTTGATATCAATGACAACACCTATTGCCAAAGATTCCACCTATCATTGATGGAAACACCCATATGTTCCTCTCCCCTTTGACATCAAGGGGAAAGGGCATAATATCTTATATTTACAACATCCCGAAAATATGAGCTCCCTCTTACTACATACTCCCCCTAAGATGGAAATGCTTCAAAAACTGGTGCTACATACTGAAACAAAAAATCAAAACGATACTCTAGTATTTTGTAAAGACCAAAATTGTCTCGATCATACCTTTGTACCTTCCTTAGAAGGTAGGATTTTCTTGTGAATTTCTTTCAGTTGTGCTAAGGGTGAAACCCAGTCTACTTTTCCTGGAGAAAGAATGTTATTTTGGCATTCACACTGCATGTACAAATCCTGAGCGTCCTCTATATTACTTGGAGTCTTCATCTTCTTATCAACACTTTTTGCATTCAAAAGTAATCTTGATAGTGAAGCAAGTCTTAGGTTGACTGCTTCCCTCAACTGACCAAACCATTACATTAACTATTCTCTCTATTCTTGAAGCAATGTCAATTGTAAATGAAGGTTTTTTGTTTGAGATCTTATTGATCCATCTATATCCTTTCATAAGTCATATACTTCAACCAATTTAGAAATATGTGACTAAATGGAGTCAATCTGGTCCTTGATATTTTGTTGGAGCTTGGCCACCTTAAGTAAAATTGATACAGAGTGGTCACTTCATTTACACAATATTTAAATTTTTAAAAGTTTTCTTGAAATTTATTATGTGTACTAGCACACTGGTCAAATACTTTTATCATTCAGTTTTCTTATGGCCTCATATTTTTCCTTTTTCTCCAAGTGAGAGGAATGATCCTTGAAGGAATTCATCAAAAGCTTTAGTTTTTGTTTCAAAGGTAAAAAAAAATCAATTTTTACTTCTAATAACCCTTCCTAAATGATCCTTACAACATCATCAATCAATTCACTTTTCTTTATATTTTCTTGTAAGATTTCTTCACTTGCAGCTTGGTATGTATAATATCACCAATTTGTAATTTAAATTGAAGGGGATAAATATTAGATAGATCTACCTAGCCTTCATAAGTGTGGATATGAAGAAGTTGAGGAGTTATTACTGGTTGGAACTGCATCTGCAAAGATAATAGGTCTTTGAGCGAATCTAAAGATGAGGAACTTTGACCTTTACCCACAAAAGCATTTTTCTTCTCCGCAACCTTCTCTTTTATATCCTGAACAATCTCAAGATTATCTTGATTCATCTTCTCATTACTTTCTAAATTCTCTGGAGAGAGGTAGCATTATGTCCCAAAGGAGGAGCACCAAATTTACCTTGACTTTCAGTGCCTTGTGCATTTTTAATCACTAGAGGAGTAGTCTCCTCATTTTGATTTTTATCACCAATAGTCACATTGTATTAAAAAATTGATAGATCAATGTCTTGAGCAGACACATCAAGAATATCATGCAGGATAGAGTCATCTGGAGAAGTATGATCCATACTCATCTTCATCTCCCCAAGGATCTTGGTTTTCTTCTCTTCAAAGCCTTTTTCTTCTTCCTTTTCTATCTCCATTCCAAAGAAAAATTGTACTTTGTGTACACCTAAGATGCCTTCTCCATGTTGTCTGGAGGGTCCTTGAATTTCTTTTTGACCAAATATATCTTCTATATTTGTATTTTCTAGAGGATCTTGTGATGCACCATCAACATTACCTTGCATCTCATCAATGATTTTCCTTGTAGTGTCTTTAGTTTTGTTTGTACATCCTCATCCAGTCTCATTAGATATATTCTTCTAGTGGTACAAAGCTCTTTAGCTTATCTCCAGGTGATCTTTCATTTTCTTCTTGAGAAACATGGATCCCAGTTTTATCAATTACATCTTCTCTTCTTTGCCTTAGAGCATCAGCAAGGTTATCCAGAGCCTTGTCAATAATATCTTTGAAAGGGATTTTTTGCATCAGCATATACTCAATGACAAATTTTTCAATTATCTTTTTATCTCCTAGAGGAACATCATACCTCTATGAAATATATTCTCCATACTAAGTAGGACCCAATAGGAAAATTTGGTACCAATCAATAACTTGGATAGGATTTTTTTCAGTCTCTAAAAAAAATTCCCACATTCAACTCATGGCAATTGCTACCAAAATAATTGATGATGAGGAGGTTTGAGCCAAGGATGAAACTGTTGACAGATGGTCAATGCTCCCCTCGAGATTCGCGACATGGCTTAACCGCCTCCCGTGGATCGATTAAATCTAACGGTTGTATCGAGCATTAACAGATTGATATTTTGATGCAACGGAAAATGTCGGCCAACAATTGGTATTAGAGCCAAGGGTGATCCCACAATAGTGGGTTACACTTTTTGGCCAAACTTGACATTGAAATGAACATTTTGAACTAAATCTTCACTTTCAAACATCTATAGCTGCTAAACCACGAGGAATTTGAAGATGATGAAAACTAGTGATTTGTGACATTTTATTTGTAGATTCTAAATATATATTTTTTTAAAATGGAACAAAATTTCATTTCTTTTTCCATATCCTTCGATAACTAGTTTTTAACAGTAAACACCATTTTCAGATAGTGATGTGTACTTGCTATCACATAACTCTTTTTCTATGAAGGATAAAATTCTATTTTTTTGAATTTATATTTGTAACTATGATATCTAGGGCATGCATTTGGTTTCATAGTGTTTTATTGAATATTTTTTCTTAATTAATTTTTGAAGTCAAACCAATTACAATTTAGACATAGGTTTACTTGCTAACACAACTTTTTTTCTATGTATTGAAATTCAATTTTTTTTCTTGTTGAATCAAGGACATGTCAATATCAAGGGCATAGATATTTTTTAGAACTTTTTTTGTTAACTACTATTTTTCCACATGTGTAGAACAAAGAGCTTGATTTTCAATGAAAACCTACATTCACAAGAAATAAAAAATAAATATAATAATCAAATTAAATATATTTAAAATTATACTTTTTGGGGAGCTTATAATAATGAATACATACTTACAAAAAAATAAATTTAAATGAATTCATTTGATCCCCCAAAAGGTAAATCAAAAGTGGTTTTTTATCAGCATTTTGATAGGTGTAAAGGAGACTCTGTTATAGGTATGGTTTAAAACTAGAGGGGTTCTATCCAAGGGGGTTTGATCTAAGGTGGTTAGATCAAACCCTCTTCAATTGGAATCCTTTAAATATAACTTTTCAAAGCTTGAATAATTATATTTTCTAAAAATATGTGATTTCAACAAAAATCAGGATGTCCCAAAAAGTGTAACCCATTATTGTGGCAACACCCCCAAAGGTTACGGGTTTGAATCCCCTCGGGTAACGTTGAGTGGGAAATTGTTGGTAGATTGTTACCACTCCCCTCAAAATTTGTGACATGGCTTAAAACCGCCTCTCGTGGATCTGTTAACTCTGATGATTGTATCAGGCATTAACAAATCGATCTTTTGATGCAATGACAAATGTGGGCCAATAAAATATTCACAACAAAATACTCATTCAAACAAGAATTTGAAGAGTAAGGTGAGGTACAACACTTACAACCACAAAGGAAAAGACCAAAGATATATATACTCAATGCTCCTACATCATATACATTAGTACATATAAATACAAAGAGTTGGTGTAAACACCTACCAACCACACCAAATTTACCAACCACACCTTAATTGGGTGTGGCTAACTATAAAAGATATGAGATAAAGCATAGGAGAAAATACATAAAAATAGGAAATAAAAAAATATTTGGCATGTAATTTGTCTTGTAATTTTATATTGCCAAAGGAATTGAGTAGTTATAGGTAACCACTTGTGATTCCTTTTTTTTTGTGGGGTTGGTAAAAAAAAATTATATAAATGAAACAAAATCTACATCCAATTACAACATAAAGATTCTAAATATCCATAATTATCAATAAAGATAGAAGAAGAAGAAACTAAAAATACCACCAACCCCACAAAACATAACAATCCATGGACAAAACAAGACTCACACTCTCGAAGGGATTCGGGAAAAATAAATTAAATCACAATCATTATGAATAAGATGGAGAAAACACTTGGATTTATCCAAAGGTAAAATCTCCCAATTAGTGACATTCTAGTTATGCTCATCATCAAAAGCCCATTTAGCCAAACAATGAGCTACTATATTTTATTCCCTAAGAATATGGGAAAGAAGAAATGAATCAAAATGAGAGACAAAGAATCCACTCAGTGAAAGAAGCCAAATTAAATAGGAAGAATCATTAGACTTTACTTTATTTAAAAGAGAAACTAAGCTCATGGAATCCATCTCAAAAATAATTTTCTTCCACCCCAAATCACAAGCTTTCACCAATGCCACAAGAATAGCGTGAGCCTCTATTTGATTATTAGTGCAACATCCCATAGAAGTAGAGAAGAATAACTAAGAAAAATGTTGACTATCCTGACTAATTCCACCAATCTTTAGAGCACCTAGAATACCCCTTGAGGATCCATTAGTATTGATTTTAAAGAAACCAAGAGGGGAAGAAGTTCACTTACCAATTATGTTCACCTTATTAATATTCTTTAACCTAGAGCCATATTGAATTTGAGAAGTACTAAAGGGGTAAATCTCCATAAGGCATGAAATATGAGAGTCAAATGGGGAAAGATATTCTTCAAGGGAGAGTTTTTCCTCAATTTCTTTCTTGATTGAATTCCTTAAATTACCAAACCTGAATGACAAGACTTTGATGATCTTGGAAAATTAAGTGATTCTACTCCAACTACATTTGCCAAAAAATAAAATTGAGGAAAGATCCTAGGAAACAATTAAAAAAGAGGCTAACATAGGAGGACAATCCATCCTTGCGTAAAACTTAGATAAATAAGTGGTACATGAATGATAGGAAAATTCCACATTTTCCACCATAACCTCTAGATGTCTAAGGAGAAAGGACATTGAAAAAAAAGATGAGAAATATTTTCTTCACGAATGCTACACAAAAAAAAATAGAGGGATCAAGAAATCCTCTATTTCTAATTTGATCCCAAGTGAAACATTTATTCTAACTTAACAACTAAATAATAATATTACACTTGCACCAATTGAATTTATTCTTTTTTTCACCAAGTAATATCTACTCAAACCTTTCTTTTGTTCTAACTATTGATAACCAAGAGAAACTATATGAGTTCCTTTAGAATCATTACCCTAAGCAAGCACATTCATTCCCTCCATATAACAATAAGGATTATTACCAAAAAATGAATCAAGAGTAATTGGATCTTTAGATGATCCTCCTCTAGGTCAATTATAGGGGTCCTTCCAATAATATATATGGGATCTTCTTGACTAAATAAAGTTCTTGAAATTTGTAATTATATCCCATTCTATTACTTGAAAATTTTCACTCAAGGATTGGAAATTGAGGAAAGATGAAAGGATTAGAAAGTGGACATCCCAAGAATCCTTCCAAAAAAGAGCTCTATCACTTTTATTGATAATCTAGAACAAACCTTCCTTCATAATGAAATCTCTCTTCTTAATTGTGTTCTATACCATAGAATATTTCCCCTATTCTAATAATATCCTCATCAACAACTCCTCTCAATTACAACTCCTCTCAATTACTTGAAATTTTAAGGATTATCACCCATAAGTGCTTTGGGTGTTTACACCACCTCCAAAATAATTCAACAGTTAGAGCCTAACAATTAAACTCTGGTTATGTTATACCAAGGCCACCATTAGATTTAGGATTTCAAACTTGGTCCCAACTAGTTCTAAACTTCATTTTTGGGACTCTAAATTCCTTGCCCAAAGAAATTTCTAGGAAAAAGTATTAAATTCTCTAAGGAAGTTCTTTGGAGTAGATGAGACTAGAAATCTATATAAATGGAGAGATTGTAAGAAGACTTTAAATGAGTCAATCTAGAAAAAGATAACCATCTAAAAATCCCATAACTAGACCTTATACTTGTTCCAAATTATAAGATATAAATTTTTAAATATATCTTATTTAAAAAAATGTATATTTAAAAATTATAATTTAAAAAAAACATAATTTCATAAAATTATCAACCAAATATTTTTTAAATATACTCAAAATATGTTCTAACTTAATGTGTAAGAAAATCTATCATTTCAATTAAAACTATAAAATTTTAGATTAAATAAAAATACCAAGCAATAAATAAAACTAAGAAGTTGAAAAATTAAAATAAATCAAAATACATTTTGTATAAAAGTTGAATAAATTTTATTGCTTGGTATACTGGTTTCTTAAGTTAAAATCAAATCTATTATCGATTCTTTGTAGTGTCAATGATCGATTAGGTATTGGTGTCAATTAAGTGTTGGGATAAAATGTTAACCAGCTAGAACGTTTCCTCCTTCATTCCATCCATGCTCACCATTTCATGTGTCGTTGTTGAATAAGGCCAATCTATCTATTGAATGACCATTCCACCCAACACATGTGCATCCTTAAATAAATGACTGGCATAGAAAGAAGCTAAATTCTTGTTCAGCACTACCATGCCAAAAAATCTTCAAAACATTAACTAGTAGTCATGTAGGCTAACTTTGTGAGCATGTAGTGGGTGCGTGGAATAATGTAGGACCTTTGCTTTTATAAATGTGGACTAGCCTCTTATCTATCTATAACTAAGGTTTGGAGGTGTGACTCATCACGCAACTTGCCACATCAGCACATCTACTGAGAAGTGTCCAAATTTTGACTTTCTAAATATTCAACCAAAACTTAATCATGGTACCTCTAGTAATTGAACAAAAAAATATCACTTGTTGTTTGTAGAATATCATATTTTTATTTAAAATATAACTTATATCCAATGTAAATGGACCTAATACCTATTGGTAACCATAAATTTGTGTTATCTCTATCTTCTATTTCCAACACAGATGAACTAATAGTTGAACACAAAAAAATTGTTTGTTGTTATAAAAACAACACATTATTATTTTAAATACAACTTATATCCAACAAAAATAGACCAATTGTTGAACACTAAAACTTTTTATCCTTCACATTTCATGGGAAAATACAAGATATTTATTGTTCTTACCTTTTACATTTGTGATAAGACAAACTATTAATATGAAATACTACAATGCATATACATTGCTACCCCAATAGTTGTACACATTAGAATAATATTTTTTCTTTATGACAACAATATTTGTTTAAATGTGCATCTTATTTTATAAATTACACACTTATAGTGGTAGTTATGATATTTATTTCACTTGTTTTAATGAATGTATTTATAGGTTCTCATGTGTTCCACCATCTTTACCAACATTTGGTTTTTTTTTATTTATATGTGGACTATTTATTATTGTTAGTGTGTTAAGTTTAATTTAGGGATAATTAGTTTTTCCCATAGGATAGTTTTTCACCCGTTTGTGTTTTTCACGACTTTAAAAAGCCTGTACAATAGGTAATTTATTCATCTCAATTCATTCACTTTTGTTTTGGTGAAATGACCTTGTGTTGCCTCTCTCGTACTTTGTGAAGATTTTGTTTTGCAGATGGTGCTCCTGGGAAGTGGATGACACCAACATGGTATCATTAACTTAGGATTAATTGTGCATTTATTTTTCAGGTAGTTTTTCTTGTGCTAGAAAGTTCTCACCCGTTGCCCACTTTTACCTTTTTAAGGAACTTTGTACAATATGTAAATCATCTCATTTTTATTCACTCTCTTTCTTGGTGAAATGGCTTTGTGTTGCCTCTGTCGTCTTCTATGAAGGTTTTGTTCTACAAATGGTGTCATGGGAGGTGGATGACACCAACAATTATAATATAAATATGTGACAAGACTTAATATTATAAGAATATTATAAGCACAATTGAACCATATACAACTACTAGCCCCTCGCCCCTCGCTCCTAACTAATTTATTCCTCCATCCACAACTATCACCATCCATGCCCATCATTTCATGTGTAATGATTGCACAAATAAATATAATGCTGATGCGGCGTATCCAAATTGAGAGAGATCAACCTAAATTTTGAAATCAACGGTTGACCTTTGTACACAACACCTGGCCAGCGATTGGAATGGACTGCACCGTCGATCATCCTCTGCTCAAAACCAATGCATTTAAGGAAAAAGAAATATCTGCCACTTTATTAGCAATCACACTTTCTTGAATGTTTCTATAGTATTTCGAACAAATCAATTTTGTGCTTCCATTTCACAGCTTGTTGTGACGTCTTCTATGTAGACCTATCGAATCTGCAACTTGTTGTGGCATCTTCTATGTAGACCTAACAAATCTGTTGTAGGCACAATAAAACAAGTTAAAGATGGCAATAGATTTCCTCTAGATTTCCCTCCACCATTGCGTACTCTATAAGATATTTCAGGCCTCATAAATGAGGTAAATTTTTGCTTACCACCCATTTTCACACCCAACTTCTACAAGTTGTTGAATGGGATATTTTTACGCCATTACTGCACCATAAGTGTTGGCCATTTTCCATCACCTCCTATTTTCTACAAATAGACTTGTCACTGTAAGAATAAAAATAGCAACAATCTTCTACATTTACGAAAGAATAAAAATAACAACAATCTTCTACATTTACAAAAGAATAAAAATAGCAACAATCTTATACAAAGAACAACCATTGTTAAAGAGAAGGTTTGCAAAAGAAGAAATTGCAAATTGTACATCGTTGCAGCAGAAATTAGGTGGATCTTTGGATAGTCTATTTACTGAACTATTTGTTTCCAATTTTTTTATTCCTATTCCATAGCTTTTGCAATCATTTGCAATAGTTTGAGTCTTAGTTGGTGATTGAAGATGAAACTCATTACTTGTGTTCTTTATATTCTCCTTTGAAAGATTTGCATCTTGATGTTGCTACCTTTCTTCTTTATTTCATTCTTTGTCTTCACCTATAATCATCATGGTAGGTAGATCAGGAACCAGTCAGCTCAAACATTTTGACCAAAACAAACCTCCTGCAATAAAATCTTGTGCGCCCCATCCTCACTTTTGTTCAGCTTCTTGAACACACCCTACAGACCACGCCATAGAGAATGAAGCGTCGGCTATGGAGGCTCCACCAGAAGGCTGCGATCTTCTGAGATTTTTCATCCCTTCCTTAGGCCAGCTAAACCCAAGTCCTTGCCTCCATCTTGTTTAGTCAATCTCAGGTTGTTTGGCGTAGCATTGGGCATCAGGGACCAAGAGAAAACTCAACCCACCTCCTGCAACAACCCTTGGCGCGTCCCTATCTCATTGCTACCATTTCCTGGGATTCGTCTGAGTAGTCCATGCCAGTTGGAAAGGGCCACCACCATACTTCCTCCCTTGCGCAGGTGAGAAAAAAGCAAGCCCCTATTTTAGAAATTTAGCATTTGGGTTGTTGAAGCGGCATGTAGGTTTTGGGGAAGAGATAAAATAAATTTGTTAGTGCCACGTAGAGTTGAGGGCATTGTTAAAAGACAGGTGTTAATTAAATAAAAGCAGTTTTAATCGCCATGAAGTGTTTGTGAAATGAATGCTTCAAGGGTATGAGGATTAGAGAAAATAGCCTACAAACAAAAGCCCATAGACAAAATCATCCCACCCATTTAAAAAACAATTAAATACAACGATAGAGTAAAGATAGTGAAAAATCAATTAACTCTTCAATTACAAGAAATGGTAATGAAATCCATACTAGTTAACATAATTTGAAAATAATCCAAGAAATTTTAAATGCCCTTGAAGACCGCATTCACCCACGTGACATCTGTATTGAAGAAGAAGAATCTTGTACAAATTTCTGCTTGTAACTGCATGTTTTTTGTCTTGTAGCCTACCAAACTTGTTTGTCCAGCTAAAATAGGCCTAATGTGAACCCAAAATCTTGAAAACAAGACATATAGTACATTGTTTTGTCCATTCAAAATAATTAAACAGTTGTTTTCCACAATTTTAACATTTGTTTTATTCATTTACTATAGTTTGAAAAACTTAACGTTTGTTTCATTTATTAACCGCATGGTTTGAAAAACTAACCATGAAGTTAGAGAAACAGTAACCATCAATCAATGATGGATGAAAGATTATAATACACCAAAGTCTCACAATGATGTGATTTGGGTCAAAAATAAAAGAGGGAGACAATGCATACTAAAACGGTTAAAAAGCCAAATTCTCGAACCCCGCCTCACATTTACATGGTCAAATGAAACCTACTGCTAGGGTAAGTGCACCAATCTATGACACAATTTAGGTGCCAAATTGAAAAAATGATCAAAAAAACCCCGAAATAAGGCCACGCCAAAATGGCTTTCTAGACATAAAATGCAAAAGTCGGGTTTGGAACCCTCATTTTGTTTTCAACCTATGGCTTGAGAAGGAAGATTTCAGGTCTGCAACTCGTGCTCGCCAAATCTCCTCCATTCTTTGCATCCTTAGCTTGCCATTTTCCACGAGAATGTCGCCAACACATTGGAGAGGTCGAAGATTGCAAAGAGGTGTGTATTTTTATTCTATTTATTTTGAATTTGATTTGGAATGGAACTTTATATAGATTTTTATAATAAAACTTTGTTCTAATTCTCAGGGAATGAATCTCCACCTCAAAACATTAAGAATTCACAATCACCCCCTCATCAAGAGCCTCCTATACAAGAACAACCCGAAACCCCTCCATCAATTCATAGGTTTCCTCAAGGAACACAAGAAAATATTCAAAATCAAATTAAAAACAATAAAAGAGACATTCAACAATTAATTGCAAGATTAACTGAACATGCCGAAACCCACC
This sequence comes from Sequoiadendron giganteum, assembly GCA_007115665.2. NCBI lineage: Eukaryota > Viridiplantae > Streptophyta > Pinopsida > Cupressales > Cupressaceae > Sequoiadendron > Sequoiadendron giganteum. Next base: position 9,966,749 of record CM021110.1, read on the forward strand.
CTTATAGGAGAGGGATTGTTGAATCATTGAAGTCAATTTTAACTCATGTAGGAGAAATGAGCGAGCAAATGAATTTTTGGTCAACTAAGAGAGATGAGATGAGGCAATTTTATGCTAATGGTTTGTCATATGCAGATGTCAAAAAACTAAAAATTAGCAAAGCCGAGTTGTGTGCCCTATTTAAAGACCCAAAAGCCAATGAACCTTTGTCCCATGCATGCAGGAGGTTCCCCATCCATTGGTGCCACCATGATTTAATTAGAAACAAATTTTGGGAGCGGTGGTGGATGGTATTTGACCAACCTCCATGCAATAACCATGAGGTGCCGCAATACTTTTTGAGGAAACTCTATTGCGATTTTGTCCTCAATAAAATGCCAAACTATTTTGACATCTTAGACTTTCATGGTAGAGGTGGGGGCTCCACACACAATAGACTTGTTGCACAACGTAATCCACAGTTGGCACCGAGAGCCTTGGGCAGACCCATGGTGGAGCATGTCGTTGTTCCTTCCATTGTTAAGGATAGTGTAGAGGTGGACATGATGAAGTCGATTGGCTCACTCACCCAGACCATTTTATAGTGTGCAAGTCCTCTAGTAGAGCTTGGTGTGGAGGAGACGTGTAGGCCCCGACCTCCACCCCACCATTGTGGCGCTTGTGGTGTTGTTTGCACGTACGATTATCAGGGTGCTCGTGATGCAGCTACACAGCCTACGTCAGTTGCAGAGGCGATGGCTTTCACAGATGATATTCTAAATGATACATTCGGCATTGACACTCAGGTAAAATTTAGCAAGTTATTTTAATGTTGTTTATTAAAATATATTTTGAAATTTAAGAATATGTAAATTAGTAGAATTTTAATATGATGAAATTTCAGGGTCGCACTGTTCATGAGGGATGCTCTATTCTTACAGACCCTTATACATTCTTGACGATGAGTCCACAGGTATGCAACTAGTATTAAAGATATTATTATTGCATTTGAACAGTTGAATGTTATATTTGAATGTTTGTCTCATAACATGCTTCGAATTTCAAACAGTTTCCTAGTGCACCTTCTTCCTCCACACCTCGCAATTCATATCCTCAAAAAACGTACACTCAGGTAGCCTTTATTCATTAATAGGGTTGTAAATCTATGTTAGCTAGTTTTTATAATTTTGCGTATATACAAATCTAAAAAATTGATGAGAAACACAAACATTGCATTCAAGTATTCCTTGATCGTGTCACATTATGTTCTCTTATATCAACATGATACCTGAGATATTATTTCATTTGCAACTGTTGACAAGAGATAGCCCTGGTGATGTTGGTGGCACGATGGACCATGGAGTTGTTGCACCAATAGCCAGTTCTGATCCATTGAGAGAGGTATGGAATAGATTAGTCAATTTGACATTATATTTGCTCTTTTATGGTCTATTATAGAAAATTTCCATGATAATTTTATGTAGTTTAATTTCTATCTTCATGGTTGCTACAGGTGGTTTTCACTCCAGATCGTGGACATGGTGATGCTTTAAATGTGCATGATGACTATATGTATGTGGTAAGTGATTATATTTTGTTATATGCCATTCCATAATTCAATTTCTATGTTTTAACATCTTTACTTTTAATCGTATCAGTTGAAGGTCCAGAGTGAAGAGAGGAGGAGTAGCGGGCATATTTGAAAGACAAGACAAGCAATAGTCACTCCATCCAGCCGAGTTTCGAAGGCAGCACGAGATCTATTTCCTTCCCCTAGAGGGAAATGACTATGTATTAGTGTTGTTTTTTGTATGCCTATGTGGCATTTTGGAACATATGTTTTATACTACTGATATATATACGTGATATTTTATGTCCAAATAGCTCCTTTGTACTAAGCCTATATGGTTTTTTTGGATATATTTATATACTTTTATCAATATATATCATTGTATAGCCTTTCGGATTTTTGATTAAAGAAACTCTTATTTTGCTACTGCCATTCTTGAATGATGTTATCATGCGTATCGTGTAAGTTGTATGCTTGAATGTTGTAGGCATGGATTTTGTTTACATCTAATGCTTAATTAATTACTGTCGAATGCTCAATAAGCCCCATCTAAAGCGTATTGTATAAATAAGCTCCATTCGTGGTGGTTTGTATCCTTTGGAATGCTTCAATTACTTGTGCCTCACCGATGCAGAGGCAAGGAGGCTCAAACCCAATCAGTTTGACAACCTGCCTTCAAGGGGCTCCTAACAAGATTAATACAACCTATTTTGAGCAATCTACACAACCTCAAAACCCCATCAAACCAAACTCTTCATTCAACACCTTACCCAAAAATCCACCCTTGTAGCACTCTAATGCAGAGCCAAGGTGGAGAAGACTCACAACAATGGAAATGTCAATTCTCAATCAAGAACTCTTCTTCATAATGATTCAGCCTAATAGGCATCAACCCACCCTCAAGGGTCTCAACTCCTCAACCTTGAAAATGAACAACAAGACTCCACCAAGGCCCTACAAATACCATCAACATTCATACAATGACAATTGAATCAATTGACAACAATCCCTAAGTCAAATTCATCAAGGTTTCCAAAACTCACATTTGTGACTAGTTATTCTTGTAGTACTCAAAACTCAGTTTTAGCCAGATTTCTCCCAACCTTTCCAAAACACTAGAAAATTACAAGATGGATTAAGATACCCTTTTCAGGGCTACACAACATACCAAATAATTAGTGGTCTCTCTTTTGGACCGACATAGACTTTCAACACACCTACTTCAATTTTGGCTTCACAATTAGCCCTTTTTTCCAAAGGGACCACCCTTCCAACTTTAGGTATCTATCCAAACGCCTTGGATAGTCTTAGGTCATGGTGCCAAACCTCAAATTTTGTCATTAGTTTGTGTCTAAAAAGCCTCTAACTCACAAAACCCAAGAAACCCTCCTAAACCTTCACAAAATCAAGGGTTTTAAAGAAACATACAACTCCAGACCTCTCTCAACACTTAAAAATCCCAAAAAACCTCAAAATACTTCTGCAAAAACTCATCAGACCCTCACATAACCCTTACAGGCATTAATTCTTAAAAACCTCTCTTTGGTTCCTCACTTCCATGTTGGAAAACCCTTGTTTAGTCTTAGAACAGTCTCAAAAACACCACATAATTATGACTCCTTATTCCAAAATGAGTTGAAACACTTATTGTAACATTTTTTCAATCAATCCACTGAGATATAGTAGCAAACAATAGGTGGATTGATTGTTACATCACAAATTTCCCCTCAAACCCTTGATTCAACAACACTGGGATAGTCACTGTTTGTGTTGGTTCTCTCTACAAACAAAGAGTTAAGAAATCAAATAAAAAATAAATGAATTAGAAAACATATAGACACATCCTCTAAAATTATTATACCATGAAGAACCTGTATGTGCTCGTACAACACTCAAAAAAATCAAGAAAACAGTATTTTTCTAGAAAATTGCTCAAAATTGTGGTGTTTATTGTGTAAAATTGTTACAAAACTTCTTCCACTCTCTCATTCAAGCCTTGGTAAGGATTTTTAAATCATTTTCCAACAACCATATTCTCCCCAATTCCCATAACCAACCTTGGGATTAGTTGGTCCCTTAATTACATTTGTTTGTGTTAAAGTTGCTTTGTCAGCATTTTACAACTTATATCATTTCTAATTGACTTCTAAGACACAAAACACCCTTTATTTGAATTATTCTTGATCTCTCAAAGATTATTAGACAAAATAAACCTAAATACACTAACATTTCCCTATTGATGTATTCAAATAAAAAGAAATTGATGACGTGGTGTAAGTGCTCCTACACCAAACTCAAAACCCGGTCCAAGCCTAATTTCTCCCAACCTTTCCAAAACACCTGACCATTTAAATATGGATTAAGATACCCTTTTTAGGGTTATGCAACATATGCCAAAACCAATAGTAACTCTTTTGGACCAACATGAACTTTCAATACACCTCCCTCACTCTAGGCTTCACAATTAGGCCTAATTTCCAAAGGAACCCCTCACAAACTCACCTCCAAACCAAGGAAACTTGAAACAGTCTTAGGGATGCTCACCAAACTCATGATTCTCCCATTTTAAGAGCCCCAAGAACTTTTTCTATTCCTCTACTCACAAACCGTCCTAAACCTTCACAAAAACAAGGGTTTTAAAGAAACTCATAACTCCAGACCTCCCCCAATCCTTCCAAAGGTCCAAACACCCCACAATACCTTTGACCTAACTTAAAGGACACTCACAATCCCATTCCTTTTAGTATTTCTCGGATTCAGTACTTGAGTTCCTTACTTTCATGGTGGAAACACCCCTGAACAGCATTAGAACTCCACACCCCACTGAGTTTATTCATTCTCTCAGCCTTCAAAGTATTCATACACCAAACTAATCATGGTATAGGCCAATCCACTGAGCAACAGGGTCAGAACAGTAGGTGGATTGGCTAATGTGTCATGGTGTTGCCCTCAAAACCCCTAACACAGAAAATAGAGCAGTAACCAAGTTTGTTGATCCCACACACACCAACGATGGATTTAAACCTTTAGAATAGATGCAAAGAGAGAAAACACATATGCAATCAATTATCCAAAGCCTCAATTCATGATAGACTTGTATGGGCCTGTGCAAGGCAAAGAAAATTCAGGAAAACAAAGAAAACCAGTGATCAGCGTTTTCAAGTATATTTTCTTATTAGAAACTGAACAAAATCAACCCTCAACTCGGGGTATTATAGAAATATATATTGATACCACCTTCCAACTACCCCTTGAGCCGATCAACCACCATAACCACCCTTTGTTAGACTTCTAAGATGGCAATTTTCCAATTTTGCTCTTAATTACCATTCATTCACAACTTGATTTTGCAAATACCACCTAACTGACCTATTAAGCCTTTTAAATACAATTGCAAGGTATTTACATAGCATATAGAAATATAGAGAGCAAATACAATAAATATTTTAACTAATGAATTGTAAAAAATGGATTTTTGTAGTTTATATTCATGTCATTGATTACATTGCATTGCACATCTTTCAAAGTCAAAGCATTACTTCACTTTGCATAACTAATAAGTAGATGTTGTTAGATGCCGAAAATTTAATTACAATATAGTTTGAACAAAGTAAACCTAAGCAGATATGCAATTTCTTCACATTGCATAACTAATAACTAGGAGCAGTTGCCAATTGCATTTTCTTATCATGGCATTCTATGAGACCAAATTTCTTTGAGATATTTTTTCGAATAGTTCCCTACCTTGTCTATGTTACCACATTTTTCATACATGTCTACCAAAGCATCTTCTCAAACAGTTCACTGCCTTGTTGCTATGGCTAAAAGCCTAAAACAAGTGATTTTCAACAAGCTATGGATGCTTCGAAAAATATATCAAAAGCATAATAGTAAGCAATAGCATAGAGAAGGCAGTGAACTGTTTGAAAAAATGCATCAAAAATATTGCTTTGAAATGATAAATTTAGTTGTGCTTTCACTCTTCTTTAGCATTGTATATCTGCTCCTTTTTATAACAAGAGATAAAAAAACGTAAAAAATTGTATAACAAGAGATAAAAACTATCTTTTTTGAAATCGAAAGGCATTTCCATAGCATAGAGATATAGAGAGCAAATAAAATAAAGAGTTTAACTAATGAAATGTAGAAAATAGATTTTTGTAGTTTTTATTCATGCATTACACATCTTTCAAACTCAAAGCATCACTTCACATTGCATAACGAATAACTAGATGTTGATAGATGACAAAATTTCAATTACAATATAGCTTTTGACAAAGTCAACCTAAGCAGTTATGCAATTACTTCACATTGCATAACTAATAACTAGGAGCAGTTGCCAATTGCTTTATCTTGTCATGGCATTCCATGAGACCACATTTCTTTGAGGAATTTTTTCAAATAGTTCATTCCCTTGTCTATGCTACGATATTTTTCATATATGTCTACCAAAGCATTTTATCAAATAGTTCATTGCCTTCTTGCTATGGCTAAAAGCCTAAAACGGATGCTTTCGAACAAGCTATGGATGCTTGGAAAAAATCTATGAAAGCATAATAGTAAGCAATAGCATAGACAAGCCATTGAACTTTTTGAAAAAATGCCTCAAAGAAAAGTGGTCTCATGGTGATGGAATGCCATGACAAGCCATAGACAAGGCAGTGAATTGTTTGATAATATGCCTCAACTACTTGCATTTGACAACTTTTTCCTCGAGTGAAAATTCGCCACCATAGGAAAAAACCTCTGAGATAGCAAAAATTGAGCAAGTTTATTGTAGAGGGGCCCAACATGATCCCATAGGATCAAACAAGAATTTTCTAAGCATCACGATGTCCAAGTAATAGCATGTTGAAGTTCGTAGCCATTTTGCACTTTGGACCCTTAAGGGATCGATCTGGTTGAACGTAGCTCAGAGCGATTCTGTGTGTTTAGGTGTGAAAGAGGACCATGCCTAGCATAAACATACCTATTCGGATGCATTGAAATAGTCTGTTTGGTCACACGAACTGCAGAACGAAAGTTGCACCACTTTGCAACTTTCAACTACTTGCATTTGACAACTTTTTCCCCGAGTGAAAATTCACTAGCACAGGAAAATGCCTTTGAGATAGAGAAAACCGAGAGAGATTATTGTAGATGGGCCCAACATGATCTTGTAGGATCAGACGAGAAGTTTTTAAGTATCACGATGTCCGAGTAATAGCATGTTGAATTTCGCAGCCATTTTGCACTTTGGACCCTTAAGGGATCGATCCGGTTGAACGTAGCTCAGAGTGATTCCGCGTGTTTACGTGTGAAAGAGGACCATGCCTAGTGTAAACGTACCAACCCAAACGCGTTGGAATAGTTTTTTTGGTCCCACGAGCTACAAAACGAAAGTTGCACCACTTTGCAACTTTCAACTACTTGCATTTGACAACTTTTTTCCTTGAGTGAAAATTCGCCACCATAGGAAAAAGCCTCCGAGATAGAAAAAACCGAGAAAGGTTATTGTAGAGGGGCCCAACGTGATCCCATAGGATTAGACAAGAAGTTTCTAAGCGTCACGGTGTTCGAGTAATAGCATGTTGAAGTTCTAGCCATTTTGCACTTTGGACCCTTAAGGGATCGATCCAGTTGAACATAGCTCAGAGCGATTCTACGTGTTTGGGTGAAAAAGAGGACCATTTCTAGAATAAGCGTACCCACCCAAATGCGTTGGAATAGTCTGTTTGGTCACACTAGCTATAGAACGAAAGTTGCACCACTTTGCAACTTTCAACTACTTGCATTTGACAACTTTTTCCTCGAATGAAAATTCGCCAGCACAGGAAAATGCCTTCGAGATAGAATAAACTAAGAGAGGTTATTGTAGATGGTCCCAACGTGATCTTGTAGGATCAGACAAGAAGTTTCTAAGCGTCACGGTGTCCGAGTAATAGCATGCTGAATTTCGCAGTCATTTTGCACTTTGGACCCTTAAGGGATCAATCCAGTTGAATGTATCTCAGAGTGATTCCGCGTGTTTAGGTGTGAAAGAGAACTATGCCTAGCATAAACGTACCCACCTGGATGCATTGGAACAGTTTTTTTTTGTCACATGAGCTACAGAACGAAAGTTGCACCACTTTACAACTTTCAACTACTTGCATTTGACAACTTTTTCCTCGAGTGAAAATTCACCACCATAGGAAAAATCCTCTGAGATAGAAAAAACAAAGCAAGGTTATTGTAGAGGGGCCCAACATGATCCCATAGGATCACACATGAATTTTCTAAGCATCACGGTGTCCGAGTAATAGCATGCTAAAGTTTGCAGCCATTTTGCACTTTGGACCCTTAAGGGATCGATCCGGTTGAACGTAGCTCAGAGCGATTTTGCGTGTTTGGGTGCAAAAGAGGACCGTGCCTAGTGTAAACGTACCCACCTGGATGCGTTGGAACAGTCTGTTTGGTTAGACGAGCTGCAAAATGAAAGTTGCACCACTTTGCAACTTTCAACTACTTGCATTTGACAACTTTTTCCCCGAGTGAAAATTCGCCAGCACAAGAAAATGCCTCTGAAATAGCAAAAATCGAGATTAGTTATTGTAGATGGGCCCAACGTGATCTTGTAGGATCAGATGAGAAGTTTCTAAGCATCACGGTGTCCAAGTAATAGCATGCTGCATTTGGCAGCCATTTTTCACTTTGGAGCCTTAAGGGATCGATCCGGTTGAACGTAGCTTGGAGCGATTCCGCTATTTAGGTGCGAAAGAGAACCATGCCTAGCATAAACGTACCCACCCGAACGCGTTGGAATAGTTTTTTTGGCCACATGAGCTGCAGAACGAAAGTTGCACCACTTTGCAACTTTCAACTACTTGCATTTGACAACTCTTTCCCCGAGTGAAAATTTGCCACCACAGGAAAATGCCTCTGAGATAGCAATAACCGAGAGAGGTTATTGTAGAGGGGTCCAATGTGATCTCATAGGTTCAAACAAATATTTCATAATCACCACGGTTTATGAGTAATACCTTGTCAAATATTGTTGTCCTTTTGCACTTTGCACCCTTAAGGGATCGAGTCGGTTGAACCATAGTAGTTGTTTTGTTGAATGTCATACCCTAAGGTATGTTAGAGATGACCTAGGTTGCATTGATTTCTCTGAGGCATATGCTGCCCCCACCTTGTCACTTCATCAAAGGACAATAGATTTAAAGGAAGGTTATTCATTAAGACAAGCATCATGAATGTATGAACACAAGGGAACTGTGAAGGGTCACTGTACATGGCAATGTGCAAATGAAAAGGACATATTAGAAATGAGTAGTGATCAGTTGTTAAGTACAGTGAGTGTATGATTATAAAGTTCTCGACAATCGAATTCACTCACCATAGTCAATGTCCTATGACTGTCAAGTCTATGTCAATCAGTGTCTCAAGACTCCAAGAGCTATGGTTGTGTATGCAGCAATAGGTCCTTATGAATGTGGAGTCTTCAAAAAATACAGTAAGTCAATGAAAAATATTACAATAGTGATGGAAGAACATTTTGAAAATCTTCCCATTTGTCAGTACTTGTATCAATACATGCAAGGAAATAATCCTCCCATTTCCAACACAAATCATGAAATATATTGTACTTGAGAAAAGGACAAAAGGAGTTGCTACCCAGTTTCATTTTTCCATTCCACCTCAGCTGGCCCAACTATTTGCATTCCAAAATGGTTCAAAACATGTACATCCCCTGCTCCCTACGAAACACATGGGTAGTAGCCTCTTTGTGGTTGTGTAGTATCATAGGAATTTGGTCCACAAAAAACCTGCAAAAGCCTCTTAATCTTAGACATAGACTCACATAAAAATCATTAAAAGAGCAATAACTAAATAATTTCAGTCATACAGCTGACGATACCTACTATCACCTTCATGCATGTTAGGTAAGGAGGTTGATTGAAGATCCTACAATGGTGATGTGCCCCTTCGCTACTTTATCATCTCTCGATGACCCTACGTATAAATTTGAAATATATCACTGAGAGGCTTAACATAAAACGTGTAGCATATAAGAACCCGATAAATCTAGGAGATGGAAAAGAAAGAGAAGATTGACAACCAAAAAATGCACCAGCAACCGATGTTTCTCATACCACTGAACACTTGCACCAGCAATCGATGTTGTTCTTTTCTTATATACTTTGACAAACTTCAGTATTACCTATAGTCACAATCAGAAAAGGATCAATGACAGTCGTAAATGCATATGACATCAAACACTAATCGTGAAAAAGCCTTATTGCAAGGTGTTGGTCCAAAAGAGTGATCAATAACATGGCTTTACAAATTCAATGTGCATACTTACAGATCAATCCAAGGAACCATCTGGGTTTGCTCTAGTCTTTATTGTGTCGAGTATTGCCTCATGGTCAGACTCACGCACTTTCCACAAGTTCTTGTTCGTAGGTTTACCCTTATATTTGATCAAATGAACGTTGGTGGCGAAGACAAGGTTCAAATAGTGAAGAATTTTCTGATGCGTGTTGAAGTCCTCAAACAACCAAACTGCAACATTCTTTACTGGATACCTTCGAAGCCATGTTCCAGTAACAACCACTGAACCTGTAGGATATTCTATGTTTTCTCCGTCTATAACTGGGGACTCCAATTTCTTTTTGTCCTCGATACAACGGCACAGGTAATAATTTGTACCCTCTTCATTGTCTTCATCTACAATCACTGCATAAACGTGCCCTACATTGATATGTTCATCTTGTTAGATTTATTTACTGAGCAACATAATAAAACTTGTAAGTAAGATATATCACCTGGTTCTAGTAGGTCCGATACATGATCAAATTCAATGGATGATTGCATCTCCATGATTTGTAGAGCCGTCGGGAGCTGATAAGTGTCAAGTGGGGTTAGACTTCTTACAGACCATTCATCAACCCACTATGTTGACTCACAATCATTCCATGATTGAAGTGTACATGCATAACAAAAGCATGCCATCTTCCTTGTATGGATAGTCCATGTACCTGCATTGGAGCTTCTAAAAGAGTGTAGCTCGCTTGATCCTGTTAGTGTACAACAATCCTCATATTTTGCAATGTTAGTATCATCTACTAAATGAAAAAATCTACGAACTAAAGAATTGCCTTCACTACCTGGACCCATTGAACCATTGCACCACTCGACAATTGATCTTGCATCTGTCAACTTTACACTGTTTGTGTACTTTAACTCTTCTCATGCTAGGGCTCTTTTGATACATGCACCTGCTCCATCATGCTCCCCCTTTCCATGCCCGACCTCTAAGAAGTTCCACATATGTTGAACACCACTAATCCTATGCATCCTGCTCAACCAGTAAAACATTTTGGCGTTCTTGAATTGTGATGTACAATTATCTGACCATATGATATGCTGACTAAATGATATGCCCCTGCTAGCCAGATTAACATAGAACATATGAAAGCAACCTTGAACAAACTCTATAGAATGTGTGTGATCATCACTGATGTAAAAGTGATACTCCCTCAATACTTTCCTATTTTCTTCTATACTATCATTTGCATGAATGAATGCTATATGTACAAATATAGCAACCTACACAGATTTTTAGTACTGTGATTGCACCTCGTTTTGTGGTTGTAGTGTGTAGTTCTCAACGAAGTCGACAACTGAAACGATATGACGAAGTGGAAATGTGTCCTTACATAACTTGAATTGTGAGTCCAACCATTGTGCTCTGTGTGTATGCATTGCATAATCATAAACCACCCGATCACGAAAAATGCCCATAAACTGATACACTGGAATCTTATCACTGACCAATTCACACTTCTTTGCTTCTTTCCCATCTTTTAGACTGTATGCCACTACCGTATATTTGCCAAATTCCACAATTTTGTCTCCAATTGTGTGTGTACTAGCCATGTGTTGGAAAATCGGCAAATGTTGCATGCCACCACAATGATCACATGTGCCATCCAAACATGATTTTTTGTAAAAAAATTGACCATCCTCTCTTTCACATAAAATGGAAGACAAAAATTTCCTTGACGATTTAGGTGGAGGCATTATCTTACATTCCTGCAAAACATTGTCAGGATGCATATCTACACATATACGTCGATAAACATCATAATTGTTAGAAAACTCAATATGAACCCTACAACAACAAGTAGTGCGTGTGTGATTTATTTTGACATAAAAAGGCTTTAGCATTTCAAAATACCTTTGACATATTTTAATTTCAGGAAACTTTTGTACAAAATCAGCAAAAAATTGGGTTTGAGTGGTATCCAAATAATGCATTGGATGTGGCTCACGGTTTATACTACCAATTCTCCTTCTTACAATATCAATTGATTAGGAGAGGTCCTTGTGTTATCCTTCCAATAATTCACAATTAAAGATCTCAAGCCTTGAGCAATTCTTGTGTCTTTCCGTGGCACTCTACCTGAAAATGCCCATAACTCATTGCTATTTGGATCCTCCACTCTTTCACGCCTTCCTTTGGCTCCCATTAGAGATGATCTACTTATTTTCAAAGACTTACTTGCCTTTTTAAGGTTCACCTTGTTCCTTGTTTGACTGCTTAACAGTGTTGTTGTCATCACACATCGTGTGGCACAACTATCCTTCATGCATGAGGTGGAACCCACACTCTCGTATGCACTCATCAAGTTCTTTACAATGGAATTTTCACTTGAGTCATTCAAAACTCTTAACCCAAGAGCCTTCATGGTGGGCCTAAATTTGAGTTGCCTCATCGTTTCAACAAATAGTTGGCATCTTCCACCCTCACTTAGCTTCACAAAAAACAAACTCCATATCCTTTCTACATATCTTTGACATGTACGTTTTGGAATCTTATTAGGCATCCATTTCAAAACATTGGAATCAATATCAATCAAAAATGTAGGTTTTCTATGCAAAACTCTAGGAGGAGTTCTCAAATGTAAATTTGTGTCAATATTGGGAAGGTCAACAACATCGGGGATAGATCGTGTACCTTCAATTGGAGGTGCAATTAATGACATACCTTGAGATTGACATGTAAATGATGTTGTACCTCCAACTTGAGATGTCGTTTGTGGATTTCCTTCAAATAGAGATGTGTTTGCTGATGTACTTTCAAAACGCAATGTTTTTGATGGTGTGTCTTCAATTGGAGATGTAATTTCCGATGTACCTAGAAAACCACATGTTGTTGTCAATGTGTCTTCAACTGGAGATGTGCATTGAGATTCACCTATGGTTGATGATTTGCCCCCAACTTTTGTATCCATTCCTATCCTTCCACGAACTTTCCTCATTCGTGCCCTTTGTTTTTCCAATTTGACATCTCTCTTAGATTGCACGGGAATTTTTGGTTGTATGGGCTGCAATTCCTTTGCTTCACAAGCTACATTTTTTGATTCTCTTCTCCTTGCATTTTTAACTGCACGTTCTTCTGGTGTTAGAGGCTTTGGTCATTTCCTCGGCATGACCTTGAATGCTACATGTCCACAAACACACATAGAACAAAAGTAAGTAAAAATTTTAGTAAAAATTTGATGCAGAGAGGGGTGGAAACCATTCAATATAGCAAATCAATGAGAATCACAAACCTAGGGTATAAATTGCTGCCACCTAAATGAAAACTAGAGACTCTTGTGTTTATTTTTCTCAAAACCAATTTTTTTATAGTCAACAAAGTCATGAAGAATATGGATTCAAAGAAGGGTTTGTGATGCTATATCTTATCATTATTCACTATTTCTTTGGCAATGAGGTTTTCCAAATTAGATGAAAATAAAAAATTTCCAAATTAGTTGAAAAAAGAATGAAATACAGTGAATTCCACTAGCCATGCTGGAAATGGACTACTATAAGCAATGCAAATAGAATTCATAAGTAAATTTATGTTAAACAAATGTCATGTTTTTCATTTTTTTTGTTCTTCAAACTCATAAAAATTTAACTTTTTTATGCAAATCTAAAAATTGAAATTTTTTATGCAAATCCCATCTAATTCAATGTTGAATTCTAAGTCTAATTGTTATGATTAATAAAATCATTAAGGAAATTTAGTTTATATTGTCAAAAACAAACAAATATACTAAATACAAACAATTCAATTTACCAAAATAAATATATTACCTCTAATAATGTAAAATGATGTAGAAACTTCAAAATATCTTATTCTAGGTTGTCTACCATGCAGATTGGTGGTAAAAAGGTGATAGATCAAGCATAGATTGGTACAATATGAAGTCGACTGCATAAAAAAAGGCGTTTCTGACTCAGATAAAGCACTAAACCAGACAAGCACAAGACAATGTGGGCCTGAATCACGGGGTCAACCCTTATTTTTACCGTTTCAAGGTAAAACCCATTTGGCAAGCGCCAAATATGTTCCTCTAAAAAGCAGAGACTTCAGAGAGAGGGAGAGACACAAAGTGGGAGAGAGATAGAGGGAGTGAGAGAGAGGGAGTGGGAGAGAGAGAGGGGGAGGAAGAGGGTGTGGGAGGGAGAAACCTAAGAGAGAGAGAGGCTAGGAGGGAGACACCTGAGAAAAGGAGAGGGAGTCAAAGTGGGAGAGAGGGGGTGGGAAGGAGAAACCTAAGAAATTAGGGTGGGAGGTAAGTGAGGCCTGACAGAGAGGGATTGTGAGATAAGTGAGGCTTAATCCCTCAACCCTCAACCCTTAACCCTTAAACCCTAATCCATAGAGACAGAGACTGAGAGTGAGAGAGAGGGAGGGAGAGGGGGTGGGATGCAGACACCCGAGAGAGAAGGAGAGGGAGACAAAGTGGGAGAGAGGGGGTGGGAAGGATATACCTAAGAGAGTAGGAGAGAGAGGGAGTGAGAGATAGAGGGATGGGAGAGATACAAGGAGTGTGAGAGAGAGAGAGAGAGAAATACTACTCCCTATCTCACTCCTCCCTCTCTACTCTCTCTATCTCTCCCTCCCTCCCCCTCTTTCTATCTCTCCTCTCTCCCTCCCCCTCTTTCTATCTCTCTTTACCTTCTCTCTACCTATATCTCTCTCCTTCTATCTATCTCAACTATCCATATTTACCTATCCCTCCCTCCTCTCTCTCTTAGGGTTTAGGGTAGAGGGTTTAGGGTATAGATTTAAGGGTATATGGTTGAAAGATTAGCATTGAGGGTCTAATGTATAAGGTAGAGGGTACAAGGGTTTAGGGTTTAGGGTTTAAGGGTTGAAGATTAAGGGTTGAGGGTTGAGGATTGAGGGTTAAGGGTTTAATGGCTTAGGGTTTAAGGTTTGAGGGTCAAGAGTTTAAGGATGAGGGTAGATGGTTGAGGGTATAGGGTTGATGGATTAGGGTTCAAGGTCCTACATATAGGGTACAAGGTATAGGGTTGATGTTTTAGGGTTAAGGGTTTAGGATTGAAGGTAGAGAGTTGAGGGGTGAGGGTTTAAGGGTTAAGGGTTGAGGGTTGAGGGATTAGGGTGGAGAGTTTAATTGGGTTCAAGGGTTTAAGGGTTGAGGGATTAGGGTTGAGGGTATTGGGTTGAGGGTAGAGGGTAGAGGGTAGAGGGTTTAGAGGTTTAGGATTTAAGGGTTGAGGGTTTAGGGTTTAGGGTTTAGGGTATAGGGTTGAGTGTTCAAGGTTTTAAGGGTTGAGGGTATAGGGTTGAGGGATTAGGGAAGAGAAGGTGGGATGGAGGGAGGGAGATATGGAGGGAGAGTCTTGAGAGAGAGAGGAATGAAGTAGGAGAGAGATAGAGGTTAGAGGGTTAAGGGTAGAGAGTAGAGGGTTTAAGGGTTAAGGTTTAAGGGTTTAGGGGAGAGGGGAGAGAAATAGAGGGAGTGAGCGAGCGAGTGAGTGAGTGAGAAGGTGGGATGGAGGGAGGGAGAGATGGAGGGAGAGTCTTGAGAGAGAGAGGGATGAAGTAGGAGAGAGATAGAGGTTAGACGGTTAAGGGTAGAGGGTAGAGGGTTTAAGGGTTTAGGGTTTAAGGGTTAAGGTTTTATGGTTTAGGGGAGAGGGGAGAGAGATAGAGGGAGTGAGTGAGAGAGAGAGACCTGAGAGAGGGATAAGAGTAGAGGGGAGAGACATACAAGGAGTGAGTGAGTGAGTGAGTGAGAGAGACTTGAGAGAGGGAGAGGGGGTAGCAGGGAGAGAATTGAGAGAGAGACAGAGGGAGAGGGAGAGGGAGTGGGAGAGAGATAGAGAGTATAGGGTAGAGGGTTTTAAGTGTTTAGGGTTTAGGGTTAAGGGTAGAGAGAGAGAGAGAGGTAGAGAGGGAAAGAAGGTAGAGATATTGAGAGAGAGGAGGCAAGGAGGGAGAGAGAAATAGGTATAGAGGGACAAATAGGTAGACCCTTAAACCCTAATCCCTCAACCCTCAAACCTTAAACCCTAATCCCTCAACCCCTATACTCTCTTAATCCATCAACCCTCAACCCTCAACCTTCAACCCTTATACCCTAATCCCTCAACCCCCATACCCTCTTAATCCCTCAACCCTCAACCCTCAACCCTTAATCCCTAAACCCTCTACTTGACAGAGAGGCATAGGGAGAGGGAGAGAGAGTGAGAGAGAGAGGGAGTCACTGTGAGAGGGAGAGGGTATACGAGGGGGAGACTTGACAAAGAGAGAGGAAAATGGGGTAGGATGGAGATACTTGAGAGAGAGAAAGAGGGAGATAGGGTGGGAAGGAGAGAAATTAGAGACTTGAGAGAGGGAGAGGGGGTAGGAGGGAGAGACTTGAGAGAGAGGGGGAAGGGAGTTGGAGAGAGATAGAGGGTAGAGGGTAGAGGGTAGGGGGTAGATTTTTTAAGGGTTTAGGGTTTAAGGGTTAAGGGTTAAGGGTTTAGGTTAAGGGTATAGTGGAGAGAGATAGAGGGGGAGAGAGAGAAAGAGAGGGAGTGAGTGAGTGAGTGAGTGAGTGAGAGACCTAAGATTCCCTCTCTAGTTCTCTCTATCTCACTTCTCTCTCCTTCCCTCCCTCCCTCTCTAATTTTCTCTATATCCCCCTCTCTCTCCTTCCCTTTATACTTATCTCTATCTCACCTCTCTTTCTCCCCCTCTCTCTCTCCCTCTCTCTTCCTTTCACCTACCTTTTCTCTCTACTTCTCGCTATCTAACCTATCTCTCTATACATCTTTCTCTCTCCCCCCTCCTTCCCTCTCAATCTCTCCACGTTCCTCCTTATCTCTCTACTTTTCAGCTCCATCACACATCTCTCCACCTAGACCTCTCTATTTTTGTCTCACCTCTCCCTCCATCCCTACCTCTCCCTATATCTCTCCTTTCATATCTACTTCTCTCTACCTAGTTGTCCCTCTATACCTATTTCTCTCTCCCTCCTTGCCTCCTCTCTCTCAATATCTCCACCTTCTTTCCCTCTCTAATTCTCTCTCTATCACCTCTCTCTATCTCTCTCCTCCCTCTCTACTCTCTCTATCTCTCCCTCCCTCCCCCTCTTTCTATCTCTCCTCTCTCCCTCCCCCTCCTTCTATCTCTCTTTACCTTCTCTCTGCCTATATCTCTCCTTCTATCTATCTCAACTATCCATCTTTACCTATCCCTCCCTCCTCTCTCTCTTCCACCAAAATTTACTCTACATATCTCTATCTAGCCTACCCCTATATACCTCTTTTTCTCTTCCTCTCTCTTTCCCTCTCTCAATCTATCTACCTTCCTCATTACGCCTCTACTTATCTCTATCGCGTCTCTCTAGCTCTCTCCCTTCTACCCTTAACCCTTAAAACCCTCTACCCTCTACCCTCTACCATAAACCCTCTACCCTCTATCTCTCCCACTCCCTCTCTCTTTCTCTCTCTCTATCTCACGTCTCTCCCTCCTACCTGCTCTCCCTATATCAAGTCTCTCTCTCTCACTCATTCACTCACTCACTCACTCCTATATCTCTCTGCTCTACCCTTAGCCCTCTACACTTAACCCTTAAATCCTCTACCCTCTATCTCTCTCCTACTCGCTCCCTCTCTCTCTCAAGACTCTCCCTCCTATCCCCTCTCCCTCTCTTAGGTCTCTCTCTCTCACTCACTCCTTCTATCTCTCTCCCCTCTACCCTTAACCCTTAATCCTTTATCCTTAACCCTTAAAACCTAAACCATTAAACCCTTTTACCCTCTACCCTTAACCCTAAACCCTAAACCCTTAACCCTTAAACCCTAAACCCTCTACCCTATACCCTTAACCCTCCCTCCCTCTATCTCTCTCTAGATCAAAAAATTCATTAAAAAACCCTAAGGTTTTCTCGTTTAAATTTAATATTTTCCATCAAAATATTAAATTTTTATTCATTTATACCCTATACTTTCCTTTATTGCCGTTCAAAAAGGCTAAAAAATGACTTATATCCTATACCGCTGCGTAAACCCTTTAAATTTTTCTCCCTACCGCTTTACTGCAAATAGCCTTCAAACAGTCCATGGTTGTGCAGTAGAGGGTCAGCCTGGCGGTCATCAAACAACCACCGCTATACTGCACGCAGTAAAATCTATACTCGCGGTAATGCGGTAAAATTTGTATGCCGCTGTGAAGTCCTTTGTATTTCTACCGCCTTACCGCAGTCAAACTTATGTCTCCCTGCAGTAACATGGTACCTTGACCTTGACTACTTCGGTGTCGTTTATCACCTTATCGCGCTACCACGATTACCATTTTCATAGGTTGCGGTATAGGGGTAACCGCTTACCGACCGCTAATCGTTCACCATCTCCACTTCCACTGCAATCACCGCAGTCACCGGCTTGACCGCCAGCGGTACCGCAGTGGCCCTTCATTGACTGCTACCTCGTCGATGACTCACCATCACCGCACCACCATGGTCTATGTTTAGATCGTGCGCGGTGGCGCGGTAAACATTTTGTGCTTGATCGTTAGCCGCTACCCTCACCGTCGTCGATTGCTTCCTTGTTTACCGCGTTACCGCCGGTATAGATTTTACTGCGTGAGGTATAGCAGTGGTTGTTTGATGACTGCCAGGCTGACCCTCTACGGCACAACCGCAGACTATTTGAAGGCTATCCGTGGTAAAGTGGTAGGGAGAAATATTTAAAGGGTTTAGGGCAGCGGTATAGGATATAAGTCAATTTTTAGCCTTTTTGAACGGCAGTAAAGGAAAGTATAGGGTATAAATGAATAAAAATTTAATATTTTGATGGAAAATATTAAATTTAAATGGGAAAACATTAGGGTTTTTTAATGAATTTTTTAAACTAGAGAGAGAGAGAGAGGGAGGGAGGTTATAGTATAGGGCAGGTGGCCTAGTAATACAGGCAGAGGGCAAAAGGGTTTGAATGGTCTAGGGTTTTAAGGCTTTAATGATGAAGGATTACGGGTTGAAGGTAGAGGAGAGAGATAGATGGAGGAGTGAGAGAGAGAGGAGAGAGACCCAAGAGGAGGGACAGGAGGAGAGTCTGGAGAGAGGAGTTTGAGCCAAGAGAGAGATAGAGGGCAGAGGGCCTAAGGCTTGAAGGGGTTTATGAGGGTCAAGGCAGAGGAGACATAGATAGAGTGAGTGAGTGAGTGAGAGAGAGAGAACTGAGATAGGGAGAGGGGGTAGGAGGGAGAGACGTGAGATAGAGAGAGAGAAAGAGAGAGAGAGGGAGTGGGAGAGAGATATAGGGTAGAGGGTTTATGGTAGAGGGTAGAGGGTTTTAAAGGTTAAGGGGAGAGGGGAGAGACCTAGAGAGACTTGAGAGAAGGAGAGAGAGAGAGAGAGAGAGAGAGAGATGAGGTAATGATATATATGTAGGTAGAGAGAGTTGAGATAGATAGATAGAGAGAGAGAAGTAGAGAGGGAAAGAAGGTAGAGATATTGAGAGAGAGGAGGCAAGGAGGGAGAGAGAAATAGGTATAGAGGGACAAATAGGTAGAGAGAAGTAGATATGAAAGCAGAGATAGAGGGAGAGGTAGGGATGGAGAGAGAGGTGAGAAAAACAAAGAGAGGTCTAGGTAGATAGAGGTGGGAGGAGATAAACAGAAGTAGAGGGTAGAGTTAAAGGTAGAGGGTAGAGTGCTTAAGGGTTTAAGGGCTAAGGGTTTAGGGTTTAGAGTTAAGTGTAAAGGAGAGAGA